>CM060610.1:35257101-35277101 GCA_030578255.1 Tiaroga cobitis
TCTGAAGATGAACAAAAGTCTTACAGGTTTGGAACGACATGAGAGTGATGACAAGTTTTTCATTTTTGGGTGAACTATCCCTTTAAATATTTACACCCCTACTACAAGACTCAATAAAGATTGACAGGAGTCAGTGTGATTTCCAGATCGTTTCTTTTTACGTTAGAGAATGATAAACATTAGCTTTTCTGAGATGAAAAAATGAAATGAGATGAAAAGACTATGAAAAATTGTGGTTGCAAATTCTGCAGACCTATGTCACCAAGGTAAGATTATCTTGCTGGCTGACACAGATACTGAAGCTCCTGAGAACTACTGATCTGTTAAGCCCTATGTAATGCTTGTTAATGATATAATGAAAGTTATTAGAGAACTCTAATTTCTCACCTCTGAGATATTTGACTTTGAGATACTCAGAACTGGCTTTCTGTCCCAAGAGAGGATCGTTGAGCATGACTTTAGTCTGAGCTTTAATGCCCTCGTAGAACTGACCCATGGCCACATGACTGAGACCCTTCATGTACTGACACACCTCATTATAGGGCTCCAGTTGCAGACATCTCTGAAAGACAACATGATAAAGACACCACTGAAACTAACACACAACCACAAGACTCGTGACGACACATCCACCCGTGAGCGGTCGACATCTCCCCAGAATGATTGAAAAACATGTTTGTTTTGAGATTCAAAACAAGAAATTAATAAAACCATACAAGAAATACAAGAATGAGAAATACTGTGTTGAAATAAACAACCACGCAATGAGGGACTTTGGAATTGCACAACTCTACACAGGTCATCCTGACTAAAGATAGTCAAGCTGATCTTCAATAAATAGACGCAAGTGACGCAAGTGAATGTCCATTTAAATAAACAACGAGAGTCTGTAAAAAGAACTGACAGCTCACCCAAAAATTCGGTCATAATTTACTAACCCTCAAGTCATTCCAAAGTTCATCTTCAGAACAAAATTGAAGATATTTTTTACTTTCTGCGAGAACAAAACGAATGGGTTATTATGCGTCAAACAAACAATGTTTGAGCTTCAATTTAACACGTTTGATGAGCTCTACATATGTATGTTGATCAATGTTTGTGTGTGAATAAAAGCCTAAATTAAATCTGTCATGTTAAATGGTCATGTCTCTTGGATTATAACCCTTCGATTCATGTGGATTCCCTTTAAGATCTCTTTAAGAACTTTTTGAAATGCGCAAGTTTTAGGGAAACTTTCAATGGAGGGACAACCATCTCTTAGATATAATTACAAATATCTTCATTTGTGTTTTAAAGATGAATGATAGCCTTGTGGGTGAGTAAATGACATGAGAGTGAGTAAAGGATGGCAGAATTGTCATTTTTGGCAGAACTATCCCTTTAAACTGTACAGACGGCATCTGTGACGTGGCGTCTTTTACCACAGAAGATCATTTTGTTTTGATTTGAAATGTTAAGCTTATAAGATTATATGAAATTATATTCTACTGTAATGTTACATTTCCAACTAAAAGTAAATATTTACTGGGAAATAATGTACAGCAGGACTTTTATCCATCATGGTTACATCAGCAGTGAAGAAAAGTGCGTTTCAGAGGCATACAAATTCAACCAAATTAAATGGTCTACTTCAAATCAATGTATAGTTCATGTTTTTTTTAGGACTAATATTGCCAACGTAAAGGTAATCACACATTGGTCTGTCTGAATACTCGACTCTGATTGGCTGGAAGGTGCGCAATAAAACGGTTTAATGCACAGATAGTTCCAGTCGTATTAATGCGCTGCTTTCATTGAAGCGTGCACACAGAGATAGATCACGCTTCACACACAGAAGATTCAGGAGCACAGAAACTTATCAGTGGCTGCTATTAATAAAATCTCTACATTATATTTCTCAGCAACGAGGGGGTATCATCGCTGTTTTTGAAGTAATTAAACTCACAGCTTCAATGTTAGTAGAGAGAGACGCTAACCATCAATTTAACCCTTCCGTCAAAATTGTGTCAAATATTGTGCTGCAAACATCAATAACAGATTTACTTTGTCAATGCTGGCAAATGACCATGGTATAACCGGGATAATCCACGGCTAGCTTTGCATTAAACTATTTAAATCCATCGCGTCAGGCAGTTCTTAAAGTCCGCCTGACGTCACAAACTACCGTGTAACCAATCAGGTCAACGTGTGATCGTCAACGAGTGGATCTCTGAGCTGGTGTGAGTGAGTGGAGGCGGGGCTCATTTGCATATTCATAGAACCGCGTACACTAAATGAGGCGAGTGTGTAGAGTTACATTCAAGCTATTTTAAGGCATGAAGAATTTAAATTTTTTCAAAACTGTTTTTAAATATATCATTTTGGTGATCAAAGATGAGTTTTAAGGAATACAATTATTGACTAAAGGGGGCCTTTAAAATCGTTTAAAGGGGCATTATGCAGAAATCCCGTTTTTGTCAAACAGCGACCCCTAGAGTTACTGTGGAGTACTTGAATTTAACGTTACTGTCGTAAATACCACTCACTCAGAGCGTGACATGGCCTGTTACATAGTATACAATAGTACATTGTGTTTAATTTGTCGTTTAATGAGATATAATATATATGTTGTTAGTGGTGAGAATTTTCACGTGATTAAATACATAGATCCGACAATTTTAATGGTCCAGAGGCAGAACTTTTGCCAAGTGTGTCAGAGGTTCTGGGTTCTAATCGGTACTAGTAGTTTATTTTCCTCATCAAAACCGATTGTTTATTAGTGATTGTATTTCAAGCAGGGACATGTTTTTTGTGCATTAGGTTTTGTGATTTCACCATAACAAAATATAGAGAGTCTCTCAGTCCCCGCAACGGATTCAGGCGCGCGTCACAACAGAACACTGTAACTTATCTGCACCACTGATCGCAGAGGCAACGAGCACTTTGGTCACTTGATTTCAAAAATAACACATTTCAGATCGCCTCTTATTTAACAAATGAATGAAATGAATGCTCTACTAGAGTTACCTGGAGATGTTTTATTTGTTTGTAATGGTAACGTTACATCCGTGCCGCGAGAGGTTTCAATGGGGACATAACACACCCGCAAATTATGCCTATGCTCGTGTCCGACTCCTCGCTCGGTCAGTCTGCCGTTTCCTCTTTCTCTGTTCCTCCGACAATGCTTTCCTAGCTTTCTGCATCTTATATGCCGGCTCAGCCATGACGATAGTGTGACAAACTCCATCCATCTATACCTTGTTCCTGTGTGTATGTGTGCAGTTGCCGTAAAGGAATATGTTACATCGCGAGAGCTGATATCACGCGATACTTCCTGACGCGGCCCGCCGCACCGAAGTTGCAAGTGGGATTTTTTCGCTCACAGGCACCAGGGGGGGTCGAGACGCCCACCATTCAACCCGAAAGAAGTTATATAACCATTTCAATAACTCTGAAGCTGTTCAGTTAAGCTAAAAAAGCTGCATAGTGTCCCTTTAATGCACAGCTAGCCGTGGGTTATCCCTTACATACAGCACATTTGGGACACACGATAGATTTACCTTAAAGTTGCCGATGGCCTCTTGCAGACTGCCGTGGTGGTACAGCATCATTCCTCTGAGCTGGAGCGACTGGATGTGGTTCTGATCCAGTAACAGAGCTTTCTGGAAGCTCTCCATAGCATTCTCGAAATCACCCAATTCCCTAAACAAACACGCACACACGTAATTGGCTCCAGGCGAACATTTGCTGACTGTTAAAATCATAATGCGTCAGTAGAACCACACCTGTAAGCCTGGCCCAAGCTTTTGTATGCATCGATGAAGTCTGGCTTCAATTTGAGAGCTTCTTTAAACACCTCTATAGCCTCCTGCATGCAGAAAACAACATTTTAGTAGTAGCATAGACTGTCGTCATTACTGTAAATATAGCCTACTGCACAGTATAACATGGCAAATCTCTTTAAACTTTAGTCTAGATCTTACATCTAAGTTTTATGAATCAGGGCACTGTGTAGTGCAATTTCTTTGTTTGTGATATAAGGGTTTTGTTACTTTAAGGAGGCCCCTGTGGAAGAAGGTCAGCCCTTTATAGAGCATAGCGATAGGCTGGTTCTTCTTCAGCTCTAGAGACTGCTGGAAATCATCCATGGCTGCCATATAATCCTGAAAAACAATGAGAGAAAGGAAGACACCTGTAAATCTTATTCATCAATGAGCTATTCAAATTATACTAAAATTAAAAAGTTTGGGGTCAGTAAGACTTTTTTAAAGGAATTATTTTTATTTAGCAACAACTACTTTTATTCAGCAGAGATGCATTAAACTGATCAAAAGTGACATTAAAGACTCTTAAAATGTTACAAAATCTATTGTATTTAAAATAAATTCTGTTCTTTTGAACTTTCTATTCTTTAAAGAATCTTGAAAAATGTTACGTGCAAAAAAGGTCCAATGTCTATTGTCATTCTAGCTGGTGGATTAAAAAAAACGATATTTTTGAATTGGAGAGAAAGTTCTAAAAGTTTCAATATGTTTTCATAGTACAATGAACTTATCTCAAAAGATATTTGATTCCTTATAATAACACCACTATATTTAAAAAAAAAAAATCTCTTTTTATATCGCACTGTATTCATGCATCAATCATAATTACAGTGCACTTGCATGTTAAAAAAAAATCTCTTCACGTGCTGAAGCTGACAAACAAGTGATGTTCCTGGACTCCGTACCCACGCCACATAGATGCAGCGCTATCTATGGGATAGACACTATATGAAGTAGGGCTGACTTCTAATAGTCGAGGATTCGACGATTCGATTCGGAGAGGTCTGATTCGACTATGAACCTCATAGTCGAACAGTAGGGAAGTGTTATGTAACCAATAGGGGTGTGACGGTTATCATATAACCATGAGACCGACAGTGTCATTAGAACTCCATAACCGCCAAAACCGTGCTATTAAAATATTTTTTACAAAAAAAATTTATCATAGAGAATGTTTAAATACTAATATCAGCTTACGAGGGAAACGGAGGCGGAGTTAGTGGTGGTTCGGAGGCTGAGTGCTGGAGATCATTCGGGAGAGGTCTGTGCATCTTCACCGATCAGAACGCGCGCTGACACGGAGAAAGCCTTGTTTATACCAGACGCGTCCGCACGAGCGCGAAGGTGCGCATGGCAAAAAATGACGCGTTGGGTGCGCAAGACCGGCAAGACCCCATTTCGCTTGGCTGTGTGCACGGCTTTTTTGTAACAGCGCGCGCGACACCGCATCCGAGGATGAACGGCTTCAAGCCGAATCTGCTCGGGCATGTACGTCTCACCGACCGCACCGGCAACCAGTTTGCGCGTCTAAATTGCAAAGTTCATTGCAAAGTTTTTTTGTTAAGGTTTTGTTTACTGTGTGTGATTTATTTAAAACAAAGCTTTTTTTGTTGTTGTTAAGGATTCATTTAATGGAAAGCACATTCACTTCTAGTTGTCTTGCTGTTCATTTTAAACGTAGAGCGAGTTGTCCTATAAGAGACGAACAGTTATTCAACCGAACGTCTAGCTGCTATCTAAAAAAATAAATAAAAAAAAGGTTCGACTATCAGTCGACTACGGCAAAATCTAACGAATCAGATTCGACTATGAAAATCCTTCGTCGAAAACAGCCCTAATATGAAGTGATTTATATGTTACAATAACCCTTAGATCCATTAAAGGGTTAGTTCACCCCAAAATGAAAATCCTGTCAATAATTACTCATCTTAATTTGTGTTCTGAAGATGAACGAACGTCTTACGGGGTTGGAACAACATGAGGATATTTTTGATTAAATCTGAGAGCTGGATCACTCCTCCATAGGCTTCTTAAGGGATCGAAACTGGCCGGCCCAAAAGTCATGGAAGACGTCGTTAATATAGTCTGAGTGACTACAGTGGCTCAATCTAAAGTTTATCAAGCGACGAGAATACTTTTTGTGCGAAAAAAAAACAAAAAAAAAAACAAACAACTTTATTCAACTATTCATTTCCTTCTCTGTGGGCAGTGAGATTTCACGTAGTGATATTGCGCAAAGCTTCTAGGTTGTACGTCACACACATGACCAGTGTCGGCCAATAGTGAGCCTACGTGTGACGTGCAACACAGAAGCTTTGCGCAATATCACTACGTGAAATATCACGGCCGTACAGAGAAGGAAATGAATAGTTGAATAAAGTTGTTGTTGTTTTTTTCGCACAAAAAGTATTCTCGTCGCTTGATAAACTTTAGATTGAGCCACTGTAGTCACTCAGACTATATTAACGACGTCTTCCATGACTTTTGGGCCAGCCAGTTTCGATCCCTTAAGAAGCCTATGGAGGAGTGATCCAGCTCTCAGATTTAATAAAAAATATCTTCATTTGTGTTCCGAAGACGAACGAAAGTCTTACAGGGTTGGAACAACATGAGGGTGAGTAATTACTGACAGAATTTTCATTTTTGGGTGAACTAACCCTTTAAGGCCAAAAGCGAAGAGCATCATGACAGGTGTGCACCTCTGATATGAAGAGCAGTGTTCCTCTGTGCCTGTAGAGTCGGGCTGAAGGCTGCAGCTGTATGGCTTTAGTCAGGTCTGACAGAGCTTCACTGATGCGGCCCAGAGGAGACAGAATCTGAAATCACATGCTTCATTATTAACACTAAAACCATGGTTGATTTCTTTCGGAATAAAACGTTGTTTTTTAAATGAAGAATGTCAATCCCTGGTTCCTTACCTCGGCCCTCTGCTCATACACTTCTGGTCTGTTGGGCTCCAGTGCGATCACTCTGCTCAACTCATACAGAGCCAAGTCTGCGTTCTTTATGTCCTTTAGAGAGAGTGACAGATACCTTCAAATGATAGTTCACTTTAAAATGAAAGTTCATTTACTCACCTTTGGCGTTGTTCTATTGCCGTATGCCCGTCTTTCTTTTTCGGACCACAAAATGAGAAATGAAAAAGAACATTTCCACTCGTCCATATAATGGCAGCACAATGGAGTAGTAATGGATTTTTATGAAATGATACATTCGTTTCAGTTTGTTTTTCACCAAACCCTATCGTATACGCCCACAGAATTTAAACTTATTTAAAAGTTTAACCTATTTAAACTTAGCGTTATTCACTGCCATGATATAACTGAATACAAGGGGAGATCTTTTTTTTTTTCCGTTTGTGGTACGAAAAAGAAAGTAAGGCACAATAGAACAACACCAGGGTGAGTAAAGTAGGGTGAACTATTCTTTCAAATTATATGTACAGCTATCAATAGTAGCACGGATATATTTAGTTTTTGAAAAGGCAACATACATGCACAACTGGTCAAAAGGTTTGGGATCATTTTTTTTATGTTTTTGAAAGAAGTCTCTTATAAATCACCAAGGCTGCATATATTTGACCAAAAACCCAGCAAAAAAACAAAAAAACCTGTAAGATAGTGAAATATTATTACAATAAAATAGCACTTTTTATTTGAATACATTAATTACTCATTCAGAAATCATTCTACTACGATGATTTGCTGCTTAATTGTTGTAAATTATAATTGGTGCTCAATTAGTAATAATGGTTATTATCAATGTTGAAAACAGTTTTCGCTGCTTAATGTTTTTGTGGAAATCATTATTTTGTTTTTCATGTTTCTTTGAAGAATACAATGTTCAATGAACAGCATTTATCTCAAATAGAAATCTTTCATAATTTTGTTGTTGTTGTTAAGTCTTACCCCAAACTTTTGAATGATAGTGCATTATGGTTTCCAAAAAAAGAAGAAAAAAAGTAGCAGTAGCACAATTGTTTGGAACATTGAAAATAATAAGAAATGTTTCTGAAGGATCATGTGACTGAAGACTGGAGTAATGATGCTGAAAACACAGCTTTGATCGCAGGAATAAATGACATTTTAAAGTATATCAGAATGCAAAACCGTTATTCTAAATAGTAATACTAATATCACTGATTTTACTGTATTTTTGATCAAATACATGCAGCCTTAAGAGCATAAGAGACTTCTTTCAGGAACATTAAAAGACCAAACTTTTGACCTGTAGTTTAAAACAATGACTTGCCTGCAGACTCTTTTTGCCGTATGCTATTCCCCTTCCATAGATGGCACTGACCAGTTCAGGATCTCCCTGAGGTTACAGAGGACAGTCCTTTTGTAAAAAATACTTACAATATGTCCATTATCACAGCACACAATATTCGCCTTGTTAACTACTACCACTCAACCTTAGTTAGAGGCCTGGTTTCACAGACAGGGCTTAGATTAAGCCAGGACATTTAAGCAGCTTTTATGACAAGCTTTAGAAAACAAAACAATGATCCTGACATATTTATGTCAGTGCAAGTTTCTTTCAGTTAAAACAGCTCAACATGCATTTTAATTCGGGACTAGACTTAAGCCTCGTCTGTGAAACCGGGGGAGAATGTTTCTGTTGGTATACTCGCATTCAACTGTGAGCATTACTGATACAGTAATATTTCAACATGAATTGTCCTTTACAACTTTCACTTCTTGAGTATGAATTCAGGATATTAAACAAGAAAAACAATACGTACAACTTAAAAGAAAAGAAAAGTGGAAACTGACCTGCAGCAGTAAGGAGAAGTGTTTGATAGCTTCATCATAGAGGCCATTTCCAATGAGAACGTAGCCTATAGCTGAAATAAAAACACAAGAGCGTTAGAGGTTCAGATCACATAAAAAAAACAAAAAAACATATGCAAACGACACGGTGTCCAAAATTAAAACAATATTTGACACACACCAAGTTCTTCATTGGTATTTTGGTTTTCCACAGCGAAAGGAAACCGACGCTGTTCGACAAACAACTTTGCCTGATTCTGTGGTGACAGAAAGAGAGAAAGAAAGAAAAACACGTCGTCAGGAAGTCTGTCAACCTCTTGCAATCAATCCAAACCCACCAGTGGTTACGAAACAATACCAAGAGATCCATAATCTATAGTTACAGACTCAGAGGATGTTTTTGAGCTGAAGAGGAAGTGTTTTGGTTTTGGCTCGACACTCTTCATGACATGTGTCTAAGTTTTTAAAGAGCAGATGTTGAAAGAATAGGTCACCTGAAAATGAGAATTCTGTCATCATTTACTCGCCCTCATATCGTTTCAAACATATATGACTTTCTTTCTTTTTTTCCGTAAAGAGACCTTTTATTAATATACCAGTGGCTCTTTTTTACACAAGTACATTGAATGGGGACTGGAACTTTTTTGGGAAAAGCACATTTCATAGTGTTTTTTTGTTGTTGTCATTTTAGAGCTTAATATATATTTTATATATACAGGTCCTTCTAAAAAAAATTTGCATATTGTGATAAAGTTCATTATTTTCCATAATGTAATGATACAAATTAAACTTTCATATATTTTAGATTCATTGCACACCAACTGAAATATTTCAGGTCTTTTATTGTTTTAATACTGATGATTTTGGCATACAGCTAACCCAAAATTCCTGTCTCAAAAAATTAGCATATCATGAAAAGGTTCTCTAAACGAGCTATTAACCTAATCATCTGAATCAACTAATTAACTCTAAACACCTGCAAAAGATTCCTGAGGCTTTTAAAAACTCCCAGCCTGTTTCATTACTCAAAACCGCAATCATGGGTAAGACTGCCGACCTGACTGCTGTCCAGAAGGCCATCATTGACACCCTCAAGCAAGAGGGTAAGACAGAAAGAAATTTCTGAACAAATAGGCTGTTCACAGAGTGCTGTATCAAGGCACCTCTGTGGGAAGTAAAAAGTGTGGCAAAAAACGCTGCACAACGAGAAGAGGTGACCGGACCCTGAGGAAGATTGTGGAGAAAGACCGATTCCAGACCTTGGGGGACCTGCGGAAACAGTGGACTGAGTCTGGAGTAGAAACATCCAGAGCCACCGTTCACAGGCTTGTGCAGGAAATGGGCTACAGGTGCCGCATTCCCCAGGTCAAGCCACTTTTGAACCAGAAACAGCGGCAGAAGCGCCTGACCTGGGCTACAGAGAAGCAGCACTGGACTGTTGCTCAGTGGTCCAAAGTACTTTTCTCGGATGAAAGCAAATTTTGCATGTCATTCGGAAATCAAGGTGCCAGAGTCTGCAGGAAGACTGGGGAGAAGGAAATGCCTGAAGTCCAGTGTCAAGTACCCACAGTCAGTGATGGTCTGGGGTGCCATGTCAGCTGCTGGTGTTGGTCCACTGTGTTTTATCAAGGGCAGGGTCAATGCAGCTAGCTATCAGGAGATTGGAGCACTTCATGCTTCCATCTGCTGAAAAGCTTTATGGAGATGAAGATTTCATTTTTCAGCTGCTCACAGTGCCAAAACCACTGGTAAATGGTTTACTGACCATGGAATTACTGTGCTCAATTGGCCTGCCAACTCTCCTGACCTGAACCCCATAGAGAATCTGTGGGATATTGTGAAGAGAAAGTTGAGAGACGCAAGACCCAACACTCTGGATGAGCTTAAGGCCGCTATCGAAGCATCCTGGGCCTCTATAACACCTCAGCAGAGCCACAGGCTGATTGCCTCCATGCCACGCCGCATTGAAGCAGTCATTTCTGCAAAAGGATTTCCGACCAAGTATTGAGTGCATAACTGAACAGAATTATTTGAAGGTTGACTTTTTTTGTATTAAAAACATTTATTGTATTGGTCGGATGAAATATGCTAATTTTTGAGACAGGAATTTTGGGTTTTCATGAGCTGTATGCCAAAATCATCAGTATTAAAACAATAAAAGACCTGAAATATTTCAGTTGGTGTGCAATGAATCTAAAATATATGAAAGTTTAATTTTTATCATTACATTATGGAAAATAATTAACTTTATTACAATATGCTAATTTTTTTAGAAGGACCTGTATGTACAAATCTGTGTTTGTACTGCTGCGGATCCAGAGAAAGCAGTTAGGCTGTCTAGGTATGACATGGTCTTTTCAACCACACAGTATCGTAATTTCTGTGTTACAAATATTCATATTATCATAGAAGAACTGGGATGAAAGTGTATAGTTCAGATATAAACACTGATTTCCACAGAAGTGATCAAAGTGAAGTCGTTGAATCATTCACTCAAGAGATTCGTTCAAATTCGTTCAAACGCAGATTCATCCAGTAATGAAACAATTAAGTATTTATGAGTGAGCCATTGAATCAAATCATTTTTTTTATTTTTATAATTCATTCATATTCATTAACCATTTTAAATAGACTCCAGCAATTAACATTAGTCAGAACCTTTAGTAAATTACATGTTATTTTGTTAAGTTTGTCAACTCTGTTCAGAATCATGGGAGTATCGTGATTTTTGAAACCAAAAAATCCTAAATTCCTATAAATCCTTAATTTATACATGAAGCGCGCAGCGGTTCTGCAGCTAAGGTTTGAAACGACACAAGTAAATAAATAATGACAGAATTTTCGTTTTGGACTGAAGTTACTGAACTAATAGTTTAACTTAACACGGTGCAATATAAAGCAAATACAACTCACAAGGATTTTCTCTGCATTGAGTGAAAAGATGGACTCGCAGGGCGGGTTGCTCCCCTCTTCACAGTCTGGATCCTCCAACTGCAGAATCGATGACTCTGAGGGACCAAAACATAAAAATAAAATGGTTACTGGATGTGTCTCAAATGACGCACTATATACTATGCACCATGTACTCAACTGTGAAGTGTATGAATTTCATACTTTTTTTTGTCATTCAACATCAGAGTTTGATAGCCCCTCCCCCTCCGCTACACGAGGAACAGTCGAATGCATGAAGTGTGCGACTCCGAAATCGCATACTGTCTGAGTAGGTACTACATTTGAATTTACTTTGTGACCATTAAAAAGTATGTGCTATATACATACTACATCCTCTATGTTGTTACTGTCACGTGGTTTTGTGTTGTAGGACTTTTAATTTGAAGTGTATTTCCCCTTGTTGCATTTGCTTCGTCCAAAACAATATACTGTTTGAGTAGGCACTACATTTGAATTTACTTTGCCACCGTTAAAAAAGTATGTAGTATGAATATTAGCAGTATGAATGAAATTCGGACGTCCTACATCCGCCATGTTGTTACTGTCATGTGACCTACCAGCTTCAGTTGCATCACTCCATTCATAAATACCCTCCCGTGGCCTCAGGGGATAGTAAAGTGTCCATCTAATGCAAATTTCAGAATCTCGCCGGAAGTAGCAAGCAATCCCGGGACTTTTCACCTACCGTTTTTCGAATATTATGTATTTGTACATACTGGCGTACCGTTTTTCGCATACTAAATAGTGAGGAAGTATTCTATTTCGGACGCAACATGATTAGTTTTCCCGGCTAATTAGTTTAAGTTAATTAGTTTTAGTTGGAGTACTCAGGATTGTGCATCATCCAGGCATTTAAAGTGCACTTTTTCTTTTCGAAATTTTCAGTGTGAACATACTATGCACTATTCACACTACAAATTAGCATAGAATAGTGCAGGAAGTAACGTATGCATTCTTAAACAATCCACCAACAAAAGTATTTCAGGCGTATTATGATTTCAGCCACAAAATAACAATGTCTTATTCTATAAGTATATGTTACTCTAGGCAAACTGATTAGGTTCTTTCATGATGGATTACTTAGGATTCCTTTGGATCAAAACAAAACCTGAAACAATCCCAAGTCCCAAGGTAACAATATTGACAAAATAGCACAGTTACTTCCTACAGTTATTGTTACTACTGAAAATAGTGGACTTGTGCTATTTGTATCCCAATTTTAAACCATGGTACCAAATGATTAATATTCAAAGACCACAGGATTTGCATATTCCTACTTGTCGGTTACATGTTAGAATACCATAATATTAGCATAGTATAATTTCCAAATCACCACGGTAATGCCAGGCTACATCTGAGCGACCATGAACTCAGTGACACCCAATTAAAGTTTTCCTGCAGCATGTTTAAATAGCATTAAGAAGGATATGCATGAGGCACAAGAGTTTGGGATGCATTATTTAAGATTCTACTAGCATTTATAGAGTTATTGCGGAGTGTCTGCATACATGACGCGAGTTTCTGCCTGTATGATCCCGTTAGGCTCGTGTCACTGTAAGCGGAAGAAAGTGAATCACATTGAATATGCATCAGAAAGATCAGGACGTGGCAGAAGCTCACCGCAGTCCGCCGCATACTCCTCCCACTCGGCTGGAGAGCTACAGCCGTGCTTGTGAAGGTCGCTGTTGAAGAAATTCAAGGTAGAGAAATACTCGCTGGATAAAATAGCTCCGCATAAGTACAGCAGCGACAGAGCCGCCAGCACAACACCCCCGCCAGCAGGTGCCATGTTGTGAGTAATAATGTTATGAGCAGGTGAGGAATGGTGTTGTAGTCTGGGTAATGTAGTTGCGTGGAACTAAATCCCCACTTCCGGCAGTTGGTGATTGTGGTGAAAAAAACTACATTTCCCGTCAGTGGCGCTATAAGCCCTCCTCTAATGGAGGATCAGGAAGCAGTAGGCGTGTTTTCGTGCTGTCATATGGAGAATGGCATCGGGACTGTACAAATGCGTCGAGTGTAACGAAGATGCAACCGAACTGCATCGAGACTACAGCCATGGCATACTGAAGCTCACTAGATGTGTGAGTACATCATCATTTCTAGTTTAGTCTTGTGTTATTTGGTCTGTTGAGGTTAGCATTCTCACAGTTTAGGGCGCCCTACTGTAACGTTAATGCATAGAGGCAAGCACACTGATATATGATATTTTACTCCATTTATATTTATTCCTGTATTTATATTTTTCTTGCCTGTAACCCCCATCTGTTAAACACATCCAACGGTAATGCCTGGCAAAAAAAGAAGAAAAAAAAAAAAATACAACGAATATACGGTGAAACTGCTGTTTATGACAATGCTTAAAGAAGAGTACCTTTAAAGAATTTAAATAAATTAAAAATGCAAAATGATCTGATGCTGTCCATCTTCCACATCTCTGCATTTTAAATACAGTATAGGCTATTCAATGCCTTAGAAAATACATAATAAAATTATGAAATTGATGTTTTGTCTAATATTGTCATTACTATCTGTAAATATGTTTTTGTAAATTAAAACAGTTTTTTTTCCCCCTTTGCAGAGTTCATGCAAGAAGCCAGTTGACAAATACATAGAATATGATCCAGTTATTATTCTGATAGATGCCACTCTATGCAAAATCCAGGCCTTCAGACATATACTCTTCAACACTGAGATCAATGTGAGTAAAACGCATTTTCACTTTATAGAAAGTTACCCTGATAGCAAAAGTAAATCTCTGAGACATCTATTTGATGTCTGCATTTATGTCTGCAAGATGCATTTTTTAGTGTTTGCTCATCTGCAATACGTCTCTAGGACGTTTCCTGTTAGATGTCATATAGACATTTAGAAGACATCTTTAAGATGTTAAGATTTAGAATGTGTGTAAAACTGCTTGTTTTAGATGTTTCCGATGTTTTTACACAGCAGATGTTTTCCAGATGAACAGATCTTTAGCAGACATCTTATAGACGCACCTGTGCTTTCTACCAATTGTCCCACTGTGCACAGAATACAGATATTAATATATAATTATATATAATTTACATTGCTTAAATAGTAAGCATAGTATTCCATTGGAAACTCAGCCTCTCTTACTCTCTCTCTAGATCCACTGGAAACTGTGTGTGTTCTGTCTGCTGTGTGAGGCGTATCTGCGCTGGTCCCTCCAGCAGGGGTCCCAGTCCAGCAATGACCCCGCTGACATCATTCGTTACACCAAAGAATGGGAGTTTTATTGCATGTTTGCACTGGCTGCACTGGGTAAATCATTGTGTTTGGCACTGACTAATTGGATGGAATTATTTAGATGCACTAATTGAGTTGTTGGGTAACACAAAGTAGTGTACAAGTTATGCATATTTTATGAAATACAGTATTTAGGGGTTTAGAGCCAATGCTTACCAAGGCTGCATTTATTTAATAAAAAATGCAGTAAAAACAGTAATATTGTGAAATATAATTTCAATTTAAAATAACTGTTTGCTATTGTAATATATTTTAAAATGTAATTTATCCCTGTGCTGCAAAGCTGAATTTTCAGCATCATTACTCCAGAAAACAGTTGTGCTGCGTGCAGGGTTCTTTGATTAACAGAAAGTTCAGTAGCTCAGGAGAGAATTAACTCAAAATGATTTTGTATAAAGCACCGCTTTAAATTGTATTTAATAAATTCAGATTAGATCGTTCTTAGAAAGACACAATCTCTGGAACAGACGCAACTTTTGCACCATTTCTGGTTCGTCCCGTGAGATCATGTTTTTCTGACAAACTATTCAATTCAATTCACATTTATTTGTATAGCACAATACACATCGTTTCAAAACGGCTTTACAGAAAATGCACGAGTTCACATTACAATTTAGACTGATCTGTTATCAGAGGTAACTGTCTAAGTTATGTATTTCAGAAATGTATATATACAAATCACAGTTAGCTAAACATGTATTAATTTAAACAATGTAATAATTTAAGGTAGAAACGGTTCAACTATTAAAAACTTTTTAAGATCTCATGACCTGTTGGTGGCGCTGTTTCCAAATTTGGCATGGACCTTCAAATCGTGGTTCCGGTGAAGCGTACCAATTTTTGTTTCGATTGATCAAAGTTTGGCTGAGATACAGCCTCTGAACCATTTTTGGGTCGACATTGTTAAGTTCACAACATCTTAACTTTTAAACAAATATGAATAACTGTAATACTGTAATAATTCTGTTCAATTATTTTGGTGTGGCATGGTCCAAAGATCAATTAGAAAGTGTCAAAGTGTGTTAAGTGTCATCAGCGTGTTAAGATGAATCCGGTGTACCAAGTTTTATTTTTCTAGAACAAAGGGTTAAAAAGTTATAACCGTTTCAGATGTGGAACTGGTAATGGCGCAATAGAGTTGGTCCTAGAGACTCCAAAATTGATCAGATTACTATTCATTACCATCACTACAAGTGTGCCAATTTACATAATTCTCCCACTTATAGATCATAGGGATGCCATAGACTCCCATTTGGGAAAAATATTAATAAAATAACCAATTCCTATAGGGGCCACAGTACCTTCGGGCCTTGGCCCCTAATAATATACGTTATAAAGGTATCTATAATGTACATTACAATTCATTATATCTATATAAATAATTGGAGCCAAAGTTAAAATGCATTGTAATTTTTGCAGATTTCTTGTTACATCTGAAATTGGTTGTTTGTCATGTGTTTTAATGCATTATACTTTCTAAAGGTGTAACACGGAATAGATAAGTATTAATGTATTATAACTGTGGTTACAATTATTCATAAGGACATACAATGCATTATAAGGTGCATTACAAGGCATAATTAATGCATAAAAATACTTTTATAATGCATTATATATATATATATAATATATGTATATACACACAGGCTTTAAAGTCCCCCTGTAGTCAATAATTGTATCCCTTAAAACTCATCTTTGATCACCAAAATTACATATTTAAACATTTTTTCCTTGATGAAAAAAAATCTTCATGCCTTAAAGGGGTCATATAATGCCATTTTTGTACAAGCTAATATGATTCTTTAGGGTCTAAATTAAAAGTTTGTAATATACTTTAATTAAAAATTCTCATTAGTATTGTAAGAAAACACTTATTTTACTTGGTCAAAAACAGCTCTGTTTTCAGCACGCCGTTTCAGTGCATATGACTTTAAA
The DNA here is from genome assembly GCA_030578255.1 of Tiaroga cobitis. Taxonomy (NCBI): domain Eukaryota; kingdom Metazoa; phylum Chordata; class Actinopteri; order Cypriniformes; family Leuciscidae; genus Tiaroga; species Tiaroga cobitis. The sequence continues at coordinate 35,273,834 of CM060610.1, forward strand.
TGATAATGAGCTTCGCTCACCCCGCCTCTCTGTTCTGCGCATACACCGTTTGAACACAATAACCATAACGCGTTGTTCAGTATAAACGTGGGATTATGAATTATATTGAGAACGTCATACATAGAAAACATGCCGTAATGTACCCTGAGTGTAAACCTTAGACGCATTCATTGTGAAGAGTGCAGCTAGCGATTTGCAAAGATTAATATATTAATATAAAGTTTAATAAAACGTTACACTCACTTCAGTTCTTCTGGAGGTTCAGCAGGAACATGAATATCTGGTACCGATCCTTTATTCAGGAGCAGCTTCTTAGCAAAACCAGCTTTAAACTGATCCTCGTTTATTAAGCAGTCTGCTGAGAAATGATTCGCGCAAACATGAAAGCATTGACGATGCTCGTGGGTAATACTCCCTTCGAAAACAAACTCAGCCACTGCATCTTCAGCGGTTCGGATTTAGGAACATTAAAATGACTGCTGTGTTCGTTATTACACCCAAGAACAGAACACCACAATCGCTTAGACGCCATTCTGCTCATAGACAGCTCCAGTATATCAACAATGAGCGCACCGGTCCGCGCGGACTATGATTGACAGCTCGCTCACGAGCGAGGGCGGGTCTGTGTTGAAACGCTGCTGTCAATCAACAATCGTGGGAGGGGCGTCCGAGCGTGTGACGTCACACGGTCGAACGGCTTGATTTGAGGCAGGGGTAAACATATAAGGAGATTAAAACAAAAACACTGGATGGATTTTTATCATTTTATGATGGTTGTGTACAGGCACTGCCAACACACATTTCAGTACAATCAACTTGTAAAAGTGCATGTACCATTATATGACCCCTTTAAAATAGCTTGAATGTAACTCTACACCCTTGCCTCATTTAGTATATGTGGTTCTATGAATATGCAAATGAGCCCCGCCTCCACTCACTCACTCACACCAGCTCAGAGATCCACTCGTTGACGATCACACGTTGACCTGATTGGTTACAAGGTAGTTTGTGACGTCAGAAACACCAGTGATTTTTGAGACTGTCTTTGGTTCACTGCAGTTTTGAAAAGAAAATACTCAACAATGGTGTTGACTTACGAATCTGCACATGGTTTGTCTTAAAGCATATTAAAAACACCACAGACATATAAACAACATTAAAAGCTTGATTTTCACCACAGGGGGAAGTAAAGTGTTACCTAATATTCGTATTCTTATTACTGTAATGTAAAATATTGCATTACAGTAATTAGAGGGGATAATGTGCTTAATTATGATGAAAATAATGTGCTAATGCAGAGATGCACCCTAACAGTCTGTGCTTTGTTTGGTTTCTAGAGTTGGCCGTGTTCTGCACAGGTGTGTTGGTGGTTCTCTGGACGGCGCAGCTCTTCTCTGGTGCTCCTTTTGAATTCCCTCCGCTGTTAAAGGCACTTCTGCTGTCCGGCTACGGCAAAGTGCTGTTGATCCCGGCTGTCATCTGGGAGCACGATTTCTCCCCGCTCTGCTTCGGCCTCATACGACTGTTCGTTCTGACCTCCAATTCACAAGCCATAAGAGGTAAAGATCAACAAACACCTATAATCATGGAACACAAGTTAAACGCACTCACTGGCAGCATAAGATAAGGGTACACTCTTTCATTCACGTAAACACCCAGAGGCGAAGCGAAATGTGCGCATAACACTCACAGAACCAAAGTAAATACTTTCTCTCCCTCCCACGTGCTCAGTTTCCCACACACATGCGTTCACACGGAGGGTTAGATTGTTTGCGTAAGGTCCTGGAGGTACAGGTCACTCCCAGAAGTTCCTGTGGTCTGGACAGATGTTTCACCAACACTGTTGTAGGGATATCAAAAGTATCAATGTATTGGTTCTAAATTTAAAAAAGCATTTGTATCATATCAAACGAACATGAATACTAACAGTCAGTGTTGGGGAGAGTTACTTTTATTGCGTTACTCCCCAAAAAAAGTAAGCTTAGTGAGCTACTTAGTTACTTTTTATGAAAAGCAATGCGTTACATTACTTTTTCTCTCCTGGGCTGGGCTTGCTCGTTTGTTTTTTAATAACAACAAAAAAAAAATCTGTTTTTGGCAAATGTTAAGGCCCTTTCACACCAAAAGGGAAATGAATAAGCCTCAGGCTGAAGGAAATGCATATTTACGCGTGTATAGTAGAGGGCGCAACTCAAACAAACCTTTCAGCTTCTGCCATTCTGGATTAAAGAACAATAAGGACACTCTTATTTCTAAATCTAATCTAAAGTCATTTTTGCTTATTAGTTTGGTTGAATTAGGTCATTGAAGGTCAGCAGCAAAGACATTGGTTAATAAAGTGAGATTAAATACATAAAGTATATTTGTGTAATTTAATAGTTAATTATAAAAGTTTTACGTAAAATTCTGAGATTGCATTTTAAAATAACCATCATGTTTACACAGCGCACACACAACACCTCCTCACTTTATTTCTCTCAACCTGAGGACAGGAGAGCTGTCAGTCAATAAATGTGAAAAAGTAACTTGCGTTACTTATTTGAAAAAGTAAATATTTTGTTGTAAATTGAAAAAGTAATGCGTTACTTTACTAGTTACTTAAAAAAGTAATCTGATTACATAACTCAAGTTACTTGTAATGAGTTAGCCCAGACACTGGTAACACTACATATTTACTGACACATGTTTTAAACTAGATTTTTTTTAAGATACATTCTCCATGTTCCAGTGATTCTGAACTGCAGTCGGCGTCTGTCTCTCCTGGCGGTGTGTGGAGGCTTGCTGTTGGAGATGTGGGTCGCCCAGGCTTTAAAAACTCTGCAAGTCTGTTCACAAGACTATCTGTCAATGCTCTAGATTAGAAGAACACGAGGACTTCACCGTCAGGATTGTCTCAAACCGTTGACCCGATGTATCAAACAGTCCCGTCTAAATATAAATGGACGCTCTGAATTGATCCAAAACATTTTTCGTGAAAGATTCAAGAGTCAGCGAGACAGAAAGTTTTATTTATGAAGCTGTTTACCTTGTTAAATCTCAGATGTGGATGTAGAGACATGCTTGGCATTACTTCAGAGATGTTGTTTGATCAAGATGTTTTCGTAGAAAGGAATTTATTGTGAAACTAAATGAGGTCATCCAGAGCAAATTGTTTATCTGTACTATGGTTACCACATGGTTATGAGTTTGCACATGCATATATGTCTGGTATGTACTAAGCTAACCCCTTTGGAGACCGGTAACTTGTTTTCACTTGAGAGTTCTCCTC
>CM060610.1:35279601-35692101 GCA_030578255.1 Tiaroga cobitis
TCAAAACTGTTTGACCGCAAAAACAAACCAAACAACATGAATTATAAGTGTACACTTATTTCACTAAAAGTATGTAATGCTGCACCATTAATGTCACTAAACTGCAATAGTAATCATTGTTCTCAAACAGTTTTTTCCAAACACTCTCCCCATATTCCATTGGTCAACCAAGCGGATTGACCCGCCTCAAACTCACACCATTGGTTGGGCCAATGTTGCTGTTTAAACATCTAAACATTATGAATGTCATTTAAAATTAAAGGGATAGTTCACCCAAAAATGAACAGTCAGTCATTACAAACATACGAGGTTCATTCTTGTGTGTCACGGTCGCACATTTTAGCTTCTGTTTACCATATTTAATGAGCTCTATGTATGTGCGTTGATCAATGTTTACATATGAATAAAAGCCTAAATTAAATCTGGTTATCATATAAACCTTTTATCTAGAAGACTGAATAAACAGCTTGATTCATATGGATTACTTTTACAATGTCTATGAACTTTATGATGCTTGAAAGTTTTTGTGGAATGGACTTTCAACGGGAGGACAACAATCTCTCAGGTTTCATTAAAGGTACAATATGTAGGAATTTTGTAATAAAATATCCAAAAATCGCTTGCACAGTGTGATATATTTCCTACAGTTGTGTACTTACATTATCCCAAAAGTCTCCAAAGATTTTTTATTTCAGAGAAATTCCAATTTTAAATAAGTGGCCGTCCCGGAAAAAAATGTCGTCTGTCAATGACGCAATATCCGCGTTTTCCTCGGTTTCCGTTCATACTGCCATAGCCATGACGTAACCATGACGACAGACGTGGACAACTACGTACGTTTAGCGGCACACAGTTCTTGTTTCTTTCAAACATAGACCATGGCAAGCAGACTTTTGGACAAACAAGGAGAACTAAAATGAGGATCAATATCAGCGTGGCGTTTCTGAGATGCCGAGAGCTCCACGTCCGCGACTAACTTGGACTTGACAGAGCTTCACGAGTCACGACTTGACAGCTTTATTAGACAGGTGAGCAAATGTACATAAAAATCAATGTTATATAACGTTACCTCAACATGATGAAATGTTAGAATATGGTCAGTATGTTATTCTAATGTTGATCTAGCTTAACGTTACTGCTAGTTTCGCAAACGAACTAACACGTAGTATAACATTATAACTTTCAACACACATTTAAATGCTGTTTAGTGTGACAGTGTAACGTTAGACCAAGTGAAGCAGCGCTGCGTTACCTCACAAGTTTAATCCGTCTAATAAACTGACCTGTGTGAGTAATCCAGCACTTGCGGGTAGTTCGGTAGAATTAAATGTCCTTATTCCTTTATATCCGCGGGACTCGCGTGTGATCTGTCTCTTTAGCAATCGCGACCTGTTTCATACCACTGCAATGTTAAAAAACATGACTGTTTGCACTCATCCATAAACATTATTAGATCCATCAGCTCAAAGTGTAAATTGCAGGTAAAATTTTTCACGAAGATAATGCAATGTTCTTACTAAACATAAAGATAAGAACCGCCCACCATTGTTTTTTTATGTTTTATACCAAAATGCTGAATATAATATGAAAAGTTGGTGCGTTTTACAGTGGTTTTAAGCACGCCCCCTCCCTTCCACTAGGCTGGGCGTGACGTCATAAAAGGTACTCCAAGCGTTTACTGTCTATGCTCCAGGCCTGGAGTTACGTTATATTGGAGACCTAGCTAGCAAAAATGGTTAACTATTGTGTGTGTGCGGGATGTACGAATACATCAAAAACGAGGGAGAGGCTCCACAAGTTCCCCAAGGACAAACGGCTGATTCGTGCCTGTAAGTAAGCATACGGTAACTTACCTATGCTTAGAGCTTAGATCGGGCCCAAAAAAATCAAGCAAGACCCTACCCGAGCCCGCTGTGTCCGAGCCCGGCCCGGCCCTGCCCGGCCCTGCCCGACACATTAACTGTAATTATGAGCCCGGTTTAAACCCGACTATTTTTTAATACGTGGGTCGTTATAACTGACGTTCTCAACTACTTTCTATATTACTTTCTCCCGCCCCCAACATTTATGTTTTGTCCGGCTCCCGCCCGCAAAAGACTTTTTTTCTGTACCTCCAAATACTTTCAAGTTAGCCTACGTGTCGCCACCACACACATCAGCATACATGCTCCTGATCAATTATTTGTTATAAAGCATTAACACACAAACCACTGTTATAACATAAAAGCAAAGCGGGCTACTGCGTGCATGGTTTGGCATGACTGCGCGCAGAGTGCGCTACCATAATAATTCCTAAAAAGCTGACATCAGTTCATCGCGATCTCACACATCTCTGTTATTATCAATGAAGCTTTCATAATATATACTATGTTTGTTATAATTAGAGGATTTGCCAGCATACCGAATTCAGCACTGAACAAAAAGTCAGTTTTGAGCGGTGAGGGGAGTCTATCGTAAATGCTTCTGATTGGCCATTATTGCGTTCAAGAAATCAACACATATGTCAGTGATTGGCTACATCGCTCAACGCTGCAGACATGTTAGAAATAGAAACTCTGCCTGTAAACCGTTTCTATTTTGTTTTAGTTGTTCTTATTGCTTTTCTGCAACAGATGAATAAAAATGTATTCGTTTTTATGTTTTATTCATAGATATTTCTAGTTTGCGGGAATAAAAGTCCCGCGAATCGTTTTATTCTCTCTCAACCCGCACACGAGTGAGTGCATTACCGCCCGCGCTCCCTTTTATGATGTCATCACCCAGTTACGGTAAAAAAACATGCTACCTTTGAAGAAACCCCAATAAATGTTATTTTAATGCATTTTAAGACAGACATTTTTACATACACATTGAGCACTTTAATTTACACATTAATTGGTTGTGGTGGTTAACCTGCAATTTACACTTTAACAGCAAGTCCCATCATTCAGCTCATCACTGCGTCATAAACCTACGCCTTTGTTTTTGTTGTAAACTGCGCCCTCTTGTGGAGAAAAAAACCTACATATTGTGCCTTTAAATAATTTGTGTTTCGAAAAGATACGAAAGTCTGATGAGTTTGGAACGACACGACGGTGAGTAATGACAGAGTTTTCATTTTTGAGCGAACAATCACTTTAAATCCTCGATTTCTTAAGAGAAATTTCCAATAGTTCCAAAAGGTCTACATTAATTTTTTCAGGCTAAAAACAGACGTATGGCTTCTTTACCACGTTCTCTGGTGCATGGGCATCGTTGCATTTTGAGCAGGAAAATCCCTGGCCAACGTGACGCGGACGCATTCAATAAAGATTAGAGTAATCCGACTCAATCTCCTGAACAGGTGCTTAGGCAAACTCAGGTGTGGATTTCCATTTAGAGATTTAGCGCACAGCAATAAAACACCCTCATATGGAAACAATAAAGACCAACATCTAGCCTCCCTTTTGCTGAAGAACACTGTAATTGTATCAGTATTGACACAATATCTAGGCGTATTAACTGTACCGAGATATCAAGTTCAAGAAAGTACAGTTAGACCTGTGAGCAGTGGAGTATCATAATATCATCACTCAGACTCACAACTTCTTCATCTCCTCAATTTATGGCATGATCTTGTGACTTTTAATCTCGTTGTCAGTTTGTTTCTGCCACATCGGGGCAATAATTCAGAGTTCTGCCTGTTAGTAATAATATAATAACTTACTTACTATAGCTACAACATATAGCCTATATGTTTATAGCATAGCATAGCATCTTTTAGAATCTTACCTATTTGTTTTTAAAGAGGTCCTATTATGCTCATTTACAGGTTCATCATTTTGTTTTTGGGGTCTACTAGGATAGGTTTACCGTACATCATTTAATGTTCAAAAAACTCCATATAATTTACATTGTTGCAGCACCTGCTTTCACCCTCTGTCTGAACGCTTTAAAACCTGCCTTCCAGAAAGCACGAGCGGCTCTGATTGGTCAGCCGGCCCCTGGTCTGTTGTGACTGGTCGACCGCACATAGCATGTGTCGGAAATGTAATGCCCCTTAAAGGGTTATTTCACCCAAAAATTCTAATTATCCCATAATTTACGCACCCTCACGCCATCCTAGGTATGACTTTCTTCTTTCAGCCAGCTTTATAAAAAAAAAAAATCTTGGGCAGGAATTATTTAAATGAGGAATAGTATATAGTAGTTTTATTATTCCACGTAAACATTTCAAACAGTAATATTCTACATGTACATGACTTCATTATGTTGCATGCGTAATTCATTAAGTGGAATCAAGTTATAATCTTCTAAAAATGGTAATTTTGCATTTTTATCCAGATCTGTGTGTAAATGCCTTAACATTTGGCTGGTACATCAAATAAAAAAAGGATATAGAAGGTTGTATGGAGTGCATTGCGTTATTGGAGACGATAATCCACACAGCAAGCTAATGTTCATTTATGCATATGTAGGTCAACCTGATATTATATGCATACAGAACATTTGCATACTGTGCTGCACAGTAAACATAATATACTAAAGTATATGCACAATATGCACATTTTCTCCATATGATAAATAAATCGAGATGAATGACCCACACTACATGAATGACCCACATACAAAGTATAAAATAACTTAATGAGTGTGAAATACTCTATCCAACAATGCAATGAATCTGACTATCCATTTCCAGTGATGGATGAAACTAGAGCAAATCAGCTGCAATTTTTAACAGCCTGATCCATTATTAAACAGGCTCCCAGAAGTTAAGATATTTGTATACAGATTTCATTGAGACGCAAATTAAAAATAAGAACCAGACAACTGAATTAAGCCAAATGTTTATTGAGGTATATATATATATAATTCTAAAGTGACAGAAAAGTAGCAACAAAAACAGAAGGACAATACATTATATTTATTTTACATAGCTAACACACATAATAAAACATACAAAATGTATCATTCCTGTATCAATTATTAATTCAAACACATCTGACAACTTTGAAAAACACATTCGAGAACATGGACTGACCAAAAACATCAATGTCAAACACACAAAAGCCATCTAGCAGAATAATGTAGCATCCAACCGCAGAAATCATTTCAATACCAACCACACAGATCAAAGGGGACAACATTTACTTTTACTGACTTTTATGCAAATTACAAAAACCGAGCGGGAATTTCCGAGCAGGATCACAGCAATAAACACCGCGGGGTAGAAGATAATGAGGAGGTGGAACGTTTCGCTGTTAATGAGAGGGACTGAAATGAAGATGCTGGATGTAGATATGAAATTATATGATAACAGAAGGGCCAGCAATGGCACACACACACACACACACAAAAAACATCAACACCTGGGTTCAAAGCCGAGGTGCGTCAAGGCACGACGTGTGAAGTTCAGTGCTGCTTTTGGTCAAAGCACCTAAAGCCTTGTGGTTGCATAACAAGATCCTTGTTTTCTCTCTCTCTCTCAGAATTGAGCCAAATAAGCAGGTTATAAAATGGAAGAGTGTTACAGTTGAATCAGAAATGCTGGGAATTATAAAAAGCGGCTTGATTGTGTCTGCTGGTGCGAGAAAAAAACAAAACATTTCAGAGCTCAAACACACAAGAGGTAGAACAGATTCTCTCTGCTGATATTAATATTCTTGTAGATGAAACACCTCTGAAGATTCTCAGTCAGAATTAGATGATCCGTAATGATGCACTTTTTCAATTCCAGGCATTCGATTCACCCACACATCAAGAAAATGCTTACATCACGGCATGCTATTATAACGTTCACAATATGCATAAAGTTTGGTGGACTGATGGCCATATGCACTTGCTAAAACAGTTTATTATACCACATTTCGAATACAGGTGACCTCACGTACTTTGTCACATGACATTTATGCAAAAAGAGACGCGATGATTCTCCAATGATATGCACTGAAAGTGCAATGGAAGACTGAATCCAAGCAGCAATCATAAGGAAATAAATAAAACATCTACAATACATGATCTAGCATAGGTTTACATAAATTGGGAAGGAAACGCTATGGAAATGTTATGGAGCTGGTTATCGATTTACTTATACAGTATATAGATATGTTCATAATGAGTTACGCAATACACTAGCAAACTGGAAGATTTGAGTTTTGTTTTGGTGTTGCTGTCACAAGCTCTTAGTGCTGGTTATATCCTGGATTACATTTCAGCGAAGAATAGGTAGCACTTCCAGTATATTATTCAGATTTCATATTTTCGATAAAAACAAACCCCCGTTTCCTGTAAGCACCCAGCGAGCGACTGCTCAGCGAGAAATAAGACTTTTCTAAATCCGGAGGGGATTTATAGCTGTCGGCCAAACCGACAGCTATAAATCCCCCAACAGAAGTTCAAACATGATTTACTGTAAACATCGTTGTGAAATGATATGCTTCTCCCCTTATAAAAATGATCTTATAAAACTTCCGATGTGGATTAAATCAGGAAGAAAGAAAAAAAATACTATGTTGTATATTATACAATAAATAATTTCCTATAGAAAGAGTCTGCTGTAAAACCAAATGCCAGCAAACGAAATTATGGCACAGCTTGTTTTCATCAACGAAAAAAACAAAAACAAAAAACAACAGTCAAGCGTTTTATATTGTGATATGGAACGAGTCATGTATCCAGCTGTCCTTGGATGTCCCGTTTTTAGGAGATGTATCATTTCCTAAATCTGGCGTTTCGGTTGGCGTCAGACCGGATTCAGCGTAATATTCCTCGTCCTCATCGAAATAGCCATTCTCCATCCCGTACGGCCCGTCGGCACTGGACACAGCGGAGAGGTCCTGGCAGCTGCCCTTGTACTCCTGGATGGACTCGTGAAGGGACCAGAGCTGACAGAGCAGGGACATGTCCTGCTGCCGCAAACCCACCTGCGCAAACACACACTGGAATGAGTCCTAGAGATCAAAGCGACGACAAATTGCATACTAGAACAGACATTTACTTTGAAATCTACCTGTGGTATTTAGCCAAGTCATAATGTGTATTTTGAGCTTGCATTCCAAATCTTGTGTTACCTTTGTTCTGACATTGTAATGGTTCTAGTTAGCACAGATAAGGTCAGAACATTTGAACCGAACATTTTTGTTCATCACAGGAGCATTTTAAACAATCTTAGGCATAGAGGAAAGTTATTAATGTTCGAACCGAACATTGTTGGATATCACAAAAGTGTTCAAATCAAACATTTGTAAACATTACGGTCTTGCTCAAAGCAAACATTTGAGCCATCGCAGACTAGTTCCGAACACTCGAATCGAACATTTTGGGCATTAGAGGGAAGTTAAAAACGTACGAACCAAAGTTATTTGTTCATCACAGGTGTAATCGGAACATACGGATTGAGTTCAAAACATTTGAAGCAAAGCTTTTTGGGCATATGTAAGTTTAGAACGGAACATTTGTGTTCGACACAGAAACATTTAAATGAAACACAGCTGGGAATCACAGGATGTTCAAAACATATACATATATAATTTTTTTTTCTATTATCATTAGAAGCTAACATTTTTTAAAAACATTTATATCGATAATTTTTGGGCATCACAGGCAAGTTCTGAATGTACCATCCAACCATTCGAATTGAACATGGTTGGAAATGAGTGTTCGAATCTTTGAAGTCAAACATTTGAGGATCACGGTCACGTTCAAAACATTCGAAGAAAACGTTTTTTTTTTTTTGCCATCAATCACAGACTAGTTCCGAACATTCGAAACTAAAAATCACAGGCGCATTCAAATATTTCAAAACGAACATCAAGTTCGTTAACGAACTTTTGACACCATTGGCGTTCCATAAAATGTTCGATTCGCCCCTATGATGTCCAAAGCAAGCGGTCTCGAGTCTTGTAGGCTCACAAGCACTGACAAGTTAAATAAACGCCTGCAGTCAGAAGAGAACAGCTGTTGCTTATTCCGTTCACACTCACCATCTCTTTTCTAAGCAAAGCCAGGGCGGCATCCAGGTTAGCTGGTTTATTCGCCAGGAGACTGTCCGTGTTATTCCTTCCTCGACTCAGGTCGTCCTGAATCATGGTCTTCTTCACATACATCCTCTCCATGTCCCTCCACGACCCGCCGCTGGAGTTGAGGAGTCCGCTCAGGCTCTTGGGCAGAGGCGGCAGACCCTCAATACAGGCCAGCACACCGCCCGCTGCTCCATTCCCTACCTTACCATTCATACTAACATTCACCAATAACACGCTCTGCTTATAGTCGAGGGTACAGTAACGGAATATGATGGTATTCTTAAAGACCTTTACACCTTGACGTCGAAAAACCCATGTAACAGCCACCGCTGCGAAAAACACCTATAATCTGTCGGGCTGGAGTTTGCACTTCCGTTCGCTTTAAAGAGACACAGCGCAGACTGGGCGTGGCCAATGACGGGGAGGAGGTCATTGAATATTCATGAGTATTAAGTTCTGATTTAATCTTTTCTTCTTATCAAAGCGCAGCCGGAGCTATTGTGTGGTAACCTACATTTTCATCACATGTATATTGTTTTGGTCAGTTACTGACGTGTTTTAAAATAATAATAATAACACACACACACATATACATATACATATATATATATATATATATATATATATATATATTCTGTTCTAAAAAAGAGATACTTGTATATTATATTCACTTTAAGAAGTGTTAAAAATAAACATACTTTTATAAATATTTACATTCCATTCACATTTGTATAGCGCTTTTCACAATAGCCTACACATCCTTTCAAAGCAGCTTTATAGAAAATGCAGTCCACGTTACACTTTAGAGTGATCTGTTATTGTCAGAGGTAACTGTCTAAGTTGTGCATTTCAGAAATGTATTTATACAAAATCAGTTAGCTAAAAATGTATTCATTTATGCAATATAATAATTTAAGGCAGAAACAATGAGCATTGAAGTAATGAATACTTGTTTGTCAACAAATGATTATGAGACCTAGAAAAATGTAGCATTGGTGCATGTTGATATAATATAAATGTATTGTATGTATGTATGCGTGTTATTTTCTAATTTAGCATTGTAATTGTGATTACTGGGTGAAATCCTCTAATGGCAGCTCAGACCTTGGCTTGAAGAACACATGGGCAGGAAATGGCCAGATGAATTGACTGAGGGTGAGGTCAGGGCCGGGATCCCAACACGGAACAAAGGTGTCAGTGGCGGGCAGATGGTGACCGCGATCGGCCACTGATCCGCCCCTCTGACACACACACACACACCCTGCAGCAGCTGGACACAAAGCATTGACATGAGGCCATTACAAAGACAGCATGTGCACACACAGACAAACAAAGACAGCTCAGATGCTGCTAAACTTCCCTGTCTTCTTTACCAATGAACTGAATATCTACAACCTGGCTGAAACTTGTTATCTGTGTGACTCAGTGAGTTGGGATAAAGATCCGACCAGTGACCACAAGGTCGTTTTGTCATGTCCAAAAACAACAATGCAAAACAAATAGCTAAAAATTAACAATTAGCCAAACAATTCCAAAGTATCATTTCTTTACCGGTTCTTGTGTTGTGCAACACATTAAGTGCCTTACAGTGAATGATTATGAATCACAGTTTATATATAAACATTATAAATTTTGCCCTAATCATATGTCCTCCTAACGTAATTCAATCATCCTCCAGGAAGTGACAGTGACACTAAAAGACAGGTAAAACAGCTCAGACACGTGATGGTATTAGCCGATGTGTCAAACTAAAATATTCCATCCTGTTTGACAAAAATACAAAGATTAAATTAACACCTATATTTAGTGGTTAACCTTTAAAAACCTTAGCTATTACTTCGAGAGGCTGCCAATGGGCGGAGCTTGACGTCGAACCGCACCTTAACTCTATCCCCAAACCTAATTAAATTAAGCTCCACCCCTTTGATCCACAAAGGTGTAAACTTGTCGTAGACTGACGTCTTTGACCGTTATGCTTGCGTCTTTTGCAGCGTCTCACACAGGACATGTCGTTCTAAATTGCAACGCTGAAGGTCAAATTAGTGCTGTCAAATTGATTAATCGCATCTAAAATAAAAGTTTGTATATATATACACAGTATATTATATATTTAGATGTGATTAATCGATTTGACAGCACTAGTTGAAAAATTATCTCGTTTCTTTTCATTCCACTGCTTGTCTCGCGCTTTTTATCGCTACAAGTGCAGAAAGACACGTTCTTTGTTTTCAAGTGCGCACAACCCACCTGCAGACCCTCCTGATGGCGAAAATGACGCAGTAGGGTAGTGCGCGGAGACTCGCGGACGACTTAAGTATACTTTGGGCTTTAGGGTGTGGGTTAGGGGTTAGTTTCTGTTGTAGCAATTCACCTTTTAGCACGCTGCCCATTACTCCGACCTACAGCTACCCAACTTGTTTTTTTAAGAGAGTTCATAAGGTACCAGAATTGTCCATATGTAAAATTAGGTATGAATGAAAAAAAATACCACCTAAAGTGTTTCAAGAAGACAAAGGGATACCAAATTAATTAATCGAACATTTATTTCAACAAAAAAAGTTAACAAAGGCAACAATCAAACATAAATCAGGCACGATCTTAAGGTATAAAACACGATAGAAAAATCCACTTAACATTTTAATAATGAAACATTAACATTTAAAACACACAAACATTTGAAACCACCTAAAGGGATAGTTCCACCCAAAAATGAAAATTTTGTCATCATTTACTCACCCTCATGTTGTTGAACAAAAGACAAAAGATATTTTGAAGAATGTTGGTAACCACCAGACAGTTGACGTTAGCCATTGACTTCCATTATATATATATTTTTCCAACTACAGAAGTCAATGGTTACCGGCGTCAACTGTTTGATTACCAACATTCTTCAAAAATAGTAAGAAGAAAGAAACTCATGCCGGTTCGGAACAACACAAGGGTGAGTAAATGATGACAGAATTTTCAGTTTTGGGTGAACTATCCCTTTAATAAAATTCTATATTTTTTTATTAAAACAGAGTATGAATTAATATAAAACCATTTTTTAAACAAAACATCTGGTCTTAAATTGGCCAACAGTAAATTGTGCAAAGTTTTCAGTCCCAACAGAGAATGATGCATCACCATCACAGTGTTGCCTTTATCAGAACCTGTAGTACATGTTAAAACCACATGCACACATTATAAGTTACGTCACTGCCTGGAGCATGACAAACACTAAACAAATCACTGCGTCATGCAGGTAAATCAATATGATGTGCTTGGGCCTATAAGTGAACCACGCCAAAACTAGGTGTTCTAGGTGTAACATGAGCAGCGTGACCTCGTCATCAGCCATTGTTTACAGAGGCGGGTCGCTGGATTTGAAACACAACAGTACATAATGACTCCTATCACATGATGTTATCCTGCATGCCTTGATATTCACATCTGGGTGGGGTTCATTTTTTGAATGTGTGCATTCCTCTAAGGCACAACGCATATGCGAAATTATTATGCAGAAGCTGTCACAAGCTCCGCCCCCACTCACGGGACAACCTAACAGAGCTGTTTTTGATGACACCGAGATGAAAACGACCTTGCAAAGCCTGATCCGGCAGAAAAGCTAAGCACATCTAAATCCCACAGCGGACAGCCAACACGAGCGAAATCCAGTACTGCTGAATCGACATGAACCGCGGACATCAACCCACACAAGGACAGTGACGTCTCTTCAAACAAACTCACTCGGTTTCAACTAAGCTGTCAATCGGTGCTGCTGACCACACCCAACATTCTTCCCATGATGCAAAGAATCTTTTTTACAAAATTAAGGTAGAGTATTGTAATTGTGAGTCAGTAATTGGAGAAGTACAAAAGGAAATGTGGAACTTTTTTGTGGGCTATTGAGCTAGCAACGACTTCTAAATGTATTTTAAGAGCCGTGACTTACAAAGTTATTGGATTGGAAGTCATATTTCTCACCACTATAATATTAAATATGTAATCTTTCTATTTACAGCTATTACCTGAGTTTTGAGCACAGGAATCCCATAGAAAACACCTATCCTAGCTTTAGTAAAGCCCTATGGCCTGTACTTGATGTTTTCAGAGATTACAACAGACAGGAATCTAAATGTTCATTGATTGCAGACTCGGGTACTTTGATGTGGCACACAGGGCAGTGGACGGTGATGTGGACTGGAGGATTGTTTGGAACGGCGTCTCCGACCTCCTCTCTCTGCTGCACTGCGGACGTGGCGGACTCACCGACTGTCCGCTGGAAGAAATCAAAGATATGTTCGGAGATATGCTCTTCCCGTGATCTTTTCTTGGCTCCTGAAGGCGTAGTCCCTGATGTCCGGGGGCTGCCAATCTTTCTAGGGCTCGGAAAGTTGGATTCAGGCTTTCCGGAGTGCTTGGAACCGGACCCTGAAGTAGTTGAAGTGTGTGAACTTTGGGGAGATCCAGTGTTTCGGAATCCTGAGCTTGCAGCATCTGACCCTAGTTTTTGGTTACTTTCGAAGCGCTTAGAAACGTAACCTGGTGTGCTAGTTGCCGGCTTTTGGTTACTTTCGAAGAGCTTAGAAACGTAACCTGGTGTGCTAGTTGCCGGCTTTTGGGGGCTTCCGAAAGCTTTCGACTTTGAATCTGGGAATTCCATTTTAGCAGTGCTTCCAAAATATTTGGAGAGATACGACTCTATAGAGTCAAGCTTTGGCCCTGTGGTGGTGGATGAATGATGGTTATTGATCAGGCTTGTTTTCCCAAAAGGTTTTGTGTCTAAGGCACTAGATGAAGATGCTCCATTACATTTGGCAGGGTTTGCTGTCGTGGCATCTGTGGCAGGCTTGGAGGAACCGGCAGCACTGGCTGCTCTCTCGGGAGATTTGAGGACTATGGCCTGGAAGAGATCTTGCACTGACCTCTGCTTGCCTCTTAAGTCTTTGCCTTTGGAAATCCTCACAGGTGAGCCATTGACGTTGATAAAGGCATTAGTGTTGCTAACAGACTTTCTGCGGGGAACATTCGATGCACCTTTGCTGACTCTTTTGGGCAAGTTTGTCTCAATGGGCCATAGTCTTGGAAGGAGTGGAGAGTCAGGGGGAGAGACCAGAGGTTCAGGTTGCGCTTTAGGAGGACTCTGACTCGGCTTGTTTGTGGAAGTCTGCGTGTTCCCTCCAAGAATAAACCCTCTCCCACTGAATGGAATGACATTTCTGATGTCTTGTAAGCCAGAGCCTGAAACACAATACATATAATTTAATTGTCCAGAAAATCATACAATGTGGCACTATCAAAACAATGATCTTTTGTTTTCTGAGCCATCACTGGCTCAACCAATGTCATAAGTGACGGATCTACGGAATTGTGAACAAATAAACGAACCGTGAATCATCAGTGTTGGAGTCGGCCATTTTATTAGAACCAGGAAGTTACATTGGGGTAGGACCATCTGTAAGTTTGACCAAACTTTTTAGGAAACCTGAGGAGCGTTCCCGGCATGTAGGAATTAGCGCAATTACAAGATTCTGACTTGTTAAAAGCATTCACGTCCTCGTAGAGCTTGTAAGTTCAACTTCACGTAGAAACACTGTAGTAAAATGTAGTTAAGCAATTGATCTATATTTATGATGGATCAGTGAGTTAAAATACCTTTGTTTAATAATTAGGAATTAAGGCTCAGGTATCCTTAAAGGTGCAGTCTGTAAGAACGACAACAACTAGTGGTCAAAATCGTCGTTTCTCCCGCCACCTGCTCCTCAGACTGGAGGGCGCTCACGCGGGTTGCCAGTTTAAGCACACGCAACAGGAACGAGCGCAATGGACAATGAAAATGGGCAAATTGGCAACGTGCAGTATTACAGACTAAAACAAAAAACAAACATTCCAGCCTGGAAACACACATTTCAAAGTAAAATAACTGGCTGTAGAAGTGTTTTTCAGAGAAAGGAGTATGTGAACTTAGCATGTTTCCTCAATATATGAAAACATATTATGGTATTTTTATGCTTTAGTAGAGTGAAAAGTTACATACTTTAAATGTTCTTTGTTCCACTCTGTATGGCGCAATTTAGTAAATTTTGACATCAAATTTTGACTTAGTTTTAGTCAGTCTTTTGGCTAAAATGCCAAGTAGTGCCAATGTAAACGTAGCTATTGTGATTGAATCTCTACATTTTCATTTTATTCTTATTCATTGATGAAAAGGTCAAGAGATTTTACTCAATTCAACACAGATTCATTTTTCCAATAATAGTGTTGCCATAGAGTACCATCCTATATTTGAACCTATTTTGAATCCTATTTGAAAAATCATTATTCTAGCAGAAGTGGTATAGAAAGTTCAGACCTTATTTTTATGTTTTCTATTTAGCATTAGCTAGTCTAATTTACTTTTCAGTGTTATTTTTAAAACTATGCACATTTGTATGAATAAAAGTCAATTTATACATCGTTTAATAATGTGAACGGAACGGATCACCTGTTGTGCTGCTGGGAGGCTTTGAACTCTTGGAAATCTCATTGGAAGGATTTTTGTCTTTCTTTTTGTCGCCTTTGCCTGTTTTCCCATAATTCTCTGGCTCTTTGATTTTGGTGAATGTTCCACCGCAGGTCCTTTGGTGCTCAGTCCACCAGAGATCTCTGGCCGAGGGAGGTCTGTTCATCGCACGCTTCACGTAGCCAAAGAACGGTTTGCGATTCTGACAGGGTCCGTTACAGCGCCACCAGTGCTGCCGGTACACGTCAACCTCATCGTGAAACGAGTGATATATCTGTGAAAAGAAAAGCAACACACAGAGATTGGTGTCATAATGTTCTGCTAGTTAAGTCATGACGTATGGAATACTGTTTCCGGGTCCAAACCTCTTCCCCATTTCAAGTGAGAATACTTTCTCAACAATCATTTATGAGCACTATTCATTTATAGCAGATCTATAAGCTAAGTTTACATTACAGTCTTCAGGCTCATGACATCTCCAATATTTTAACAATTCATAAAAGATGAATCAGTTTGGTCAACTGAGATTTTGGTATAGAGATACAGGTTAGATCACCGTGAGTGTATATCGGCACCGTTTGTTGTTTGCTTTTGGGATCTGATAGAGCATTTGGACCCGGAAACTGACACGTGACGTCAGACTTAACAACTGGATATTGTTTAATAATCTGATCTGTTCACGGTCTTACAGTGATTTTGGTGCCACTTGCTTGGTTGATTCTGTCCATGTGTTTGCAGAACTCTGGTCCGTGACCATCTCGATCTCTGTTGTTTTGAGTCACAAAGAGAAGAGCGTGGATCATCTCATGAAGAAGAGTCTGTGGAAAGAAACACTAACATTAAAATCAAGCTGCAACTGATCATGAAATACATTTAGGGCACTTCATTTTAAATTTTCCTCACATAAATGTATAAGGTGGAACATGTTCATCATGTTCAATGCCTGACATATGAAATTATATAAATCTATTTTTTTTTTTTTAAATGGAAGAGTTTATTTAACCTTAACACAAAATATAAAAAGGTATGCATATGTGTTTTATGTTGAGTATCATATTTGATACAATATGTTTTTTATGACTCACCCAGACAGCAACATAGTGTCAGCCCAGATCCGGTCCACATCTGGTATGTGTGGAATCCGACACTATGTTGCTGTATGGGGATAATACATATGATATAGCTAGTGAGAATACAGAGTTCACACTCGACTCAAGGAAAATAATACATACATTTTATTCAGAGGCTCAAACTAAGCAAAAATGTGCAATTTGTCATTTATATGGTCAAACAGTAAGATGAAATTATGAAAGCTTGTAAGGTAAATGAGATTTTTATAACTGAATGGCAGAATACTTGCATAAAATGCATATAAATATCAAGTCAAGTCAAGTCATCTTCATTTATATAGCGCTTTTAACAATGGATTGTTTCAAAGCAGCTTTACAGAGATAAACATATAATTTAAGGTAACAGATTGTTTTGGCTTTATAGCGGTTCTTGAATAATGTTATTTCCAGCTAAAGTTAACTTTGATTGATTCACCTCCGTCGAAATGATCAGACTTTAAACGCGAACCTGTGATTAACGCTGACGGCGTTCACATGCTCATTCAGAATTGATTCTATAGTTATGTGCTTTTTAAAATATGTGCGCAGGTTTGTAATTCATACAACCCAGCCTAAACAAACTACTTTTC
Organism: Tiaroga cobitis; assembly: GCA_030578255.1. NCBI lineage: Eukaryota > Metazoa > Chordata > Actinopteri > Cypriniformes > Leuciscidae > Tiaroga > Tiaroga cobitis. Next base: position 35,295,767 of record CM060610.1, read on the forward strand.
TTGCCTATAAATTTTGATACAGAATTCAAAGAAGCCACAACACGCATTTGAGTTGTCAAATCAGTTGTCACTCTTTATCTTCCAATACCATAAAAGATTATATTTAAATGCTTAGTTTTAAAGTCAAAGCTCTAAAGTTTTTTTTATTTATTACATTTTCACATGATTTTTCTAATATATATATATATATATACAGTATATATACCGTAATTCCTCAAATAAAAACCGGTATTCAAATAAACGCCGGGCCTCTGATAGTGGCCGGGTGCGTGAGCAACGCGGACAAATAAAGGCCGGTCTCAAATTAAGGCCGGGGGAAAATTAGTGTGGATAATCTCCTAAATGCCTTTCATTGAAGAGATGTTACACCTGTCCACTTCATGCGTGTTCTGTGATCTGATCGTGGAAAGACCATGTATAAATGCCATCCGGAGCGCATTCGAGACAATTTAAATCCGATCGCTCAAACCACTTCTTCAGGAGGAGATCTGAGACGAGATTCCAGACGAAACTGCACAAGTGTAAATCAAATGCATCTGATTGTTGAAACCACGTATCTAAATTTTACTCCTCCCAAAAACGCTAATAAAATAAAAGTGTGAGAGCATGTTATGCTATGTAATGTTATAGCAAGATCAAGATGTGACAACTCTACTGCACGCATCCCGACAGCTGAGCATCTATTCATAAAGCCAATGTGCAAACTAGGCTATTGGAAATTAAAGTGAAAGTAAGTCGCAGACAATTCTCCTCATCATTAAAAGTAAAGAAACGAAATGATCTTACCAGGGTTGTTGCCGCTCTCTCTTATTGCGGTCTTTTGATTTAGAAATTAGCTGATAAATGCTGCTCATATCTGTTGCTTTCGGTGACGTGCACTCCATTAAATCTGCATATAGCGTGGGAATTGACGATTTATATCCGTTTTGCGAAAACGCGCATTTGTGAGCAGATTTAAGTAGAATTGTTTTGATAAATCAGCTTTCCGATCTGAGAAAACACATGAAGTGGCCAGGTGTAAACATCCCCTAATATGCATTCAAGTTCATCGTATCGTACAACCAATAGATGGTAGTAGACAATAGATGTAACACAGATATAATTTAGTGCTGTTAGTGTAACGGTCTTTTCAACAACTTTATTGAAAACGAAATTGTCTTGAGGAGCATGAAACCCAGACGGAATTTTGATTTTGATTTTTTTTTTAAATAAAGGCCTGCCTCTAATAAAAGCCTGTTACCTTCTGCAGTTTAGGTAAATAAAGGCCCCGGCTTTTATTTGAGGAATTACGGTACATATATATATATATATATATATATATATATATATATATATATATATATATATATATATATATGGATAATCATCAAGTAATCGAAGTTGCGTAATCCAGTAAATATTCATCTTGAAATATTATGATTGCAATATTGAAGTTAAATATTAAATTTCACAGCACAAAGACTTGAAGGTGGACATTTTAACAATAAATTTTTGCTAAAAGGTCTTTTTCTTGCTGAAAAGTATAAACTATCAATCGGATGACATGTAGAAGATTGAGCACAACGGGTTTGCCAGTAAAGTAAAGTTTAGATGTTTTTAGAAAATTATGATACAGTAGGATTAGGTTAAGGAATTTTCATTTTGACTTTAAAAGTGAAGAAAGTCACATTTAACCAACCTGTACGAGATCTTTGCGGGGTCTGAGCTTCAGGAGAGGTTCACTGAGTCGAATAGAACACAAGCCTCCTCTTCCCTCATAAGAGCAAACACCCGCACACCTGAGGGAATCAGACATTAGACAGTGATTACACAAGTCAAAGTCATCTGTCTGTCTGTCTACCTATATGGCTGTCTATCTATCTATCTATCTATCTATCTATCTATCTATCTATCTATCTATATGGCTGTCTATCTATCCATCGTCTGTCTGTCTGTCTGTCTATCTGTCTTTCTATCTATCTATCTATCTATCTATCTATCTATCTATCTATCTATCTTTCTACCTATATGGCTGTCTATCTATCCATCGTCTGTCTATCTATCTATCTATCTATCTATCTATCTATCTATCTATCTATCTATCTATCTATCTGCCAATCTATCTATCTATCTGTCAATCTATCTATCTATCTGTAAATCTATCTATATGTCTGTCTATCTATCTGTCTTTCTACCTATATGGCTGTCTATCTATCCATCGTCTGTCTGCCTATCTATCTATCAATTTATCTACATATCTGTATATCTATCTATCTATCTACCTATATGGCCGTCTATCTATGTCTATCTATCTATCTATCTGTCTTTCTATCTATCTAGCTATCTATCTATCTATATGGCTGTATATCTATCATCTGTCTATCTATCTATCTATATTGCTGTCTATCTATCAATCTGTCTGTCTGTCAATCTATCTATCAATATATCTACCAATTTATCTATATATCTGTATATCTATCTATCTATATGGCTGTCTATCTATCTATCTATCTATCTATCTATCTGTCTATCTATCCATCGTCTGTCTATCTATATATCTATCTGTCAATCTATATATCTGTCTGTCTATCTATCTATATGTCTGTCTGTCTATTTATTTTGTTTAGCTGAGCATTAGACAGAATCCTGTCCGTTGGGTTTGTGACTCTTACAGTGTCATCCTCGGGCTCCACTTCACCTCCACCCCGCTGAGTTTCCCCCAGAAGAACCTGTCGTTAAACTGCAGGAACATGGCTCTCACGTCCGGACTGGGGTCCAGCGTCTCCCACGACTCGTCCACGACGGACAGCGGTCTCTCAGGTCTGGGTCCGGGCTGAGAGAAGGGCATCACACCAGAGGAGTCGATCTTACGCTTTTTACTGGACGGACAGTCTTCATCACTCCATCCAGCAGCCGATGTCTCCTGATCAAACTGCTCTTGTAAACGAAGAGCGAGTAAAAAGTCGTCATCCTCCATCTTCAATCTTCTTTAGTGCGAATAACGTTAACGTTAGATCAACTGGATGACAACATCAACCAGCACAAAAACTCCACATTAACATTATAACATTAATCACGACCAACGAAACTCCCACCTCATACATTAAAGGGTTTAGTATAAAGTTCGGGCTAATCGAAGGTTTTCATGAATGTGACGATCCTGATTAACGTCTCGATTTATTTGAAGGAATACTGTCAGAGCATTTCCACTAGAGACCTTTGAAAAAATAATTGTTGGCCAACCAGAAAGTCACACACTGTATTTGGAATGCTGGGGAATGTATTTCTATTTTTAAATTTGTTAACATACATGAACAGCGAAACACAGGGAATATGTGGATATTACACCGTGCAATGCCCAAACAGATAAAATAGAGTTACAAAAATAGAATAAAAAATAATAACCCTGTATTCTAGTCTATGGCTGTATTACGTATTTCTTACGTAAAATGTTGACCGATCAAAACAGTTGCACGGAGTTGATGTAGCTACTCAAACAAAACAAATAGTAGAATTAGTATTTTTGATATATAATTATTCTACCCGATACTAAAGTTTGGCCTGAAAATATTTTCATTATCAACACGGGGTAATTTATTCATTTTACTCTGTTAGAAACACTTCCTACAAAGGAGGTGGTGCAGATTTTTGGTCTTGCTGTTATACTCAAATTGGCACAAAGGCATATTTAAACATATATATATACACTCTATATTTGTGAGCTGTGCCTATGTTTGTAATAACGTGTATGAATTAAAACTTGTGAATATGTCTGTTTTTTTAATTAAACTATTTATTTGTTAAATCTCATTATAGGCATATTACCATGGACAACAACAACAAAATGCATGTAAAATACATCGAATGCAAACAACTACGGGTTGCTAGAGACAAATTTTATTAGTATTTTTAAATTATTCAAACATATAAGTGTGTGAATCTTTGTTGTTGTGTATTTTGAAACGTTCGCTCTTCACGTGATGTGAGTGACGTCACGGGGAGGTGTCGCGAGTCTCCTGTAACGAGGAAGCGCTCTCCCTGCAACTAGACTGCAATGACTAGCTGATTTACACATAATAATATTCACATTTGTGTTTCTTTTATGCATCTTCTTTCGCCGTAACATCCAGAAAAATGGCAGACACTGGAACCCGTTTGCGTAAGTTTCTGGAATCTCCTAATTTTGACCCTCAGTCGTACGTGAAGCAGCTCTCGCAGCAGTCCGACGGGGACCGGGATTTACAGGAACACCGTCAGAAAATACAAACACTCGCCGATGAAACCGCACAAAACCTGAAGAAAAATGTTTATAAAAACTACAGGCAGTTTATTGAGACAGCCAAGGAGATTTCATACCTGGAAAGTGAGATGTATCAGCTCAGTCACATTCTCACCGAGCAGAAGAGCATAATGGAGAGCATTACACAGTCTCTCCTGTCCACGGATAAAGACGAAACAGCCAAAGAAATGCTCACAGCCTTCCCAAAGGAAACAGAAGAAGTCAAACAAAGAACCCTAACCACGCTTTTGGAAAAAGTGGAGGGATGCAAGAACATCATGGAAACCCCCGGCAGATATCTGGTCTACAATGGAGATCTTTTGGAGTATGACGCGGACAACATGTCGCAGATCCAAAAGGTCCATGCGTTTCTGATGAACGATTGCCTGTTAATTGCAACCTGGCTGGCGAACAGACGCGGCGCTGTGAAATACAAGTACAGTGCGTTGTACGACCTGGAAAGCTTTGCGGTTGTAAACGTAAAAGACAACCCTCCGATTAAAGACATGTTCAAAATCCTCATGTTCCCAGATAGCCGCATCTTCAAAGCTGAGAACAGCAAGATCAAGAAAGAGTGGCTGGAGATCCTGGAGGAAACCAAGAAAAACAAAGTGGCGAAAGACAAGCACACAAAGGAAGAGGAGGTGCCGACGTCGCCGGTCAGGCAGGACGTCTCCACAAACCCATTTGAAGATGACGAACCACTAGATTCAGAGGAACTGGTGGATCTGAGTCCCGAATGGATCCAGGAGCTTCCGGAAGACCTTGACGTTTGCATCGCTCAGAGAGACTTCGAGGGCGCTGTTGATCTCCTAGACAAGCTAAACGAATATCTAAAGGAGCAACCGGTGAGTCCGCGGGTGAAGGAGCTCAGGGTGAAGGTGGAGGAGCGCGTTCGACAGCTGACGGAGGTTCTGGTGTTCGAGCTCTCGCCCGATCGCTCTCTCCGCGGAGGACCTAAAGCCACACGGCGAGCCGTATCCCAGCTCGTCCGCCTGGGCCAGTCTACGAAAGCCTGCGAGCTCTTTCTGAAGAACCGAGCCGCGGCCGTCCAAACCGCCATCCGCCAGCTTCGCATCGAAGGAGCCACTCTGCTGTACATCCAAAAGCTCTGCAACATCTTCTTCACGAGCCTGCTGGAAACCGCCAGGGAGTTCGAGACGGATTTCGCGGGGAACACCGGCTGCTACTCCGCCTTCGTGGTCTGGTCTCGTTCAGTGATGAAGATGTTCGTAGACGCCTTCAGCAAGCAGGTGTTCGACAGCAAAGAGAGCTTGTCCACCGCCGCCGAATGCGTGAAGTTCGCAAGCGAGCACTGCAAGCAGCTGAGCGACATCGGCTTGGACCTGACCTTCATTTTACAGTCTTTGCTCGTGAAAGACATCAGGGCGGCGTTGCAAAGCCAAAAAGACATCATCATAGAAGCGACCAAGCATCGCAACTCTGAGGAGATGTGGCGCAGGATGAACCTGATGACTCCTGAAGCCCTGGCCAAACTCAAGGAGGAAATGCGGAGCTGCGGGATCGGCGGGTTCGACCAGTATACGGGAGAAGACTGCTGGGTCAACCTGAGCTACACCATCGTGGCCTTCACCAAGCAGATGATGGCGTTCCTGGAGGAAGGGCTGAAGCTGTACTTCCCAGAGCTGCACATGGTGTTTCTGGAGAGTCTGCGGGAGATCATACTTGTGGCGGTTCAGCACGTGGACTACAGCCTGCGCTGCGAGCAGGAGAGCGAGAAGAAGGCCTTCATCCTGCAGAACGCTTCCTTCCTGCACGAGACGGTGCTTCCCGTTGTGGAGAGGAGGTTTGAGGAGGGAGTGGGGAAACCAGCCAAACAGCTCCAGGATCTGAGGAAGAGCTCTCGGCCTGTCAGAGTCAATCCCGACAGCACCATGTCCGTTGTTTAAATGGGAATCAATGAGACTGAGGATGCACTACCATAGGGGTCTTAAAATCTCAATGCATTTCATGAAGTACTCTCATATGACTCGTTGTTGGTGTCGTGATGCACTCCTAACTCCCACTGGAAATACGAATTCTGTCATTATTTACTTGCCTTCGTTTCAAAGCTTTATTGTTGTACATGAAAAAAAAAAGAGAATTAAAAAAACACATTTAAAAAAAAAATCAATGGTAATGGCATTGAATCAATGTTACAATGTGATGTTGGTTCAACAAAATGAGAATTTAAAAAAATCTTACAATTTTCAAATGGGTGTCAAGCTTCAAAAATGGCAAAAAAGCAAAATTAGTCCATATAGTCTGAAAATAACAGCAAATGGGTTTGAAATAAAATGAGGGTGAGTAAATAACCACAAATAGCACCTTTATAACACTTGCATTTCATAATTGTATTAATTGTGCTTTATGCTGTTTAATCATTTATAATAAACTGTATATTATTAAAGTAAATGGGAATTAATATCGCCCTACATGTTAAAATATAAAGAATATACCACTTCATTTGTTATTTCAGTCAAGCAAAAAAATAAATAAATTAAGGTAGACATGAAAACACTTATTTTTACTGCTCTCTTTTGACAGTTTATAAACTTGTAAAGATTTGTAGAGAGACTTGTAAAAAAGCAAAGTGCGTAAAACTCGCTTAACATGAATATGTTGTGTTGATTTGATCCTGTGCTCCAGATGTCTGAGCTTTTAAATGTAGTGCCCCCTGCTGTACAGGGAATTGTTCAATAAAAGTAAGGCTCAGTTCAAAATCCCAAAGCCACAGTCTTGACAACAACCCAGAGTTATTAAAAATATTCCCCTTTCATCTGTTTCTCTTTCACACTGCTGTTTCTGTTCTCCGTCAGATTGCATATGCTTGATCATATATTCACAAGACCTTTTTGTGTTATGTTTCTGTTGTTTTTTAAACCCTCTTGACGCATAGACAGGATGATAATATGAGGAAGAAGGTTTGATGAGACTTCGATGGATTTAAGACAAGAACTTTAATGCATCAGTAAACTCTAACCTGGTTATTTGATTCAGTATGCATCAGCCTCCGGGTTATGACAGGAGATGATTTTTCCTTTGGCAAACCCCCAGCATAATCTCGTGGATCAGTCTCGCGCCTCTGAACAACACGACAGGCGTGTGTGAAAGAACAATAACGTCTGCCGTCGCTGCCCTGACTGTCAAACCAAATACTCTGCACTGTTCTATTAGATTACATTACACTGGACATTAGTTTATTGAAAATTATTTTGTGATTTATGCATTTTCTATCTTTTCTCTCAATTTTCAAATTCTCTGTGTGTATATATATATATATATATATATATATATATATATATATATATATATATATATATATATAATTATATATATATATATATATATATATATAGAGGCCTATGTATACATTAAGGACAAACTTAGGCGTTAATCGGTTTGACAGGTCTAATGTGTGTGTGTGTGTGCGTATACTGAAAAAAATATAGATTGCCTATTCAATCATTCAATGAAGTAAACTATTTTAATCAAAAAATTTAAATAATATCATTAAATATAAAACAATACAGTAAAAATGGGCCCTAAAACAAAACAAACATATACTATAATTGTAGCGTACATAAGAAAAATCTTTCACTTTAACTTACCTTTTTGCCTATTTGAAGAAAAAAAAATGCCTACTATAACTGCTTTATAGAAATACACAATATTTATTTGTATATGAATGCAGTAATTTCCCCATTACCATTCAATCCTCATATAACGGGTGTGCGTAGGATTATGGTGATGTGCGCGCGCTGAAGTGCTCATTAATTGTGTGCTGTAATTAGACTGTGTGGGCAGGAGCAGCCGATGCTCGCTGTGATACATTCCTTGCCCTGATTATTTACGGCCACTCACAGAAACTAGGCGACTGGTCAGCCCTCTCTCAGATGCCATCACAATTACAACGCCTGTCCTCCTTTGACGGGGTTGTTTACACACGGGCTTCTTTAAATTGCAAATTAGGCTTTTTTCCCCCTCAAACCGATGACCCTGGAATACGGGACGATAATACAAATTCTTCTCGCCGCATTTAATTAGCGGCATTAAGGGAGTTGTAGTTTTTAAGAGCTCAACTGAAACGGTGGGTGTGGGCAGAGTGCCTACAACTCCCACAACAATTCTCTCAGTGCGCATGCGCGGAGCGCGTAACGGAGCTGTCCGCGTCTGGTAGTGCTGCTCTGATTTCATTCAACGGCTGCGCGTGTGAACGTGTTTATGGACGCGATGGAAGAAGAACTGAAATGCCCGGTTTGCGGTTCTCTCTTTAAGGAGCCTATTATTTTACCGTGCTCGCACAATGTCTGCCTGGCATGTGCCCGGAATATCATCGTGCAGACCCCGGAGGGAGAGACCCCTCCGCAGAGCCGAAGCTCCGGCACCTCGGACTATGATTACCTGGACATGGACAAGATGAGCATGTACAGCGAGACGGACAGCGGCTACGGCTCATACACGCCGTGCCTGAAGTCCCCCAACGGGGTGCGAGTGTTCCCGCCGGCACTGCTGCACCGGCACTGCTCCATCACCTGCCCTCTGTGCCACCGCAGCGTGTCGCTGGACGAGCGCGGGCTTCGGGGACTCCAGCGCAACCGGCTCCTGGAGGCGATCGTGTCCCGCTACCAGCAGAGCCGCGCCGCCTCCGTCAAGTGCCAGCTGTGCGACCGCAACCCGGTGGACGCCACGGTGATGTGCGAGCAGTGCGATGTGTTTTACTGCGGGCCGTGCCAGCAGCGCTGCCATCCGTCCCGCGGACCGCTGGCCAAACACCGGCTGTTGCCGCCGACTCACGCGCAGGCAGGCATCGCGCAACCGGCCGCAGCCTCCGCGCGCAAACAGGCGACGTGCGTGGATCACGAGTCGGAGAACTACAGCATGTACTGCATCAGCTGCCGGAGCCCCGTGTGCTACCAGTGTCTGGAGGAGGGCAAACACGGTAAACATGATGTGAAGCCGCTGGCCGCCATGTGGAAACAACACAAGGTAAATGACACATTGTGCCACTGTGACTGTAGTACAGTTGGTGAAACCATGGTAGCTACTGAAATTCATGTACCATGGTATGTTACTCCAAGGCATTTCCACGAATACCACGGTACTATCATGGTACTTGTCTTCCAAAAAAAAACACAAAAAAAACAAGAGGGAAACAAAGCAAAAAACAAACAAACAAACAAACAAACAAAAAAAGAAAATGTTATATTGAACTAAGGATTCATATTTAGAGCCCCTTATAATTGGAGTGAATGGTACCTGAGATTTTGAAGCCCAAAAAAGTGCATCCATCCATTATAAAAGTAATCCATACACTGTAAAAAATGATCGTGATTTTCAGTGAAAAACTGTTAATTGGTTAACAGAAAGTTTGCTTACTATATACGGTAAATAACTGTGATATACACAATGGTACATTTAATGTAATTTTACTGTAAAATACCGTTAAATTTACAGTTTTTGGAAGTGAAAAAGAACAAGTCATTGTAGAATTTACAGTGAAAAAATGTTAAATTGACATTCCCACAATTCCCTGCGTGACACTTCACATTTGATGCATTTTGTTTTTAAATAACTGTTTCTTCATAATTTTCTTATTTTTTTTCTAATCAACTATGTACATTAGGGTTTTATGTTACATTTAATGTTGTTAAATTAATGCTTATTGCATTTTTAAATTTTCAACATGTTACCATGATGGTGTTTAATGTTTGTGTGAATGACACTGTGCAGCTTCTACATGTTAGTATGAACTTTCTTGTGGAAGAGCTGCTTATGATGAGCTGTGATTGACCATTTGACTCTCATCTCTCCTTTGATTGTTGACTGTCAGTGTATTTCAATGGAAAAAACAGATATTAATATTTCAAAAGGTCAGTAAACTAACATTATATCAGATAACGAAATACGGTTTATTGCTGTAAAATTATATACAGTTAAAAGTCGGTAAAACCTAAAACGTTGCTACCGTATTTTTAACAGGAAAACTCTGGTAACCACAGCTTCCAGGGTTTTCCTGTAAATTTAACGTTTTTTTTTATTTTGTACAGTGTATGCCTCCAGGGGGTTAATAAAGGCCTTCTGAAGTGAAGCGATGTGTTTTTTTCGAGTTAAATATTCATAATTATAACTTTCTTAACTATAATCAGTGGCTTCCGGTAACGGACGTATGTGAGTCTAGTTCCGGCGGTGATTATAGTTTATAAAATTATAAATACACAACACAAGTTATAAAAAAATTTATATTTTTCTTACAAAAATACACTGCCTCACTTCAGAAGGCCTTTATTAACTCCCTGGAGCCGTATGGATTACTTTTATGATGGATGGATGCGCTTTTTTGGGCTTCAAAATATATCTGGCTCTATTCACTCCCATTATAAAGCTTGGAAGAGCCAGGATTTTTTTTTTTTTAACAAAACTCTGATTGTGTTCGGCTGAAAGAAGAGAGTCATATACACCTAGGATTGTTTGAGGGTGAGTAAAGTATGGAATGATTTTCATTTTCAGGTGAAATAACCCTTACCATTTAAAAAAAAAAAAAAAAAAAACGTTTGTGCAATGGAAATTTGACATGGATGTTAAAGGTTCTTCATGGAACCATCAATATCAATAAACAACTTTTATTTTCAAGAGTGTAAGTGGAAAGATTGTATATTGAACCTTTTCAGGATTGCACACATGAGATCATATTTTGGCCTAAACCTGTATTTCTAAAAGTGTAGTGTTATTTATATTACCTTGGCATGCAATATGGTGATCATTGCATTTCCACCTGATGCTATCACTATATTATTGTACCACCACAATACTTTAGGGTTTGCTCTTCCCAAAAAGACAAGACGAAACACTGATCTCATACTATAGTGTAGTTCAAAACATATAGCTGTGATTCTGTGAAACATATAGCTTCTTAAGCATCTTTCAAAACACTAACACAACCTTAAGTTAGACTGAATCACACACACGCACGGACACACACACACACGCTCACACACACTGTCCACTCTGGGATTCTACTCATGCTTGTCTCTGTGTGTGTGTGTGTGAGTAGGTCAGTGTAAGTGACTTATGCTGTTGCACAGTGTGTGTGTGTGTGTGTGTGTGTGTGTGTGTGTGTGTGTGTGTGCGCTGCTGTGATGTGGCAGGGGGTAGTAGGAAATTGAGGAAAGCTTATGTGTGAGAATCACAGTGTGTGTGTGTACAGTTTTATTGTAGGCGGGGAGGAACTGTGTGAGTGTGTATGAGTAAGTCTGAATTCTACCCTCCCGCTGGGCCTTTTTTTCTTCTTCATGCACTTTAATGGATTCTGATAGAGCCGGAAGAACAGATAATTTGACACATATTGCATGAAGCTGTCAGATTGATCAATTAAACGAGAGCACACCTTTAGCCCTGAGTTTAGCCGGGATCTCTCTAATCCCCAGGACGGTGCGCTTCCGGGGCCTTTATCGTTTAAGTGGCGTTTGTGGCATTCTGCTAGTCATTTGCCAACCAAAAATGGGCTGTAAATTATGAAGATGGGACATATATGTTGATTTTAGTGAATAAAACATTAGGTTGGAGATTTAAGATTCCCATCCATTATGATATTTCAGAAGACAGAGATTAAACATAATAGCTTGCTCTGCATGGGACACATACTGAACAAAGAGAGATGTAAAGATACAGATATATATATACATAGAAATATTCTCTGTTAGGTTGTACAGATGCATATCTGTTGTATAAATATTTTAAAATAAGATATAAGAAATAAATGTGAGATACACAGTCACATTGTGATGCATAGTCACAAATACAATTCATAAAGTCACAATTACAATAAATAAAGTCCCATTGTGGGATGTAAATCCTCAACTGGGAGATATAAAGTCACAATTACAAGATATAAAATCACAATTATGAAAAACAAAGTCACAATTTGGAACCATAATGCCACATTGTGAAATATAGTTACAATTATGCAAAATAAAGTCACTGTAAAAAAAAACCATAAAGGAATATTGTGAGAAACATATTACAATTACATGAAATAAAATGCACAATTTGGAAATGTGGTCACATTGGGAAATATAATATTACAATTACAAAAAATAAAGGCACAATCTAGAGATATGTCACAATTCTGCTAAATAAAGTCACAATTGTGAAAAATAATGAGACATTGGAAGATTTCTTTGCTGTGGGATATTTAGAATATTGCCACGTCTGGATATTTGCCACATCGGACTTGTCTTCGCCCTTTTTCTTTTTTTACTTGTCTTCACCTGTCACCACTTCAATTTGTCTGCAGTTGATTTATTGATTTATTGACTTATTTATTTCCTTGTGCAGTGTATTTGTGTTGCTCTGGAACTCTGCTGATGTCTGTACACACACTCTTATAGTAGATTACTATTAGCTGACCCTTAACCCCTGAACCCTGACCTCTTCCCTAAACACTAGCCATCACCCTGACCCTAGTCTCGCGTAGCCAGACCTTCAGACTGACGGCTGAAGGTCTGGAATTCATAGCAGCTTTCTTTGGCCAAGGCCCGCCCATAAGGCCGTTTGACCGACATGTAAAACAACCAATTACAGTTCGTTTCGTTCAGCGTCACGTTTCGGTGCGTGGAAATGTCCCCACAACAACAGACCAGCATAGAAAATCAAAGAAGGAGAAGAAAACTTCAAGAGTCTTTCCCGTGAACCTCGCATACTTTTGAGAATTCTACATTTAGCTGATCTTGATAAATGCTCATTGTCACTCATGTAAACACAACAGTTTTTATTCCGCAATCACACGTCTGCGCTTTGTTTCCCGGCGGACCGAAAATAAACGCGACACTCGCGCCCCCCGGAAATCCGATAAAATTCAACCAATCAGATGACGACTTCGACATTCCTGAAGTGTTTCCAGTTAAGTGTACCATATGCATCAGACGTTTAGCCAACGTTCCGTGGGCGTGACGTCTGAGGCTGAGACTACCCTGACCCTGACCGGGAGAGAGACATCTGTCCTCTAAATAGTGCCGAGAGTCAAGAGGATTCAGAAATGTTCATGTCGCTCTATATGTGCTGCAAGCAGATGGCTTTATATATATATATATATATGTGTGTGTGTAAATATACGGGGAGGCCGGGGGCTAGTTGTCACACTTTTGTACACCCGTGAGTACTAAAAGTCCTAGACACCCTGAAGTCTTGGCTAAGGTTGCACACAAAGAGACAAAAAGGTCACATGATGACCTTACACTAAAGAACAACAACATAAACTACTGTAATTTATTAGTTTTTTCGCAAATTATATGTATGCTTTGGGTTTAAACCTTAGGCCTACATTTTGATGTAATATTAATCGAAATTATTTCTTTTCCCACAGACAATGTTTTTTTATGAAGACCATATACCATGCTTAATATATTTTCTTTAGACGTACTGTAAGCCAAAATGTTACTTAATGTAGGTAAATACCTTTTTTTTATTTCACCATAAACAAAAGATATACTATTAAAGTAGAATATTTAGTATAGTTATTTCAGTTAATTTACTATAGATAGTTACTTACTATAACATAAATGTGATGTCTTTTGCACCATATTCTCAGTTATGTACTAAATAAAACAATTATTTCTACTGTCATTCATAAATGAATAAATAAATACATAAAACAATAAAAATAACAAAAGTGTAAACATACACTATATATGTTTAATATATACAGTATATATATATATATATATATATATATATATATATATATATATATATATATATATATATATATATATATATATATATACTATATGTATAAGACTATATATGTAGTCTCTTGTCTGTGGAAATACCAATGGACGTCACTAAAATAAAGTATAAACGAAGTAAAAATGACTAACACACAGACACGTAATGCAGGAATACCGTCTCTTTCCGCACATAATCATAAAGCCAATGTGTGGGAATAGCTGTGACCTCCTCCTCCACACACACATTTATGACACGCAAGGATGGTTTTGCCTCGCTAACACACGCGTACACACACACACACACACACTCTCTCACACTAGCAGATCGAATGTAGGTTAGATGTTTCAGACTGAAATATGCAGTACCACTCCTCCATATGCCATCACTGTGTGTGTGTGTGTGTGTGTGTGTGTGTGTGTGTGTAAGAAGTCTTTTTCACGCTTTTTCCTGCCGGCTATCTGTGACCAAGGAAACAGCTCAGTAAACTCAGGCCACTGACTCAATCTTACAAACCAGACTTTCAGCGAATAAGACACGCACAGTGAAGCTGTAACGTTTCTTAAAGACAATTAACAAAATCAATTAAAGAAAACTTTCATTTTTGTAAAAATCATACAAAATCACAGAATTAGCAGTATACAGAAAAGCTGCATGTCACATTTTTTTTGACTACGTTCATGTTTACACAGCCCACTAAAGTCAAAGAGGGCCAACCAGCAGGGTTTGATGTTCATAAATTCATAAAAAACATAGGATAATCCAGCAAGAGAGAAATATATATATATATATATATATATATATATATATATATATATATATATAGAGAGAGAGAGAGAGAGAGAGAGAGAGAGAGAGCTCCACACACCCTCCTACAAACATGACCCGTTCTGTTCAACGCCTAAGTACAGATTCCTGTAATCTAGCGAGTTTCCATGGTTACACATGAATATTACGGCAGTGTTTCATTTTCCCACACAACTGGGAAAAGAACCATCAGTGACTGTGGTTTCTTCAAACTTGCTGAACAGACAACCTCTCACCTCTTCTTTTGCTTCAGTTTCACTTCGAAAACAAAAATTACCAGGTCACATGTAATCTCAAGATCAAAACACACACACACACACACACACTGTGACATTATTTCGATAAGATTTCTCCTCAAAGTTCTCACCACTGTAATGTCTTAGCATATTTTTAGTTTTTGTAATTTATTGTAAATGGTAGTAAAACATTAGCATAATTAAGTTTTAACAATATAAATAAATAAATAAATAAAATGATTTAAAACAGTTCAAGAAATACTATCAGTATTACTAAGTATAAATACTTTTTAGTTTATAATGTAAATAATATATCATTACTGTTAGCACTACAATCAAAAATTTGTCATGAAAATAATGTCACAAAAAAAACTCATAATGATCCTAAAAAGAGGTTGGATATTTTCTTTTAATTCTGGGAGTGAAATATTATATGTTCCTTAAAGGGTCGTCTTTAATAGATCACAAACCTGGTTACTATGAACCGCGCAATACGTCTATAAAAATTATATTTTTGTGTGCCATGAAAAAAAATATGGGTTGGAACAATGGCAGCATTTTAATTGCTAGTTCTGCTTAATCAGTACATATTTCAGATCTACTTTCATACTTACTTCTTTAAATATATTAGAGTGATGAGGATAAACAAACCTCAGGGCTTCCCTTACTGTCTTCAGCACATTACACACATCCCCGATTCCCTCTGACTGCAGTTAATGTCCAGCATCATGAGGAAAAAAGCTGGAAAAATGGAGTTGACATGCGCGTGCAACCTTCATTTCAAAGTTTAGAGCAAGATTTGCTACACATTTCTTAGGACTATACAATTACATTACATTACAATGTTATGTCAATTATTCATTTAAAAAATTATGATGCCAATAACTTTCTATCTTTCCATTTCAAACATCAAAGCAGGGAGATAAATGGAGGAGAGAGAGGGATGCTGTCATCGGTTTAGGGAGATTTGTGTGAGCCGGGTGGGTCAGATGGGTGATTGGTTCTGCTGACCTCCAGATGTACTGCATTAATCACACACACACACACACACACACACACACACACACACACACACACACACACACACACACACCGCAGAGACAAAGACAGAGACAAAGGCTCCAGAGCCTAATGAGCTGCTCACGCTGCAAAAATCCTATTCTTAATCAGTCATTTTGTCCCGTTTTCCATTCAAAAATATCAAAAGATTCTTAAAACAAGATAGATTTACTTGAAGAATTAAACGTTGTGTAAGATATTAAAAAACATTTTCAGAGAATATGCCTTGATTGAATTAATTCCCTATTTGAATCCTAGTAGTGTCTTTATTTTTCTTCTCAAGTAAATCTATCTAGTTTGAAGATGTTTAAGCCTCGTTCAGAGACTGCCAGTCCAAATCCGTGTGCATGTCCGATTGAAATCCGATCGGATCTTGCAAGCGTGAACATTCATTATGTGGTTTGTATGGAAGTTTGTATGGAAGATTGTATCCGACCACAAAAATAAAAAATAAAAAAGATAATTGCGCGTTTATATCTCGCAATTCGGACTTTTTAACTTGCAATTGCGAATTTATAAAACGTAAATGTCAGACATTGTTATAGGAAACATGCTGAAAGTCGCTGCTGAAACAAGGTGGTGTTGTTGCAAAGTGTCGGACGATAAATAAAGCGCTTTGCCTCGCCTTATTATTGTACTGTGTTGTTAGCTTAGCACCATGCTAACACCAAACTCCTCTGTAGTTTCCTATGTGCATGAGGAGCACTAATTTGCAACTATTTTACGTTTTGTCAAATTGGTTGCAAATTTGAATGATCTGTTTATGTCCCACTGAGGGTTAAAATTTGGTCACTGTAACGAAGTTCAAGCTCGGGGAAGAAGAAGGTGGAAACCAGAGAGCATTCAATGTAAAGTTTCATGATAAAATAAACAAACAACAAAACGAAAGTAAGAAGCAGCCCCTCACGGACGACTGCCACATATAAACACAACATAAAATGTCCCAGGCCTTCACAGACGTCATTCACAGTCATCACTCCTCCGTGGGACTCGAGACCGGTGTGTGGCGCTTATTAAAGGGACAGTTCACCCAAAAATGAAAATTCTGTCATCATTTACTCCAAACCTGCATGAATTTCTTTCTTCTGCTCAACACAAAAGAAGATATATAGCAGATTGTTGGTAACCAGACAGTTGACTTCCATAGTATTTTTGTTTGCAGACTATGGAAGTCAATGAGGACCAGAACCTGTCTGGTTATCAACATTCTTCAAAATATCTTCTTTTGTGTTCAGCAGAAGAAAGAAACTCATACAGGTTTAGAACA
Source organism: Tiaroga cobitis (assembly GCA_030578255.1). Lineage (NCBI taxonomy): Eukaryota > Metazoa > Chordata > Actinopteri > Cypriniformes > Leuciscidae > Tiaroga > Tiaroga cobitis. Next base: position 35,313,120 of record CM060610.1, read on the forward strand.
ACTTGAGGGTGAGGAAATCATCATTTTTGGATGAACTATCCCTTTTTTATTAGCTCCACCACGGCTCGGCCCGCTCTGCTTCACGAATCAAATCCAGTCATTTTAACAAGAATCAAAGCGATCGGGAATTTCGTATGAGCGCGAAAGATTTCTCGGTGCAGATTTCACAACAGGTTCAGTTGGTCACATGATTTACCCGCGCTGATCAACAGAAAGCTGCTTGATTTGAAAGTCACGTCTGTGTGAGCTGTACTTCATACATCACTACTGACAACAGACACTTGAACGTTTTTGCCAACAAAATTGCACTATGTAACCAAACCTATAGGGCCATATCATACACCCGTCGCAATTGCAGGTGTTTATTGCTAGTTTCAGACCGATGCAGTTATCATTTTCACGTCCTGTGCCACGTTGTTTAAATAGCAAATGCATTTGCGCCCATGGACGTGTTGGTCTGAAAATATGAAAAGTAAAAGTATTACCATGTAAAATGTAAAAGATTATTATTGTGTACATAAAGATATGGTGGAATCCGGCTTGTCCCGTAGATCATCGGTTCCCAACACAGGGTTCGCGGCCCACAAGGGGGCCTCAGCGAGCTCTGTGGGGGGTCGTGTCATATTTTGAAAAGGTTCGAGCAATGAGCATTAAATAAAAGTCCTTAACTTTTTTCTGTTCAAAATTTACAAAATGTATATAATGAGCGAGTTCATCATGAATCCATTTTCCAATCCGTGTTTTTGTCTTATCCTGAACCACTATGGTACACCTATAATAGGTGTTTACATTGGGACTATTTTACACTGGTTCGGATCGCTGCCGCTGCGGAGAGATGTAGTTCCGGCTATAATGCTCTTCCGGAAGACGCATTATTCTGTTAATAAACGCAAGTTTATTATCGCTCGCCATAGCGCCAAAAGTGTAAAAAATAAAGCCTCACATTGATAAAGCCTCACAAATAACATGCAAGTATTGAGGCCCCAGACAACAATCCTTTAGTAATAGCCTATATTGTTTCTTTTTTTTACCTACACACCAGTGTGAATATTTTTGTTTTTGCATTTCAAATAGGGCCAATTTATAGGCTTCTCCTAAGCTTATGTTTTTAAATTACAAAGGGCCTACTGATGTTTTTGTTATTGTATTTTCAATATTATAGGCTATTATTTGTGCATAAACATACCGTTTGTTTGAAAACAACATATTTTGTCATCCTTGCTGCAAGCTTACAAGAGCGATAATATCATTAAATGTGAAGGGGGGCCCTAAAATATTTTCATGGGAAAAAGGGGGTCTCAGACAAAAAAAGGTTGGGAACCACTGCCGTCGATGGTCTGCTTGCTCGCTATAACCTCGCGCACGAGCAGATCCGTTTCCTCGCTAGAGAAGCGTTCAGTCTTTCCGCTTGCATATTCCGCCGTGTAAAATAGCGAATCCGCCATGGCGCGAGCGCAACTGCTTTTAAAGGGAATGGGAGATGAGACTCTGATTGGTTTCTTGCACGTTACGCCCAAAACACACCCATTACTCATTAAGAGAATAGGGACAACCCTTTAGAACATGCGCCGGGAGCGGCGACCCGTTTTCCCGTCGTTAAACTAGCAAAAGTGGATTTGGACACGCCCTGAGAGCACTTGCGCCGTGCGCTTTGGACCATGACCTTAGATTGTTAAAATAGGGCCCTAAGGTTTGATGGTGGACCTTCATGTTTAGTTTTTTCCCCTACAAATCAAGTTTTCATACAAATCAAAACTTGTACAAAGGTTGTACAAAGCAGTCATTTTAGTAGTGTTGCCCACTGTCCTGTATGGAATCCATATTAAATTCATTTGACATAATTTGACAAGTATCTTAGCATCTAACATCCAAACAACCGAAGTTTAAACAGATTAGCATATACAGTAAGTATCAATCTCAAAAAGGACAGATTGCAATGGAAAACAAAGATGGATGTGAAAGAATGAAACCTTTTGTGTGAGTTGTATGAGAGCCCTGACAAACAGACTCTACGTTTGACAGCAGGGGAAAGATCAAGGAGGATCGAGCTAGCATTAGCTGACTTATATTTGTTTGCTTTTTACAAGTCAGTTTCTAATTCATTTCATTGGTGCACATTTGTTTTCATGCACTATATTTCTTGCTAAGCTAAACCACAAAGTTGAATTGTTAGTCTGTCCATCTTCAAATATTTATGTACAGTCAATATCTCATAATTTGCGTTGGTGTGACGTTTTTTTTTTTTTTAAACCGATGCATTGAAGTCGTATGTCAGTGAGACAAAGTCAAAGTGATTGCATCTCAAGTGCATTTAGCACTTACTTCAGTCAAGTAGTGATTGTCCTTTTTATAGCTACGCACACAGAGCTGCAGGCGTACACTGTGACTTCGCATCGCATTTCTTTTCTGTTTGCAGTGTGGTCAATAGTTTTACTGAAATCTCAAATAATATAAGCTAATGGAGAACGTCCCTCTCGGTAAAAGTGTGTGACCCAATTTATGGGTCAGTTAGGATGCTGCCTTAAAAAGGTCTCAGCCTATCAAGAGGTACTTCACTACATTTTGGAGCAGAGTCAGAAAGGGAGGTAGTTTTGGATGCGTGTATGGTGAAAACGACCCACTCTTTAGTGCGTACTCCCCGAGGACTCACTATCAAGGTCACTAAAACATCAGCACAGATTTGTATCGTCTTCTATCATTCACTCACTCACTCACTCAGTCACTCACACACGGACGCACGCACATATGCACACACACACACACACACACCCACACACACACACAAACAAACACACACGCACACAAACACACACACACATTTGTTAAACAAACAGACAGCCTCAGTCCAGCAAACATGCTGATAAGCTAAATGCCCAATTGCCTTGTCAGAAAAATCACCCAGCAGCAGTTATTGAAATGTCCCTGTGATGTCACACACACACACAGTGCTCATCTTCCACTGTCTATAAATTCAGTTAAATTCATGTCTCATCAGCTCTTCATCCCGTTGCTCTACTGAAGTAGATAATGGGATAATAGGGCTCCACTTTTCCATGTGATTTCTAATTAGCTAAGCCTTTTTCTCCGAGCTCTCCACATTATCACAGAATCACTGTTTCAGTACAGTATATCAATGCAGTGTTTTTCTATTTCTACATTTGCACGTATTCTTTTAGCAGACACCTTTTATCCCAAAGTTTATTGTCCAGCTTTTCATTGAGATCGAAATGATACAGTGGCCCCTAAAAGATATCTTTACACCTACGCCACATTTCAAAATGAATGTCACTGAGTTAGACAACAAAATATCCAACCAATTATTGGCATTCACAAACACTTTTAAATCAAAACATTTCACAAAAATGAGTTTGGATTTGAAATATTGTATATACACTTTCTTTTAAAGGTTTGCGGTCGGTACGGCTGCATTTTGGTCAAAAAGACAAAAAGTGCAATATTGTGAAATATTATTACAATTTAAAATAACTGTTTTCAATTCTAATATATTTTAAAATGTAATGTATTACTGTGATGCAAGGCTGAATTTTTTTCAGCATCATTACTCCAGTCTTCAGTGTCACATGATCCTTCAGAAATCAGTCTAATATGATGATTTGCTGCTCAAGAAACATTTGTTATTATTATTATTAATGTTGAAAACAGAGCTGAGTATTTGTGTGGATTCTTTGATGAATAAAGTGCAACAGAACAACATTTACTTGAAATAGAACGCTTTTGTAAGATTATGTTTTTACTGTAAATTCTTATCAATTTTACACATCCTTGCTGAATAAATGTATTCATTTCTTTCATCTGTGTAAGTGACTCTGACCACCTGACCTTTGCGTTGACTGTGGTCAATAAACTACAACTATATCTGTGACATTATGCACTCTAAGTCTGTTAACACTATTTTAACAAAGCAAGTGAAGAAAATCAAGCCCATTTCTTTGTTTGATTCTTTGGCTGAAATTAGTTTGAGTAGTGTGAAGGAGAGGCAGATTGTGCAGGGTCTGTGGACACAAAAGCAGGGGTGAGACAGTGACCCCTATGCATCATTGACCCCAGCAGTGTCCGGGTGTCTTCTTCTCGAACACAGGCACACCTACTGGGAGAAGTGGGCCATGAGAGGGGTATCTGTCAGGGTCTTGTTAGCAGGCTTGGACAGCTTTCCCTGGCAGATGGCACATTAATAGAGCGAGGAGATACGTCTGTGTGTGTGCTGCTTGTGTTTGTTTGTGTGTGTGTGTTTCTTTCGTGATTTAAGACCCAGTGATCGAAGAAGGCCAGGGAAGGCCCAGAGGAAGGAGCAGGTGGGAAGGAAATGTGTGTGTGTGTGTGTGTGTGTGTGTGTGTGTGTGTGTATGTATGGACTGGTGCCAGGGTCTTTTCCACAGACTTGAGTGATCATTAGTCAAGCCAGAGTCTCATTCTCGGATGATTTTCACTCTCTATTGTGTGCATTATGAAAGCATTGTTTAAAAAAAATGTTTGAATCAATTTTCTGGCATAAAATAGACATTTGCTAAAGTTTAGGAATTATCATTTGAAATTTAACAGATTTGTTTCGGATTCCTCTTAACAATTGACACTTTTAATAACAGTTCTTTTAGAACTTAGAAATGTTTAAAAAAAAAGGTAACTCTTGTTTTAAGGTGACACAGTTACACGTTACATGTACTTACTATAGTAATAACAGTAAAGTATGCATATTTACATGCAACTACCCCTCAACCAAATCCTAATTCTACCGTAACCATATAGTAAGTACATGTAGTTGCTTAATATTACTCAGTACTTAAATATATAATTACACTGTAACAAGGACACCTTCAAATAAAGTGTAACCCCAAACCCTAACTATAACCGTAACTCTATAGTAAGCACATGTAGTTAAAGTGCTCTAAGCGATGTCACACGTTTTTTTAGGCCAAAACATTTTTTGTCACATACAGCAAACATTTCCTCACTATCCGCTAGCTGCCTGTCCCCTGAACACACTGTAAACAAATGCGGTCTCTGTAGACAGCCCAGGCTCCACAAACAGAAACAAAAACAAACTGGGGCGACCCGCTCCACGAAACATGACAAACAGTGTTCCAGCCAATCACCGAAAAGAAGGACTTGGGGGCGGGGTTTGGGGGGTTAGTGCTCGGATGAGGAGGAGGGAAGGTCTAGCTAGCCTCCGTTTTGTTTGACAATACTTCAAACGTCAACAAGAAGTGACGTCACCCGACATCGCATAGAGAACCTTTAATTAATATTACTCAGTACTTATGTGAGTAAGTACAATGTAACCAACGTCACATTCAAATAAGGTGTAACCAAAAAAATTAATTATGAATACTTTAAAAGTCATTTTAGAGGCAACATAAATACAATCTAATAATTGGCCTTTTTTTAATATTAAAGTGACCCTAATATGCTTTTTTCAGATTTGACCTTTCATGTAATGTCATATAGCTGTTTGTGAATGTAAAAGGTGTGCAAAGTTTCGAAGATCGAAGTGCACAACGTCTTACTTCCTTCACCATTCTATGTATGTTTGTAATCAATTCGCATAATGCCAGCCTATGGTCTTCAACGTCTACTTTGACCCTTAAAGGTACATATTTTTGACTGTACTAAAGCACAAAAATACCATAATATGTTTTAGGAAACATGCTTATTTCTCTGAAAAACAATGCTACAGCCAGTTATTTTACTTTGAAATGCGTGTTTCCGTGTCAGAATGTCTGTTTTTATTTTGGTCTGTGCGATCCCACCCGCTGCCAATTTACCCAATAGTATTTCAACACCCCTCAGCATCCATCTAAAAAAGCGGTACTTTCCTGTTATCCGGACCCCACGATGGCCTACCCCTAACCCCGCCCCTAAACCTACCCGTCACTGGGGTTAAGACCAATCAGGGACGATGGCCTACCCCTAACCCCGCCCCTAAACCTACCCGTCACTGGGGTTAAGACCAATCAGGGACGATGGCCTACCCCTAACCCCGCCCCTAAACCTACCCGTCACTGGGGTTAAGACCAATCAGGGACGATGGCCTACCCCTAACCCCACCCCTAAACCTACCCGTCACTGGGGTTAAGACCAATCAGGGACGATGGCCTACCCCTAACCCCGCCCCTAAACCTACCCGTCACTGGGGTTAAGACCAATCAGGGACGATGGCCTACCCCTAACCCCGCCCCTAAACCTATCCGTCACTAGGGTTAAGACCAATCAGGGATGACTATAGTTCCGAAATGGTATATGGTGGGGTCCGGATAACAGGAAAGTACCAAAAAAGCTTATTAAAACACGGATAAATCAACTCATCAACTTACAGTGTGGCTTGTCACCTTCTTGTCCATTGCACTCATTCCTGTTGTGTGTTCTCAAACTGGTAACCAGCGTGAGCGTTAAGTCTGAGCTGGAGGGGACACGGAAAACAATCAACTATCTCCAATATTTTGAATTTGGACTGCAGTACCCATTTCAACCACTAGCTGTCAATATTGCATACTGGACCTTAAACACTGTAGTTGTAGCTGAGGCCTGGAATAGTTTGGTTCGGGTTGTAGACATGTTGAGAAGATGCTGTTTTCAGCGCTGCGAATCCACTTTGCTGCACTTCAAAAGGACAGGGACTCGCGTAGGAATTGATACTGAAAAATCAACGCCATTGTTCGTATCACTGTGTATCAAGTGCTGATGAAACCTCTGGAGCTGAAATTCAGATATGGTAATAGGCATTTAGTTTCAGACATGCTGTAAGCGGTAGACCAATCACAACAGACTGGGTAATCTGACCAATCAGAGCAGACAGGCTCTCAGAAATGAGAGTTTTAGAGAGACTGAATCCTTTATTGAACTGCTTCAGACACTGTGAGAAAAGAAGTGATGCTACAATTATGAGAAAATTAAATCTTTTTTTTTTTTTTACCTTGGATGCATGTAAACCTTTTGTACAAGACCTACAAAACAAGAAACCTTTAAAATAGCATATTAGGGATACTTTGTATAATGATACAAAACAAACCAAAATTTGGTAACATATGGCATTCATTCATTTATTTTTTTATAAAATACAAAAAGATTAAAAGGTAAGTTTGATGAATTTCAACCAACTTTGTATTCTTACAATGTCGGTAGTAAAATCAGGGCCGGCCCGAGGCATAAGCGAACTAAGCGGCTGCTTGGGGCCCCTTGGCCACCAGGGGGCCCCCCCAATCGAGTCGAAAAATATTTTTTTAGGTAACTTAAACAAGTGACATAAATGAATTAATTAATATGAATGAATAAATGAATAATTAAAGACAAAAGAAAATTCTGATTTCATGATCAATACCTCCCTACAACTGCTGCTGTGTCTGCCAGCGTTTAAGTCATGTGCATATCTAGACACCTCGCGCGTGCATAGACAATTCGTGCGCAACTGCGCATAGTCGCGGACTCGCGGTAATGTTAAGCAATGTCACAAAAAAGGACGTATCCCTCTGGTGCCGAAAATAGAACGAAGAAAATGACAGGAGGAGAAAAAAAGAGCAAGATAAAAGTATGTTTGCATGATTACTTACGGTATGTTTTGTGCAGCAATTGAACCATTCCTATCTACGGCAAGCCGGCAATGGGGAAAATACATTGCATACACACACATATACAACGAGCGCCAGTAGATCATTACCGGTATTATAGTAATAGACTTCGTTGGATTCTGTCATGTACAATCTAACAAAGTCTGTTACAATAATACTAATAAAAAAAGACTTTGTGGACAGTTACACTGTATTGAGACAGTTGAGAAATAATAATATTTTTACAGTTTTCAACAATAATTGTCATTGTTGAACCTTGCTCTTATTATGTTTTTGATTTCTCAGTTGTCATTATTTTAGCAAATAATTTATTTGATATGTTTTGAGACAGTTTGTTTTAAGAAGTTTCAAAGAGTTAGTAAAAGAGTAAAGTAAAAGTTAAAAAAAATATTTAAGTAGGCTATCTATTTTTTATTAAGTATTTATTTTGTATTTATACATAACCTCACTGTATTCATTTATAATGTATCATTGTTGCGTAATATTTGTGTCAATAATCGTCAAGCACAGGTGACTCCGCATAGTGGGAGGGGCCCCCAAATCAAATTCTGCTTAGGGCCCCCAAAAGGCTCGGGCCGGCTCTGAGTAAAATGACAATGTGTTCTCTGTTACCTGCACCCAGACATCAACGTTTTCATATAAATCATGTCATGGAAAATAGGTGTTTATGACAAAAACGAATCGGTTACCTAACGTAACCTCGGTTCTCTCTAGAAGAGGGAACGAGTATTGCGTAAGCTAGCTTACGCTACGGGAAAGATTCATCTTTGCTGAGATATTGAAGCCAAAAATTATTTCATAATTTGTATCCATACACAACGCAGTTCCTCTGCGGCAGACCTAGAGCAGGCTAGCTAGCAGCTCATTGGTTCGATCAGAGAGAACTGCTTAAGCCTATGGGAGAGCGGGGCTGAACCCGCTTCCAATGAGAGGCGCCCGCGCGCTCATTGCGTCATGGCCCGCCAGAATGGGCGTGGCCATGGTGTATATAACAGTCTCTCCCAGGCTTATATGTTGATTTATTTCAGCGTGAAGCGAAAACGCTAGTAGCGCAAGCACGGCCGGGAACGCAATACTCGTTCCCTCTTCTAGAGAGAACCGAGGTTACGTTAGGTAACCGATTCGTTCTCTTACGAGAGGTTCTCTCGTATTGCGTAAGCTAGCTTACGCTACGGGAACACCTGGTCAACGCCGTGCGCGCTATGAATCCACTCATGAATCCCAGGGATATACCGAGGGATTTTTAACGTGGAGTGAATGTATTATGAGGCCGGCAGAGCGGGCACATGAAGTGTACACATAAGCATGTATGGGGCCAGCAGAGCGGGCACATGAAGTGTATAAGCATTTAAGGAGAGCACAAGGGGCGAACCGGTTGTGAGGGACTCCCAGTAATGCAGCTTCTTAGAGAGCTGGTCGTTAGACAGCTAGTAATTTTGCCTGCAAGGCGGGGACTTCCAAGTTGTATAATCTGACAAAAGTGGACGGGGAGGCCCATCCCGCGGCCACACAAATGTCATGAATGGAAATTCCACAGGACCATGCCCACGATGAGGCCATGCCTCTAGTGGAGTGCGCCCTGATGCCCAGAGGGCAGGGCAGGCATTTAGATGCGTAAGCAGAGGCAATAGCGTCCACTATCCATCTAGACAGTGTCTGTTTAGAGGCGGCCAGACCTTTGGTGCGCCCCCCAAACGACACGAAAAGCTGCTCAGCGCGTCTGAACGCAGCAGCGCGCGTCGTGTACAATCTCAGAGCCCGCACCGGGCAGAGGAGATTGGCGTCGCGCTCACTATCGGATGAAGGCAGAGCCGATAGGGAAATAATCTGAGCCCTGAACGGGGTACCAATCGCTTTCGGGACATAGCCATGCCTAGGTTTGAGAATGACAACAGAATCATTCGACCCAAACTCAAGACACGCGGCGCTGGATGAGAGCGCGTGAAGATCCCCTACGCGTTTTACTGAGGACAGAGCCGTCAGGAAAACGGTTTTGAGCGAGAGGTATTTTAGGTCCACAGACTCGAGCGGTTCGAACGGGGGTGCTTTCATAGCTTCGAGGACTATAGAAAGATCCCAAATAGGAACCGACGGGGGCCGCGGAGGGTTCATCCTCTTAGCTCCCCTGAGGAAGCGGATGACTAACTCGTCTTTGCCCAGGGACTGAGCGCGTCGGGGTTCAGCGAACGCTGCGACGGCTGCCACATAAACCTTGAGAGTGGAGGGGGCCCTGCCCTTGTCCAACATCTCTTGAAGGAAAACAAGCAAAGACGGCACCTCGCACGACCATGGGTCCAGCTGTTTGTCGGTGCACCATTTTGAGAACACAGACCACTTATACGCATAGAGCCTTCTCGTGGAAGGTGCTCTAGCCTGTATGATAGTGTTTCTTACTCCCTCTGGCAAATCGACGAATAGTCGTTGATCACCCATGCATGTAGCGCCCAGCGCCGTGGATGGGGGTGCCAGATCGTGCCGCGAGCTTGAGAGAGGAGATCTGCTCTGACTGGGATGGGCCACGGGGCTGTCTGTGACAGCTGCGTGAGCTCCGGAACCCAATTCTGACTCTCCCAACGCGGGGCTATGAGGAGCACCGAGTGGCGTGTGTCCCTGATCCTCTGAATTACCTGTGGTAACAGAGCGATCGGAGGGAATGCATAGAGCGGGCGGCGAGGCCATTCCTGGGCTAGCGCGTCCTCGCTCCTCGAAAAATATATTGGGCAGTGAGCGTTCTCTTCTGACGCGAAGAGGTCTACTTCTGCTCTGCCGAATAGCCGCCACAGTAATTGGACCGTTTGTGCGTTCAGGGACCATTCTCCTGTGGAGATGAGGTTCCTGGACAGTATGTCTGGACCGTCGTTCAGATGGCCCGGCACATGCGTCGCTCTGAGCGAGAGCAGGCGGCTCTGAGACCAAACTAGAATGCGGTGTGTCAGTAGACAGAGATTTCTGGATCTGACACCGCCCTGACGGTTGAGATAGGAGACCACAGCCATGTTGTCCGAACGGATCAGGACGTGGTGTCCCCGAATGAGCGAGAGAAAGCGCGAAAGCGCGTTCTCGACCGCAAGCATTTCCAGACAGTTTATGTGTAAGAGGCTTTCCTGAGTCGACCAATGGCCGAAGGCCGGTGAGCCCTCGCAGACTGCACCCCAACCCGTGTTGGATGCATCTGTCGAGATGACTTTTCGGCAGGAAAAGGTCCCCATCGTGACGCCCTGTCGAAACCATTTTGGTTTCGTGTTCCACGCGCGGTGGGGTACACGGCTGTTTAACCAGAGCTGAAGCGGGCGCATGTGCAGAAGGCCCAGCTGAAGTACAGCGGAGGCTGAGGCCATGTAACCCAGCATCCTCTGAAAAGTTTTCAGAGGTGTGCGGGTGTCCATCTGAAACGAGGCGGCTAGACGCTGAACACTGCACGCGCGCCGTGTAGACAGGCGAGCCGTCATCGTGACCGAGTTCAAATCTATTCCTAGGAAGGAAATCGATTGACTGGGAAGAAGGGAGCTCTTTGTCCAGTTGACAGAGAGGCCCAGCGTTTCCAGATGGTCGAGGAGAACTGCGCGGTGCGACAGAAGCTCCGTCTGTGATTGGGCCAAAATCAGCCAGTCGTCCAGATAATTCAGAATGCGCAGCCCCTGGCTTCGCAGGGGGGCGAGCGCCGCATCCATGCACTTCGTGAATGTACGGGGCGCCAGAGATAAGCCGAACGGGAGAACGGCGTATTGATAAACAAGACCCTCGAAGGCGAAACTGTGACGGGGATTTATCTGGATCTGAAAATAGGCGTCTTTCAGGTCTAGAGAGATGAACCAGTCCCCCTGGCGCACTTGCGCGAGGAGTTTCCTGGTAGTGAGCATCTTGAACGGTCTCTTCATGAGCACTTTGTTCAAAGACCTGAGATCTAACATCGGTCTGAGGCCGCCGTCTTTCTTGGGAACCAGAAAATAACGGCCGTAAAACCCCGACTCGGTCATAGATGGCGGGACTCTCTCTATAGCGCCCCTTTTGCAACAGCGTCGCAATTTCTGAGCGGAGCGTGCCGGCGGCCAGCGGGCTGACAGTAGATTCGAGCTGCGCGCACGAGGCAGGCGGCGGCGAAACTGTAGCAGATAGCCGCTCTTTATAATGCTTAACACCCACGGGGAAAAGCCTGGAATGGCTTCCCACGCTTTGGAGCATGCGGCTAACGGCCGAATGGCTATATTGCCCTGATTGCTGCACATAGCGGGCTGGACACAGTGTGTGGGCGCGCTTTGAATGTGTGTGGCAACGGGATTTGCACTCAGAGAGGAGTCTATGGGCCGTGAAACAGAGCGAGCAGAGAGGGGACACGCGCACGAGCTCGTGGGCGTGTTTATGTTCTCTGATATTAGAGCGGGCTGCGCCCGTTTCATGTGATGGGGCTCTGATAGAGACACGGGATATGTTATGCTTGTGTGTATGGGTGAGCACATGATTGTGGGCACATTTTCTACACAACTGGCAAATTTTCTCTTTTTGAGATTTCTCTGGGTAGCCGCAAAAACGGCTTATTGTCGCTCGCAAGCGGGCTGGGATACCGGCTTGTTTGTGGCGGTCAACACTACAGCAGTCGGCGAAATAACGGGGACTGGCAGAGGGCGAAGCTTTGACGGCGGTCCGGCCACAGCGGGAGATTTTTCTACCCGTGAGGCTTTTATGCTCTTTTTGAGATATCTCTGGGTCGCCGTGAAAACGGTGTTCTCTTACGAGAGGTTCTCTCGTATTGCGTAAGCTAGCTTACGCTACGGGAAAGATTCATCTTTGCTGAGATATTGAAGCCAAAAATTATTTCATAATTTGTATCCATACACAACGCAGTTCCTCTGCGGCAGACCTAGAGCGGGCTAGCTAGCAGCTCATTGGTTCGCTCAGAGAGAACTGCTTAAGCCTATGGGAGAGCGGGACTGAACCCGCTTCCAATGAGAGGCGCCCGCGCGCTCATTGCGTCATGGCCCGCCAGAGTGGGCGTGGCCATGGGGTATATAACAGTCTCTCCCAGGCTTATATGTTGATTCATTTCATCTTCAGCAAGCTACACGCTTCTGCTGTTTCTGGGAAAAAGCCGTCGCCGTTGAGAAGGCACCTCTAGCGAGCTCACGGACCCTGAAGAAGCCGGCCGTCTTCGCCACCTTCAGCCGCCCTGCAAGCTAAGCCATCCGACGACTGTATCCTTTTTTCTCAATATTTTATCTGAAAGAGCCGAGCGTCTTTCTAAAGATGCCTCGTTTTTCCTGCGGCTCCTGCCGCGCTCGTCTCGAGGACGGAGACCGCCATGTCATCTGCGCTCTCTGCCTGGGACTCGAGCATGCAGAACTCCGCCACAGCGTCCCCCTCCGCAGACTCAAACAGCCCAGCGCAGACAGGGCGCCCGCCCTCGCTCTCGCTCTGACAGCCGCCGCAGACCGCCGCCCCCACGAGGCCCGCGAACTAAGATCACGCTGAAGCCTGATCATCAGAAGTCTGCCTAGCAAAGTCAAGAAAACGACGGTGCTCTCCCGCTGCGGCCGGACCGCCGTCAAAGCTTCGCCCTCTGCCAGTCCCCATTATTTCGCCGACTGCTGTAGTGTTGACCGCCACAAACAAGCCGGTGTCCCAGCCCGCTTGCGAGCGTCAAAAAGCCGTTTTTATGGCTACCCAGAGAAATCTCAAAAAGAGAAAATTTGCCAGTTGTGTACAAAAAGTGCCCACAATCATGTGCTCACCGATACACACAAGTATAACATATCCCGTGTCTCTATCAGAGCCCCATCACATGAAACGGGCAGAGCCCGCTCTAGATTCAGAGAAACTAAACACGCCCACGAGCTCGTGCGCGTGTCCCCTCTCTGCTCGCTCTGTTGCACGGCCCATAGACTCCTCTCTGAGTGCAAATCCCGTTGCCACACACATTCAAAGCGCGCCCACACACTGTGTCCAGCCCGCTATGTGCAGCAATCAGGGCAATATAGCCATTCGGCCACTAGCCGCATGCTCCAAAGCGTGGGAAGCCATTCCAGGCATTTCCCCGTGGGTGTTAAGCATTATAAAGAACGGCTATCTGCTGCAGTTTCGCCGCCGCCCGTCTCGTGCGCGCGCGCAGCTCGAATCTACTGTCAGCCCGCTGGCCGCCGGCACGCTCCGCTCAGAAATTGCGACGCTGTTGCAAAAGGGCGCTATAGAGAGAGTCCCGCCATCTATGACCGAGTCGGGGTTTTACGGCCGTTATTTTCTGGTTCCCAAGAAAGACGGCGGCCTCAGACCGATTTTAGATCTCAGGTCTTTGAACAAAGCGCTCATGAAGAGACCGTTCAAGATGCTCACTACCAGGAAACTCCTCGCGCAGGTGCGCCAGGGGGACTGGTTCATCTCTCTAGACCTGAAAGACGCCTATTTTCAGATCCAGATAAATCCCCGTCACAGGCCATTCTTACGTTTCGCCTTCGAGGGTCTTGTTTATCAATATGCCGTTCTCCCGTTCGGCTTATCTCTGGCGCCCCGTACATTCACGAAGTGCATGGACGCGGCGCTCGCCCCCCTGCGAAGCCAGGGGCTGCGCATTCTGAATTATCTGGACGACTGGCTGATTTTGGCCCAATCACAGACGGAGCTTCTGTCGCACCGCGCAGTTCTCCTCAACCATCTGGAAGCGCTGGGTCTCTCTGTCAACTGGTCAAAGAGCTCCCTTCTTCCCAGTCAATCGATTTCCTTCCTAGGAATAGATTTGAACTCGGTCACGATGACGGCTCGCCTGTCTACACAGCGCGCGCGCAGTGTTCAGCGTCTAGCCGCCTCGTTTCAGATGGACGCCCGCACTCCTCTGAAAGCTTTTCAGAGGATGCTGGGTTACATGGCCTCAGCCTCCGGTGTACTTCAGCTGGGCCTTCTGCACAGGCGCCCGCTTCAGCTCTGGTTAAACAGCCGTGTACCCCACCGCGCGTGGAACACGGGCCGCCAGCTGATCAAGGTTACGCAGACATGTCTCACGGCGCTGCAGCCATGGACAGTAGCAGAATGGTTTCGCCAGGGCGTCACGATGGGGACCTTTTCCTGCCGAAAAGTCATCTCGACAGATGCATCCAACACGGGTTGGGGTGCAGTCTGCGAGGGCTCACCGGCCTTCGGCCACTGGTCGACTCAGGAAAGTCCCTTACACATAAACTGTCTGGAAATGCTTGCGGTCGAGAACGCGCTCTCGCGCTTTCTCTCGCTCATTCGGGGACACCACGTCCTGATCCGTTCGGACAACAGGGCGGTGGTCTCCTATCTCAACCGTCAGGGCGGTGTCAGATCCAGAAACCTCTGTCTACTGACACACCGCATTCTAGTTTGGTCTCAGAGCCGCCTGCTCTCGCTCAGAGCGACGCACGTGCCGGGCCATCTGAACGACGGTCCAGACATACTGTCCAGGAACCTCATCTCCACAGGAGAATGGTCCCTGAACGCACAAACGGTCCAATCACTGTGGCGGCTATTCGGCAGAGCAGAAGTAGACCTCTTCGCGTCAGAAGAGAACGCTCACTGCCCAATATATTTTTCGAGGAGCGAGGACGCGCTAGCCCAGGAATGGCCTCGCCGCCCGCTCTATGCATTCCCTCCGATCGCTCTGTTACCACAGGTAATTCAGAGGATCAGGGACGCACGCCACTCGGTGCTCCTCATAGCCCCGCGTTGGGAGAGTCAGAATTGGGTTCCGGAGCTCACGCAGCTGTCACAGACAGCCCCGTGGCCCATCCCAGTCAGAGCAGATCTCCTCTCTCAAGCTCGCGGCACGATCTGGCACCCCCATCCACGGCGCTGGGCGCTACATGCATGGGTGATCAACGACTATTCGTCGATTTGCCAGAGGGAGTAAGAAACACTATCATACAGGCTAGAGCACCTTCCACGAGAAGGCTCTATGCGTCTAAATGGTCTGTGTTCTCAAAATGGTGCACCGAAAAACAGCTGGACCCACGGTCATGCGAGGTGCCGTCTTTGCTAATGTTCCTTCAAGAGATGCTGGACAAGGGCAGGTCCCCCTCCACTCTCAAGGTTTACGTGGCAGCCGTCGCAGCGTTCGCTGAACCCCGACGCGCTCAGTCCCTGGGCAAAGACGAGTTAGTCATCCGCTTCCTCAGGGGAGCTAAGAGGATGAACCCTCCGCGGCCCCCGTCGGTTCCTATTTGGGATCTTTCTATAGTCCTCGAAGCTATGAAAGCACCCCCGTTCGAACCGCCCGAGTCTGTGGACCTAAAATACCTCTCGCTCAAAACCATTTTCCTGACGGCTCTGTCCTCAGTAAAACGCGTAGGGGATCTTCACGCGCTCTCATCCAGCGCCGCGTGTCTTGAGTTTGGGCCGAATGACTCGGTTGTCATTCTCAAATCTAGGCATGGCTATGTCCCGAAAGCGATTGGTATCCCGTTCAGGGCGCAGATTATCTCCCTATCGGCTCTGCCTGCATCCGATAGCGAGCGCGACGCCAATCTCCTCTGCCCGGTGCGGGCTCTGAGATTGTACACGACGCGCGCTGCCGCGCTCAGACGCGCTGAGCAGCTTTTCGTGTCGTTTGGGGGGCGCACCAAAGGTCTGGCCGCCTCTAAACAGACACTGTCTAGATGGATAGTGGACGCGATTGCCTCTGCTTACACATCTAAATGCCTGCCCTGCCCTCTGGGCATCAGGGCGCACTCCACTAGAGGCATGGCCTCATCGTGGGCATGGTCCTGTGGAATTTCCATTCATGACATCTGTGTGGCCGCGGGATGGGCCTCCCCGTCCACTTTTGTCAGATTTTACAACTTGGAAGTCCCCGCCTTGCAGGCAAAATTACTAGCTGTCTAACGACCAGCTCTCTAAGAAGCTGCATTTCTGAGAGTCCCTCACAACCGGTTCGCCCCTTGTGCTCTCCTTAAATGCTTTTACACTTCATGTGCCCGCTCTGCTGGCCCCATACATGCTTATGTGTACTTTTCATGTGCCCGCTCTGCCGGCCTCATAGTACATTCACTCCACGTTAAAAATCCCCCGGTAGATCCCTGGGATTTCATGTGTGGTTTCATAGCGCGCACGGCGTTGACCAGGTGTTCCCGTAGCATAAGCTAGCTTACGCAATACGAGAGAACCTCTCGTAAGAGAACGAATCGGTTACCTAACGTAACCTCGGTTCTCTCTAGAAGAGGGAACGAGTATTGCGTTCCCGGCCGTGCTTGCGCTACTAGCGTTTCGCTTCACGCTGAAATAAATCAACATATAAGCCTGGGAGAGACTGTTATATACCCCATGGCCACGCCCACTCTGGCGGGCCATGACGCAATGAGCGCGCGGGCGCCTCTCATTGGAAGCGGGTTCAGTCCCGCTCTCCCATAGGCTTAAGCAGTTCTCTCTGAGCGAACCAATGAGCTGCTAGCTAGCCCGCTCTAGGTCTGCCGCAGAGGAACTGCGTTGTGTATGGATACAAATTATGAAATAATTTTTGGCTTCAATATCTCAGCAAAGATGAATCTTTCCCGTAGCGTAAGCTAGCTTACGCAATACTCGTTCCCTCTTCTAGAGAGAACCGAGGTTACGTTAGGTAACCGATTCGTTTGTGCACCTGCAGTGTTTTGTGTATGAGTGAACACAGTGTTGTGGGCACATTTTCTACACAAGAGGCTTTTATGCACTTTTTTTTTTTTTTTTTTTTTTTATTTCTCTGGGACGCGGTGAAAACGGCGTTTGTGCACATTTAAGCGGGAAAAGAGACCGGCTTGTTGATGGCGGTGTACACTGCTGCAGTAGCCGTGTGAACGGGGATTGACAGAGGGCGAAACCTTGATGGCGGTTCAGCCATGGTGAGAAATAGCCGTCCTTTTCTCAGCTGAGGCTGGTCACGTGAGCGGCCTGCAGCGGGATATACATATAGCTTGAAATCGGCTGCACTTGTGACGCGCGTCGCGTGCAAGTGCGTGTTAGAAACGTGAGCGCTGCAAGCGGGCACGAGACTATTTTTAGCCTGCAGAGGCTGGACTTGTGACGGCATAAAAATTATCTGCGAGAGCCGGAATCGAACGCGGGTCTCTGGCGCGAAAAGCTTTGTGATACACCACTCACAGGGGTAATGACACAAGCACAGTAGCGCGAGCAGATAAGAGGGCGTGATAGCAGTAACAGGTTCGGCCTCAGCGGAACTAACACACTATAACCCATTTGTCCAGCTTTATGCTCGGAAATGAGAACGTTTCTCATGAGCGCGGGAGAGCGCGGCCGCTTTCTGTCACGTAAGAGAGCTGGGCGCGAGCTCAGAGCTGCATAAAGATTATCTGCGAGAGCCGGAATAGACACTTTATGTAGCGTTATATGCAGGCGGGAGAGCGCGGCCGCTTTCTGTAACGTAAGAAAGCTAGCCGAGAGCTCAGAGCTGCATAAAAAATTATCTGCGAGAGCCGGAATCGAACACGGGTCTCTGGCGCGAGAGGCTTTGTGTTCCACCACTGAGCTAGGGGGGAGACACAGGCTCAATAGCGCGAGCAGATAAGAGGGTGTGATAGCAGTGACTAGTTCGGCCTCGACGG
The DNA here is from genome assembly GCA_030578255.1 of Tiaroga cobitis. Taxonomy (NCBI): domain Eukaryota; kingdom Metazoa; phylum Chordata; class Actinopteri; order Cypriniformes; family Leuciscidae; genus Tiaroga; species Tiaroga cobitis. The sequence goes on from CM060610.1 coordinate 35,331,235, forward strand.
AACTTAACGCACTATAAACCCATTTGCCGGTGACGGCCGGGCTAGCTCTCTTGTAAAGTAAAGAAAGCTAGCCGCGGTTGGCACAGCTGTAAGCGGCTCGTCCCCCATTCAGCGCTCGTAGGCGGTGAGAGGGGGAGGCGGCTTAACGCTTCGAGTCGAGCCCGCAGGGTCAACAACAGAAGCCCAATCGCAGAGGAAACATCCGCCGTTGGCGAGAGAAAGCTCTGCGTGTCCCAGTCCCAGGCAGAGAGCGAAAAAGAAGGCGGGCTCTGGCGCTGAGAGGGACGCGGCATGAGCCGCAGGTGTGCGAGGCATCTTAAAAAAGACGCTCGCTGCTCTTTTAGATACACACACACACAATACAAGAAGATTTTTGGTAAGGATATGAATCCGTCGGATGGCGCTAGCTTGCAGGACGGCTGAAGGTGGCGAAGACGGCTGGCTTCCTCAGACTCCCAGATGCTCGCTAGAAGGTGCCTTTTCCACGACGGCGGCTTTTCTCAGGACAGCAGAAGCGTGTAGCTCGCTGAAGATGAAATGAATCAACATATAAGCCTGGGAGAGACTGTTATATACACCATGGCCACGCCCATTCTGGCGGGCCATGACGCAATGAGCGCGCGGGCGCCTCTCATTGGAAGCGGGTTCAGCCCCGCTCTCCCATAGGCTTAAGCAGTTCTCTCTGAGCGAACCAATGAGCTGCTAGCTAGCCCGCTCTAGGTCTGCCGCAGAGGAACTGCGTTGTGTATGGATACAAATTATGAAATAATTTTTGGCTTCAATATCTCAGCAAAGATGAATCTTTCCCGTAGCGTAAGCTAGCTTACGCAATACGAGAGAACCTCTCGTAAGAGAACAAGATGTTTCTTGATAAAACCACAGTCTGTTATGCTTTGCAGGAGCCATTGCACTTAGTGTTTATTAGTAGGCTATTTTCATACTTTGCATTAATCCGCTTGTTAAGTCTGACGTCACACATTACTGTTTCCAGATCCAAATGCTCTAACAACAAACGGTACTAATATACACTTATGTATATTACGGCAATACTACAGAATAATCATGATTCTATGTCCATACCGTGGAAACTAATGCAGGCTTGGACTTGGAAACGACTTAAGTCAAACTTGTTAATATAACTTTTTTTGACTAAAAACATATTTATTGATCTTTTCACATTTCCCCCCTGATTTCCTGATCTATTGATGAGTGCTATTTCAGTGTTCCTACTAAAGATGGATTGCTGAGCTGTGCATCTTGGTTTAGGTTCTCACACCAACTGTTGTCAAATGTCGGCCAGACTTGAGCTCAAGTTGAGGGTTTTATTAGAGCTCAGATCAGAATTAGATAGTTGGCACACACAATAGAGTAGGCTAACGTTTTAACGATAAAGAAACCATAATGCAAATCTTTTGTTTGCTTTGAGATGATCTCAAGTCCAAATTATCTTAATTCTGCTGCCTATGGATTATGGAGGTCTGGTAAACCTCTGGGCAGAGCTTCTCGTGACTGAGTATTAAGTCGGCATGTTTCAATAATCTGTACAGACCTGATGCGATACCACCATCATTAATATTTTCCTAAACAAATCTGTCAGGATTTGAACGATTTTGTTTTTGACTGATTTTTTACAGTTTTTCTGAATTGCTAAAACACATTTCTTGAAACCATCACTCACTTTCTCAAAACCTTAAACACAAAATTTAATTTTCAAACCACATTCAGAGAACCTCTGACTTTTCTGACAAAATCAAACAATTGTCTCAAAACCATTTTATCTGTGCTCAAAATCAAACAATGCTTTAAGATCATACAAACAGCGAGTCAGTATTATAAACATGACAGATCATTCATTAGACTACATCAAAAAAATGGAGAACACAGAATCCAAAGCATGTAGTTACAGAAAAAAAGTATATTGTAACAAAGTAAGCAAATTTTGCAATTACGTAAAAAAGTATAGTAATGACACTAGTTACACTTACACTAGTAAATTAATATACAGTAGTAAAATTTATTATATACATATAATACGTAAAAATAAATTGTATACAGTATGCTCTGCAAGTATAGCATTGTACTGAATATTGTATACAGTAGCCTAACGAATGTCATACAGTGTCCCAGTGAAATACAGTGAAATACAGTGAAATACAGTGACCCAACTGCAAAAGTCAAAAAGGTTACAGTAAAGAACTCTAAATGAAAAGCATGTTACAGTCACTTAGAAGAGTTGTGCAACTGCAAAATGAAGGTCAGCGAGAGAGATTGATTCTGTTTCAGCATCATGTCTTCATGTTGAGCCAGTCTGAGGAGTTTGTCCACATCACAGGTAATGTCATCTCTGCAGGCAAAGAGAAAAACCCTAAAGCCAAATCCAGCTTTGACAACGTTCTCCACACCTGCTCTTTTTCATCCTCCTCCTCGTTCATCTCCTCTTATACACACTCTTCCTCCTCTAACTCTTATATTGTTTCCATCCATTATTGGTATCAACATTCAGTGCAACATTTTGAGTCAGTACTGTAATTTAAACTGACTTGTATTACAGTACAGTTGGTTTGGTCACATCATTAGAAATAAGTGTGAACAATTTTGAATCGTTGTGTGTAATCAATGACAACTGTGTTTGTTGAGGCTATTCTATAAGCCTTGGTGTAGATGGAATGGTGTTCTCAACGCGTAGCAGAAATTCCGGAGTCCAAACCTTAGCTCTCTTTGGGTGGTATTCCCGTTTATTGTAAAAGTAAAAAAGGAGATGGGTTTACATAAAATGGTATTTCACCAGTGCTAAGCAATAAAGTGCTGTCGTGCTGTTGGCAAAGTGCCCACGGCTACGGTAAGAACCGTGTGTTCCTCGCCGTCCACACCTTTCCTAATTGATTGCCACACCTGTTAATATACCTAACGTGACGTGTCACACCCAGTGCAACACTCCCACCAAGTGGCTAGAATAAGTAATTGCAATGTTAACCTATCAAGAAAAGGTGCATGTATAAATGGCTCCTATACCCCGGCCCCATAATTGTGTGAATATTTACTTTGACAAATTACTTTAAACTAAAAGAGTCTTTTTTGCAATGATAATCCAAGTGAAATCTTCTCTTGAGCTTAGGACATCTGTGGTCGGATCATCTAGTCAAGACCTCCTCTGTGACACTTCGACGTCCATCAAAAGGCAGATCTTCGTTACAGGCCGTTCCAGCTGACCCGTTTTTGTTGGGACAAAGCCTTTCTTTTCAGGGTAGGTCTGCATAATTTTTCCCATCAGCCAAGACCCTCGTGGAGCGACAGGATCCATTATGACCACAATGTCTCCGACAGAAAAGCTTCTTTTGGGTCTCGTCCACTTCTGTCTCTCTTGGAGTAGCGGTAAGTATTCCCTCACCCAGCGTTTCCAAAAGAGATCAGATAGGAACTGCACCTGCCTCCATCTTCTCTTCAGATACAGGTCATCCTTACAAAGGACCCCAGGAGGGAAGTGTGGCTTTGACCTTAAGAGCAGGATGTGGTTGGGTGTAAGTGCTTCCGAGGTCATTCGCATCATCAGAGGCCTTTGTGATGGGACGACCATTGAGAATGGCTTCGACTTCACAAAGATTGGTATGAAACCCTTCATCATCCAATGTTTGGAGTCTGAGCGTGGAAGAAAGGACCCTTTTCACAAGATGAATAAGACGCTCCCAGACCCCTCCATGGTGAGACCCGGCTGGAGGGTTAAAGGACCATGTCAGACCACTCTGCAGTAAGGCATGCTGAATCTTCTGGTGGTCTAACTCAGCAATGGCTTCCCTTAACTCCCGCTCAGCTCCTATGAAGTTGGTGCCATTGTCTGATGTCAAGTGTGTCACCTGACCTCTGCAACACATGAAACGGCGAATGGCATTTATGCATGAGTCAGTGTCTGAAGCATAAGCAACTTCGAGATGAACTGCCCTACTCGCCATGCAGGTAAAGAGAACGCCGTAGCGCTTCGCTCTGCCCCGTCCCTTCTTCACCTCCACTGGCCCAAAGTATTCGACTCCCACATTTGTGAAAGCAGGTAAGTCTGGCACAATTATCTCTACTGGTAGGTCAGCCATTTTCTGTTCCCCCGTCTTTCCTTGGAGGCGGCGACAAACTACACACTCAGAGATGAACTTCCTGCAAGCAGAATTGGCATGAGTAATCCAGTATTGCTTCCTGAGAGAAGAGAGCATGTGATTTCTACCTGCGTGACCCAGCTTTTGATGGATATGCTTTAAAATGAGTTTGGACACATGTTGCTCTTTAGAAAGAATGACAGGATGTTTTTCAACTTCAGGCATGGCAGCCCTACTAAGCCTTCCTCCCACACGCAGCAATCCATCCTCCAACACTGGGTTTAACTTCTAGAGGTCGCTGTTTCGTTTGACAGATCCTCCGTCTTTCAAAACAGCAATCTCGTCGGAAAACCTCTCTTGCTGGGAAAAACAGATGATGGCACCTTCTGCCCTCTCAAGGTCACCTGCTGTCAGTGACTGTCCACGAAGTGCCAATTTTTCCCTTTGCATTTCGGCATAAAGGTAGTCGTTTCTTCTGCCTCCATTATTGTGTCCAATGCTTTCGGAGGCTTCAAGAACCTTTCTCCTTTGGGACAAGGTTCGAAACACATCTCTGAATCTGAACATCCACGCCACAGACGTTCTCAGATTCTTAAAATCTGAAAACTAGCTTAAAAACACTTTTGTTGCATTCAGTGAATGGTGGGAGACAAAGGCATTCACCACTGGGTCTTTCTTCACCTCCGGGTCCTCCACAGGGATCGAAGGTTGTTCCATGTTGGTCTTAGGCCATTCCACTTCCTCCCTCAAGAGAAATTCTGGTCCCTTCAGCCACCGCTCGCATGCAAGAAATTCTTCAGCACTTAGACCCCTGGATGCCTCATCTGCTGAAATTAAGTCTTGTACCAATGTGTCTCCACTGTGCAACATCTGTTTCATTTCTGATCACAGCCACCCTATTGGCCACAAACATATGAAACCTCCTGATCTCGTTTCCAACATACTTTAAAACAGTTGTGCTGTCTGTCCAGAATACTGATGGGTATAGATCCAGCTGCAACTCCCTCTTCAGCATCTTGTCCAGCCGGACAGCCAGGACAGCAGCAGTCAGCTCAAGATGAGGGATTGTTATTTGCTTTAAAGGGGCAACCCTGGCCTTGCCCAAGATAAAAGCAATACTGACATGGTTTCTCTTATTCTCCATCCTGAGATATGATGCAGTTCCGTAGCCATACTCACTGGCATCGGAGAAGTGATGCAACTGCAGGTGAGTAGGTGTTCCAAAGTCCTTTGGCTTGATGCACCGGTCCACTGTGAGCTCAGTGATGGGATGGAGATTAGCCAGCCATTTGGACCACTGCTCGGAAAAGACATGAGGAATGCTGGCATCCCAGCCGATGTTCAACCTACACATCTCCTGCAGCATCCTTTTAACAGGCAAGGTAAATGGTGCAAGAAAACCCAAAGGGTCATAGATGGACGACACCACAGACAATATGCCACGTCTTGTATGTGGGCGCTCTTCTATGGCTATCCTAAAGGTCAGAACGTCTGCATCTATGCACCAATGAAGACCAAGAGCTGTTTCAACAGGACTTGCCTTTTGATCCAGGTTAAGCCCCCTAGTGGTCTTGGAGCGCTGTGGCTCAGGAATACTAGCCAAGACTTCACTGCTGTTGCTTGTCCACTTCAACAGGCGTAATCCTCCCTTCGCACAGGCTTCAGTCAATTCATGCACCATTTTTATGGCTTTAGCCTCCGATGACGCAGATTTTAAACAATCATACATGTAGAAATTTTGGAGTATTGTGTTCAGAACACTGGGTTCAAATGTGTCTTTGTAGTCTCGCACAATTCTCTGCAGTGCATAATTCGCACAACTGGGCGAAGACACGGCGCCAAAGAGGTGAACTCTCATCCTGTATTGCATAGAAGCTTGTCTTGTATCGCCATCAGGATACCACAAGAAGCGTAAAAAGTCTATGTGCTCCGGAGTCACCCTCATCTGATGGAACATGGCTTGGATGTCTGCCATCAGCGCTACACGTTCCTGTCTAAACCTGGTAAGTACGCCAAGTAAGGTGCTTGTGAGGTAAGGCCCCTGCAACAGATGTGAATTCAATGAAATTCCTTTAAACACAGCAGCACAGTCAAAGACAACTCTAAGGGTTTTCTTTTTAGGGTTTAAGGGTTATACCACACCTTGCCGTCATCTCGCTTCAACTGCTGCTGTGGTACAAGCTCAGCATAACCCCTTTCAATAACTTCGGAGAGGAAAGCTGTGTACTCTTGATGGTAATCTTTGTTCCTCTTGAACTTCCTGTGAAGACTTAAGAGACGCTGCTCTGCGATGCTGTGGTTATTTGGCAAGACGACATCTTCAGCCTTAAAAGGCAAATCAAAGCAGCAGTGTCCTTCATCAAGCTGAATTGAAGACTCCATTATTTGGATGAACCTTTGATCCTCTCTAGAAAGGCAAACATCATCTGATTTTTCATCGAAATACCGATTGTATAGGGCAACCAATAAGTCTTGTAGCTTGGCAACTGAGATCCTATTGGCAGTGACAGCAGGACGGCCCGTCTTGACATTACGCGGCTCACCACCTCTCAGCGGACCATTCACGACCCACCCCAGTAGAGTCCTGACAGCATATGGACCTTCACCTTGGCTATTTATTATTTCCCAAGGTTCCATGAGCTTCGGCGTATTGGTGCCTATCAGCAATTCCACCTCTGCCTCAAAACTGGTAACTGTAATGCCTTCGAGGTATTTCCATCCCTCTAGGTCCTGTTGAGTGAGAATGTTATTTCTACTTACAGGCATAGTCCTCTGAGTGTAGACTTCAGGTAAGTCCAGGAAGTTTTCTTCATTCAAGCTAGAAACCTCGAGACCACTAAGCAAGAATGTGTCTACAGACCTCTCTTGGCCAAGAGTATGAAGAAGAATGAAGAAGAATGCTAGAATCTTGACTCCTGAAAGATTCAGTTTTCTCATGAGATGTTGGGTACAGAAAGAAGCTGAACTCCCAGGGTCTAGAAAGGCATAGGCGTTCATAATTGTGCTCCCGGACGTGGCCTTCACCTGTACAGGCACAATAGAGAGAACACATTCATCACTTCCGGCCCCAGTATGGCCACATGTCTCCAATGACACAGATGCATTATTGACAGACACTTTCTGTGTTTTAGATTCAACGTGTAGGACAGTTGGATGTTTGTGTTTACACATATCACATGTCAAAGGCTTGTCACATTCCCTACTCATATGACCTCTCCTCAGACAGCTGAAACACACTCTGCCTACTTTCAAAGCCTCCAATTTCTCCCTGTGTGTCATTTCGTCAAGCTGTGAACACTTCTCCACTGAATGCTGGCTCTTACACACACAGCATGACTCTTCGTCATTCTTTTGTGAAGCTGGCCCTCTGTGCTGTTGGTGCCAAGCTGCTGATGTGGTTGATCCTGAGGCAGTATTGATGGCAGCAACAGTAGCTTGGCCTCTTCCGGTATGTCTACTCTTGGGTTTAGAGGAAGGGTCTGGTGGCACACCCTGTAGGTCACCAAAGAGAGGATCAGACAGAATCTTTACCTGACGCTCAATGAAGGCCACAAAGTCTGGGAACATAGCTCTGTAACCACGGCGCTCCTGTATCTCCCAGGCGACAGACCTCCATTTTTCCCTCAGTTTATAGGGCAATTTCATCATTATTAGACAAAGATTGGATGGCACGTTCAACTCCTCCATATGCTGTAAATCTTCCATGACATTGCAACAGTCCCTTAAAAAGATTGAAAAAGACTGCAGAGCATTAATGTCATCAACCCTCATCGTAGGCCATGTCATAGCCTTCTCCATATAAGTTACAGCTATTTTTATTTCAATTCCGAAATATTCTTTCAATAGATTCTTTGCTCTCTCATAGCCCTGCCCAGGAGCTATGTTATAGCAACTCCAAACCAGTTCTCTTGGCTGCCCTCGGGTATGTTGCTCAAGGTAATAAAGACATTCTTGTTTATCTGTAGTTTTCCTTTCAATAGCTTGCTCGAAAGCTCTAATGAAGGCAGCATACTTAAGTGGATCACCATCAAACTCTGGGATAGCTCGTGGCGGAAGAGAGACTATGGCTTGGTTTTGAACCAGCTGAACGATGATGATAGTTTGTTGTTGCATGAGGTCATACAAAGTAGGGTGTTGAACATTGTCAAGAGAGGAATGATGATGAGACCGTGATTGCATACATGTACTCTCTTGTGAGGTCAGTGGCTGAAATCCTGCTGTTAAAGCGTTGGAGTGTCTGGATCCGTGTCCCTGCCATTCAGACTCATGCATGTGGGTAGGCCGACTCCCTTGTGAGATCAACGGCTGAAGTCCTGTTGGTGCAGCGTTGGTGGGTCTGGTTTCAAGGACATTCCCCCGCACTTCAGACCTGTGAGAAGATGGTGCATATGATACTGAAGACAAAGGGTTATCAGACCTTACTGAAGACTGGGCTTGTGAAATGTGCGGCCTTCTCTTAGGCCGTACAGCCAATGGCAGAGAATGGTCCTGTTGGAAAGAGACAGTTTTAGGAAGTTGCAAGACAGGAGCTGTGTTAGAATAACTTGATGTTTGTGATTTCAAATGAGCATGAAGATAGGCATTCATGGCATCCTCTCCATTATCCCCTTCATACTCGTCTACATCTTCACCACCACACACATTTTCAAACACAGACAATCTAGCTGTAGCAGCAGCCAACTTGGCCTCAACCTCTACCTGTTCCTTTTTCCTTTTTAGCTTTGCCTTTTCCATTTGAAGGGCTTCTTCTTCAGGGTCAATGTCATGCATTTTTCTCAAAGCAGCTGCAGACTGTAGAAGTGCAGCCCTTTCAGCCTTTGCCTTTAAACGTACAGGAATAATACTGGAAGCCTTTGAATGGACAGAAGAGTGATCTTTATGTTTTGACCCTTTACTTGAAACATTGGATATGCTATCTTCAGGCCTTATGTCAGGATTTATTTTAGACAGCACATCAAGATTCTCGTCATCATTTTTTGCATCAGCATCGGCCAACCAGTTCTTTACATCATTCTCAAATGTATTCATTTCCTCTGTTTTCTGTGCAAGCCAACATTGTTGTTGGTTATGTTCAGAATCTGGCATTTCCAGCAAAGTAGTTTGAGTTTCTAAAGCCTCATTGCACAACGTGGTATATTTGTTTAGACATTTCTTCACATCAAACACAGTTTGAGATGTTCTGTTCCCAGAAAGAACCTCATTAATCCTCTGCTTAATTTTATTAGCATGCATAAGTTGGGATTTTTTTGCAGATTTTTGTACAACATTGTAAATCCCTTAGCTGTTAATTTTCTTATGCGTTTCTTATGCGTCATCAACAGCAACACTAGGCTTATCAGAAATATAATTTTCATCTGTAGCCACAGAAGCAATTTTGGCTCTATCGAGCAAGGTTTCTTCCTCTGCACTCATCTTTATGCACTAAGCACGTCAAGTTCAAAGCACTCAATGAAAACAGCAAAATGAACTTTACTTATGCAGAGGCAACCAACAGCACTTTTGATTTCCTGAAGCAACAACACTGAAACAGTCTTTCATTTCAATTTCGAGAGTTCACCTTTTTCCAATTCCATCAGCAGAAGTATAAGAATCTGTACTCACCAGCTTTCCGTGATTGTAGTCTGCGAGAGGACTTACAGATGTTTCAATTATGACTTCCAAGCTCCGCGACAGGTAAGCAATCCAATAAGATGGGCAATCCTTTCAAAATCCAAACTATCAGGACACTCCTGTCCAGTTCAGAAGTGTACATCCAAAACAGAAAGGAATCGGTTCTTACTTTGTTGAGGCTATTCTATAAGCCTTGGTGTAGATGGCATGGTGTTCTCAACGCGTAGCAGAAATTCCAGAGTCCAAACCTTAGCTCTCTTTGGGTGGTATTCCCGTTTATTGTAAAAGTAAAAAAGGAGATGGTTTACATAAAATGGTATTTCACCAGTGCTAAGCAGTAAAGTGCTGTCGTGCTGTTGGTAAAGTGCCCACGGCTACGGTAAGAACCGTGTGTTCCTCGCCATCCACACCTTTCCTAATTGATTGCCACACCTGTTAATATACCTAACGTGACGTGTCACACCCAGTGCAACACTCCCACCCAATCGCTAGAATAAATAATTGCAATGTTAACCTATCAAGAAAAGGTGCATGAATAAATGGCTCCTACAGTGTTGTAGGTGTGTTTAACTTTTGCCTGCCAGTGTTTAAAATTTTGAAACATAAGTGCATCACAGTGTGAAATGTGTTTGAATGAGTGAGAATGTGTTTAGAGTTTTGCAAAAAAAGTGCATGAGATTTGCAAACAGTGTTTTAACTACCTGGACTTGTTAAATGTTTTACAGAAAGAGTGATTTATTCGACAAATTGGTTTAGGCAATTGAGAATTTGGTTCAGGGAATGGGGTTTAGTGTTTTAGCAATTCAGAAAAACTGTAATGGGACAAATGAAAAAGAGCTCAGTCATATTTGACTGAGTTATTGATTGAAGTGACTAATGTTATATTGCATTAGTGAATGTGTTTGGTTTAGTTCAATTGGTAGTTGCATTGAGTATTGTAGTGTTAGTTGTTGGGAATGTTGTGTGGTATTTCAGAATGTTTGGAATGTTTTGTGGGGCTTTGTGGGTCTTTGAGAAGTGTTTGAGGATATTGGGATTGTGGGGTGTGTTTAAGAATTCTGGGGTAAAGTTGGATTGCTGGACTGGAGCATGTTTGAAGATTTTTTTGAAGATGTTGGGTGTGTTTAGCGTTGGTTGAAGATGTTGGGTGTGTTGAGCGTTGGTTGAAGATGCTGGGTGTGTTGAGCGGTGGTTGAAGATGTTGGGTGTGTTGAGCGGTGGTTGAAGATGTTGGGTGTGTTGAGCGGTGGTTAAAGATGTTGGGTGTGTTGAGCGGTGGTTGAAGATGTTGGGTGTGTTGAGCGGTGGTTGAAGATGTTGGGTGTGTTGAGCGGTGGTTGAAGATGTTGGGGATGTTGGGTGTGTCGAGCGGTGGTTGAAGATGTTGGGTGTGTTGAGCGGTGGTTGAAGATGTTGGGTGTGTTGAGCGGTGGTTGAAGATGTTGGGTGTGTTGAGCGGTGGTTGAAGATGTTGGGTGTGTTGAGCGGTGGTTGAAGATGTTGGGGATGTTGGGTGTGTTGAGCGGTGGTTGAAGATGTTGGGTGTGTTGAGCGGTAGTTGAAGATGTTGGGTGTGTTGAGCGGTGGTTGAAGATGTTGGGTGTGTTGAGCGGTGGTTGAAGATGTTGGGTGTGTTGAGCGGTGGTTGAAGATGTTGGGGATGTTGGGTGTGTCGAGCGGTGGTTGAAGATGTTGGGTGTGTCGAGCGGTGGTTGAAGATGTTGGGTGTGTTGAGCGGTGGTTGAAGATGTTGGGTCCTTCAACCACCGCTCGACACACCCAACAACGTGGTTGAAGATGTTGGGTGTGTCGAGTGGTGGTTGAAGATGTTGGGTGTGTCGAGCGGTGGTTGAAGATGTTGGGTGTGTCGAGTGGTGGTTGAAGATGCTGGGTGTGTCGAGCGGTGGTTGAAGATGTTGGGTGTGTTGAGCGGTGGTTGAAGGAGCTGGGAGTCTTGCGTGGTTTTTGAGGATGGTGGAAATGTTTGAGGATGTTGGGAATATGTGACGGAATACGTCACAAACTACCTTGTATCCAATCAGGTCAACGTGTGGATCTCTGAGCTGGCATGAGTGAGTGGAAGTGTGGCTAATTTAAATATTCCCAGTACCGCGTATACTAAATGAGGCATAGAGTTACATTCAAGGTATTTTAAGGCTTGAAGATTTTTTTTTCAAGAGAAAAACATTTAAATATGTCATTTTGGTGATCAAAGATGAGTTTTAAGGGTTAAAATGATTGACTACAGGGGGACTTTAATTGAATTGAATTTACAAAACATATTCACTTACAGCTCTATCAACACATGTTTTTAGATGAAAAGATTTTGAAGAATGTTAAGCATGTGACCTGTGTTTTTGTGTGCAGTGTCAGCTGTCCCAGGCGTTAAATGGAGTGTCTGACAAAGCCAAGGAGGCCAAGGAGTTCCTGGTGCAACTGAAAAATTTGCTTCAGCAGATACAGGTAAACTCTTCAACAGGCTTTGTTATGTGTTATGATGTATTAGAAATATGAAAAGGACGTAAACTTATGAAATATTAAATGCTTACATAGGAGTATCACTATGTTTTGAACACTTATGAATAAAAAATTGCCTTCACATCAGAGCAAAAATAATAACATAATCAAAACAGCCATGCTAGCAGCACTCAAATATTAGCTTGTCCTCTTTGATTTGCGAGTGTTTCATTAAAGATGCAAATGAATATCTCGTTAAAAATGAAGTGGGGTAATTATGATGTTCAGCATGTATCCAACAAACACTCCATATGTCAGATGTTAACATGAATTTTGTTAGCATGTTTTTGCATTGAACATCAAAGGTTTTCAACCAGGGTTCCATGGGGGTCTGTGCAAGGGAGTCTGCAGGCAGAGAAAACATAAAGGAATAAAAATATAAAAATAGTTATATGTGACAAGCTTGGAACCTTATCTCTTAAGCATAATAGAACGTAATGAAATGTTGAAATACAATGTTATTGGAGAAATTTTACATCATATTGGAAATCCCTGGAGCATGGTTGGACAAACCCTGTCTAATCTAGAGAAATGAAACTGATGTAGCTTAACATTCATTTGTATTGAATGCTGATCAATGCAATTGCTGCACACAATCCATACATGTTTTTAATGTCACGAGTTTTCAATTGTATTCTGCCCAGAGACCACCAGGATTATGAGGTCTGAGCTATTTTTACTTAAGTGGAGAGTTTAATGCCTTTTCATACTGACCAGCAGCAGAGGGAAGAGGGAAGAGAGCCCCTTAAACCACAATTCAACATTTTTACTACTGCCAGCAATTTAATATTTCCTACTAATATAAACCGCCATTTTGGCTTGACCTAAGATAAAATTAATTTTTTGAACTTCAGAAAATTCTTGCTCACTTTCTGAGCCAGACAAATCACTTGCGTTCAACACCTCCCCAGAACTTTTGGTAATGGTCTCATCTTGTGCCTTTTTCTTTGATGTAGTTACAATTTCACTAAGATTAGCCTTCCTTTTCACTGAAGGCACTTTAAATACTGCTTTGTGCTCTCATCAAGCTCAATATCCATTGTCTCATAATTTTTTTTAGTTCGTTTCTCACTACTCTTCACTCCACTACTTCCTGGTTCTTCATTGTCCACACTCAAATCCGAAACCTCACGAACTTCGCTTTCTTTTTCCACACTCTGACCTTCATTATGACTTTGAGACCCTCTTTCGTCTTCTATAGTACCATTTGACACATTTTTGTCTGGACAAGCGCCTACCAAGTGCCCCACTTTCCCGCATCCAAAGCATTTCAAGCTCTCTGTTGTTGCAAAAATTAGATAATCAAAGCTATCAACTTTGAATTTAAAACCAATATTCAGTTCATCAATATCACTCCTCAAAATCATATATACCAACTTGTCTGCGAAAAGACACAACGTGTTTCAACAACGGGGACTTGCAGCCTAAAGGAATTTTCTTAATCGCCCAAAACCAACTGTCCATATCGAGATAATTCACGTTTCAGCGCTTCGTCACTAATAAATGGAGGCACATTGGAAAGCAAAACCTTTCTCGCTTGATTAAACTATCATTGAGGACTATCCCGTTTTCAACCGTCGCGTTCACTTTTTCAATTTTGTCTAAAAATAACACCACAGCACCGTTCATTCTCGACGCCGAACGAATACTACTGTGACCAACACCAACCACCGCTCCTACCGCTAACACACATTCTTCGACTGAGCACTCAACTCCAACCGACACTTTTATTCCATGCTGCCGGGTGAGTTGCTCATAACTCGCCGTCTCCGCATTCGCCACGGCAGCCAGTTTAAAAACTGACTAACCCAACCTCCCCTTTCTCACCACAATATCCCCAGTGCTTTGTGACGATACACGGTAAAAATAGTGAGAGAAACAACACTTAAAGCTGCAGTAGGGAGTTTTGAGAAAACGTTGACTTAGCCTGAAAATTTGAACAAGCACAACTTCCAGGTCCCACCCCCTTGCTCTCTGCTGCGCTACAGCCCTCCCTCCACAGCTCGTCCTCCACAGCGGAGCCTGTCGTGAACGCGCAGGCTAATAAACAGGCCCACCGATGACGGCGGATAAAAAGTTATATGGCACATTCACTAATAGGGACTAAACGTCAATAATATGCTTTACATTGACTATGGCCTGCCCATACTTTGACTACAAACTTGGTCCTCAAATCATTATGTATTTTCCAATAGCCTACATGTAACTTTATAACGTTGCACTCTTTCAATAAGTTATAAATAGCTAGTAAGATAACGTTAATATAACGGTAACTAACGTTACAGCATGTAGGTAATTATTCTAGCGATATATAATGCTAGATAAGGTGTGCTAGTACATTATTTTAGCAACATGACAAGCCAGTGAATTAGCAGGTTTCAACTGTTGCTTAGCAGAGTGCGTGACATCTTATCTACATGTTATGCGGCTAGAGTTTTGACACCGAGTCAATGGGCTGTGTGTAATTCTTTCTTTTTCGGTTGTTTATCGTCATCAGTCTTTTTCCTTTTACCTCTTTGTTTTATGAGCAGGTGTCACTCGAGAATTGGCAGTTTAGATTGTTTCTCCGTCATAAGCACAGCTGCAGCACGCCGGCAATCTTGAGTTTGAACGACGGCTCGCGCTCCGGCGCTCGCGCTGTGCAAGAGAGGGGTGTGATCAGCGCGTACACGAGCGTGACTGACACTGCTAAGACACTCCTCTCGGCTCTGATTGGTTGTTTCTGACCGGGAGCGTGTATTTCTTGCAAATGGCAATAGGACCACTGGGAGGAGCCAGAGAAGCTTGATTTTTACACAGATTATCTATCTCATATTCTACTGTCAGGACATGATGACAGTTTTAGCAAATACATGTTTTCAAAAGTTACCTACAGGAGCTTTAAGTAAACAGACCTTTGAAAATGAAGAAAGGACTCCACAATCACGCTCCGATTCACACTCCGCACTCACTCAGCAAACGCCCACGCATGCGCACGAGAGAGAGAGAGAGAGAGAGAGAGAGAGAGAGAGAGAGAGAGAGAGAGAGAGATTGTCTTTGAAAGCCTCTGTAGGTAGACTTTGAATTAAAGTGCTCGAGTGTTCAGAGATTTTCAATGTAATGTGACATACAGGCACACACAGAGACAAGTCCTGCAGAAGGACCATATTAGTCTGGTTTCAAGCCTGACCTCTTATTTTAAAATGTACCAGTCAGTCACACATACTCTTATCAAACATATCTCCTTTTCATCATTTTTTGTGTAGAAGATGAAATGACTCAGTCCCATCAGCCCTGTCAGTGTGTGGGTGTATGTCTCACATCTGAGTCACATCCATACTCAAAGTGAATGAACGATTAGTTCAGTTCGTAACTCCTACACCACAGACGATCTCAAACTGATCTTTGCCAGTTTAACAAGATGAACTTTAAAGCTGAAGTGTGTCATTTCTGTGGCAACAGGGGTACAAAACAGAATAGCAAAAGATTCAAATACTCACTTCTTTCATTGCTTGCACAAACTGCAGGACCAAACTCACACCATTGGTTGTTTGCGTGGTCCAGTTGGCCTCTTATGGTGGATGCCGTAACTACACCATTGAATAGTATTTGTGTCTGTTTCCTGAAGCCTCGTTCCATTTCTGACATACTCCCTGTGGGGCTGTCTAAATGGCTGAAAACTGAACTCGAATTTTATACTTAGATTTTACTAATATTCAGATTATATTCAAATTTAAAAGACATAATTTCAATTAGGGGGGAAAAGATTTCGGCTTGTCTCCTGAGGCCACAAGAGGGTGCAATGAGCAAAATATGAATGCACCGCATTAAATTGTTTATTCAAAGCAATGAAATAACATGATGTTCTACAAGCAAGTGCATATCGTATAAAACAACGTTTATAATTTTGTAAATTGCATACACGATTATGAACAAAACAGCATCTTGTATTTATGCATAGTTTATACACCGATCACACAGAGTACTTATGCGTTTAAAAAGACGAAATGCCGTGGAATGGAGAAAAAAAAGTCTTGAGACATGTTTTTTAAAAGTTGAACTTCTTTAACTTTACATGGCTTTCTAAACATAAACTTTTTTTAAATTATTATTTTAAAGAACAACAAGGAAAGAAAGAAAATATACATACATACTGTATATATGTACATAAGTAACAGTTGTCTTCAGAGGGGTCGTCGAAAAAACATTTTTATTTTAAATTCAACGAAAATTTTAAATATGAATTTTAATTTGACAGCCTTAACTCCCTGTGGTTGCGTTAGTTCAGACAACAGTACAAATGGATTTAGAACTTTAGTTTTGGCATCTTTAGCGTAGAGAGCCTCAAGCGTCTGGTGTAGACGTTTGTAGGTTGATTTCGTCACATTGTGGAGAGCATCTAGCCTAGAAATCTAGACTCCCCCTAGCGGCTGCAAAAATTATTTTATAACATCCTGATGTAGGTCTGGCATGCCAGGCTAGAGTGCATCATGACAAGTAAAAAACAACAAAAAAAAACAATTAATGAGTTGGGGGTGGGGCTATCTGTTTGGTCAACCAATGGCAGACAGGGGCGTATTTGGGAAATTTGTTTGAAAACAGATCCTTCCCCACCCCAGTCCACCCAGACCATTGAGACCAAACCGCAGAACAGCTTTTTCAGAACTCGTCACATATAGACATCATATTTTCACAACATTGCCACAGTTTTTAATTATAGCTGCCCATATAAACATAAGCAAATTTAAATATGTTAGCCACTATTAAAAGAGGTATTTTACACATAGAAGTCTTAAAGGTACAGTAACATGTTTAATTCTTAAAGTGCCCCTTTTATGCTATTTTAAAGTTTCCTAATGTTGTTTTGGAGTCTCCTACAACATGTTTTACGTGCATCAAAGGTAAAAAAAAAACTGTTTCATTTTCTCATAATATACATTTGCACATCAACACTGCGCTATTAAAAGAGGTAGAGCGCAATAAGTGGGCCATAAGAGCGCAATAAGAGCGCAATAAGTGGGCCGGCAATATGCTTATGTTTTGTCTTGCCGTCACAACAAATATGACTTCATTTCATTGACTCCGAGTCTCTTACTTTTGAAATACAATAACTTTATATATGGTGCACTTTCAGATTTAACATTTTGCAGGATGTTTTCATTCACTTAGAGCTGTTACACACTACATGAAAGGTCATTTTCAAAAATCCATAATAGGGCCACTTTAAGGCTCAGACAGTAGAAAATTGTGTACTTTAAATACTTTATCACTACTAACTTTATAAGCAGACTTCCTCTTGTTCTTATATTCAGATACATGGAATGTACTGTTTTATAGGACAAATTCTTGAGGCTGACTCTCAATAAGTGTATACTGTGTGTGTGTGTTCTTGCATAAATGGTTTATGAGGAACAAATGTGTATGTTGACATAGGCATTACAATGTAAACACTTTCTGTGTCCCCGTAAACCGAACGGCTTAATAAACATACTAAACAGTGTTTTACAAATGATTTGTTATCGCAACTTTTTCTTTTGTCAAATCAACTTGGATAATTAATGTGGTTCAGATAATTAATGTGGTTCAGATAACAATCTTTTGAGTTTCTATTTATTAAACCAATCTCCTTCATTGTATTAACTAAACATAAAATATGATTACATATAACATTTTTCAATTTCAATGAACTCAAAATTAAGGTAATCAGGTAACTTACTTTTTTAAGTTAAACCAACAATAAATATATATATATATATATATATATATATATATATATATATATATATATATATATATATATATATATATATATATATATATAATTTTTATTTGTATTTTTACAGTGTAGGGTTAGAGGATAGGACATACAGTTTGTACAGTATAATGGAAGATACTATGGAAAGTCCCCATAAAACATGGAAAGCCAATGTGTGTGTGTGTGTGTGTGTGTCTGTGTGTGTGTAACAGGAGAACGGGGTTGAGTTTGAGGCATGTCTGGTCGCTCAGTGTGACTCTCTGATTGAAGCGCTCACTCGGCAGAAGGCCAAACTGCTCACCAAGGTCACAAAGGAGAAAGAGTGCAAACTGAAGGTAGGTCAGCACACACACACACACAAACACACACACACACACACACATCTCGTCACTCATTCCTATTCTAAACACCTTTTGACAAGGGCCCACAAACCTAAAATTGGGCGTAATACTTTTTTAGTGGTTGTGGTTGTAATTTTAGTATCATCTTAAAACCATTCAAAAGTTCAACTTTAACTACTTTAGATTTAGCAGCAGGAGATTATTTCCTCACTTTTGTTAGTTTAACGATGGAAAAAATGGTCGGTGTGTCTTGCGCATGGTCTAAAATGGTTGTTCCTATTTTCTTAATGCATGTAATGAGTAATGAGTAATGGATGTGTTTTGAACGTAACATGAAATAAACCAACCTAAGTCCCCAGCCAACCAGAGACCCCTGCTTTAGAGGATGCCACTTATCTAGTTGAGTGGGCTCTTATCAGGAGAGGCAAAGGCAAATTGTGCGCCTCATAAGGTGAAGAAATGGCCTCTACTATCCATCTGCAAATAGTTTGTTTAGAGGCAGGGGAACCCTTCTTAGGTGACCCAAACACACAAGCAGTTAGTCCGACTTGCTCCAGCCCAAGGACCTGTGCACGTAGGCCTCCAGTGCTCGAAATGGGCATGATAGATGTAGCTTAGCTTGATCAGCCGACACATGCGGTGGAGGATGGAATGCCTGCAATATTACAGTATGCAATATGCCATTTGCAGGCACCTTAGGCACATACAGTAGGTGCCTTAGGCACTCACCGTCTAGGGTGGTGAATGGCTTTCACTCTGCCAGGAGCAAACACGAACAAGAGGGAGCAACAGATAGCGCCTGCAGGTCCCCGACTCTTTTTAGGGACGTGATAGCTAGCAGGAAGGCTACCTTCAGGGTAACATATTTCTCGGACACCTCGTCCAAAGGTTTGAAGGGTGCCAGGGATAACCCTTCAAGAACCACTGCCAGGTCCCACGTGGGGATCTTGGTCTGGACGACAGGCCTCATCCTCCTAGCTCCACGAAGGAAACGTACTATAAGTGGGTGTCTCCCCAAAGTGCCCACCCCTAGAGGCGTGTGGAAGGCAGCTATGGCATCCACATAGACCTTAAGCGCGGATGGGGAGAGTACGTCAGAGAACTTAAGCGCGGACGGGGAGAGTACGTCAGAGAAGTGACTCTGGAGGAACTCCAGCAGTGAAGCCATTAGGCAGTTAACTGAGTCCAACTGATGTTCTCTGCACCATAAAGTGAATACATTCCATTTTTAATGCATACAGTTTCCTCATGGAGGGGGCTCTAAAGTTTAAGATAGTCTCAACAACCAGCATTCACGAGTTGGTCCCCCTCAGGGGCCAGACCCACAGCTTCCACAGCTGACCGAACTTCCTCCATATCAACTCCACCGTCTCTGGGTGGAGTCTCCATTCCCAGGGCCTCAGCCCCTGCCTCGACAGGATGTCTGCCCCCACATTTTTGTCCCCGGGAATAAACATTGCTCTGATTGAGAGTAGTTTGTCCTGGGACCACAGAAGAACCTGGTGCGCCAGTCTGCATAGAGGGCGTGATATGAGACCACCAACGTATTTTCTGTTCATACTAGAACATGATGGCCTCTGAGTTCTGGAAGGAAATGTCTGAGAGCCAGAAATACTGCCAACATCTCCAGGCAATTAATGTGCCATGAGAGATGGTGGTCCTTCCATGGACCCCTGGTGTAGCGGCCCTCCATGACCACTCCTCAGCCTGTGAGGGATACATCCATGGTTACTATTTTTCTTTGACACGGTGCTCCCAAGACAGGGCATTGGGACAGGAATCATGGTTTCTTCCACATGACCAAAGAACAAAGGCATCTGCACGTTACTTTGATCGTGCGAAATGGGTTCCCCCTTGGGGAAAACCCTCTGGTCCAGAGCCACCACTGCAGGGGCCCTCATATACAGCAGGCCAAAAGGTATTACGTTGGACGCTGCTGCCAGAAGACCCAGAACCCTTTGAAAATGTTTGACAGTGATGGCCTGGCCTAGCTTGATACTCGTGACTGTGGTCAAGATGGTGTTCATACGAGCAGGAGACAACTGTGCCCGCATCGTAACTGAATCCCACATTACCCCGAGGAATGTCGTTCTCTGAAGAAGAATTGGTGAACTTTTCTTGACATTGAGTCTCAACCAAGCACCTCAAATGGCTAAGAACAACATCTCAATGTTGAACCGCCATCTCCTCTGACTGTGCCAGAATGAGCCAGTCGTCAATGTAATTGAGAATACGAATGCCCTGAATTCTCACTGGAGCTAGAGCAGCATCCATGCATTTCGTGAAGGTGCAAGGGGACAATGCTAGGCCGAACTCGGTACTGATACGCTTTCCCCCAAAAGCGAACCTCAGAAACTTACTGTGATGT
The DNA here is from genome assembly GCA_030578255.1 of Tiaroga cobitis. Taxonomy (NCBI): domain Eukaryota; kingdom Metazoa; phylum Chordata; class Actinopteri; order Cypriniformes; family Leuciscidae; genus Tiaroga; species Tiaroga cobitis. The sequence continues at coordinate 35,351,887 of CM060610.1, forward strand.
GGAAGGATGGATATGTGGAAATACGTGTCCTATAGATCTATCGTGACAAATCAGTCCTCGGACCTGATCTGACTCACGATAATAGGTATGGTTAGCATTTTGAATCTGAACCTCCTCAGAGACCGATTCAACATCCTGAGATCTATTATAGGACGTAACCCCCCACCCTTTTTGGGAACTACGAAGAACCTGCTCTATGGCTTCTTTTCTTAAGAAGAACTGAACTTCTTGTTCCATTACCCCAACCGTCCTCGGGGCTGACAAGTGTGCGACCCACTGAGATATATTTTGAAGACCTTTTCAGGTGTCTAAATACATTACTAGGGGGACCAGTCTCTCGGGACTGGCCTCAGCTGTTGAGCTTTGAGCGATTTCGGTGACCTGAAGCAGTTGACTCACAGGAGTTGACTCACTCTCCTTCTGCTGCTGCAGGTGCGAGGAGCTGGCGGCTGCCTCGTGGGACTGCCCCCTGGCAGCAGACCCACGAGATCTGGAACGACGGCGGTGGATTAGCTGTTTAAATGGAGCTGACTGTCGCTTCGCCTCCTGAAACATTTCGACAACAGTATTGACTGCGTCGCCGAAAAGGCCAGAAGGCGAAAGCAGGACATAAAGGAGGAAGGCCCTGTCCTGAACAGGTTCAGCCACAGGTGTCTCTCCATAGCTGCTAATGCTGCCCTAGAGCGGCCGATGGAACGGGCCGTCTCCTTAGTGGCACGGAGAGACAAGTCAACCGCTCACCTAAGTTCAGTAATATCGTCGAGGGCAACCTCCCCGCAGTCGTCCACCTCTTTGAGGAGGTCGGCCTGGTATTCCTGTAATAACCCCATTGTATGCAGGCATGCACCAGCCCGACCTGCTGCCGTATATGCCTTTCCCACCAAGGCAGATGTAGTACGGCTCTCAGGGATGATGCAGCGTCGGGTGAAAGATATGAAGCGAGAGTTTCTTACACCCACGGAATCACCCCATAATCGTTCTCTTCTGAGCCCACAGTGGATGAATATATATGAATATTGGGGCTCGATAATCGGAACGAGATCAGTTTACTCCACGATCTCGACACCTATATTGTGATTTCAGACAGACAACACCAAATAAGACAGTACAGTCACACAGAACGCTTGCTGAAGACCAGAAAGCTGACGCTGTTGTGATCCGGTGTCCTTCTATAGCTTCCGCATCACCGTCACATGCAACGTCACGATTGACGTAATGACACAACACCAATCGAGATTGGACTGGTTCCATACAGGCTTCAGACGCATCAGGCTGAAGCCGTTCCCCAATGTGTCGATTCTCGACGCAGCGCGGGTTCCCTCGAAAGGGAACATAGAAACATGAAACAAAGACAACACAGGCAAAGCTGCCAGGGCAGTAGCATATCTGAATGCTTTAAAATTATTGGTGTTTTTATTCTTTTTTTTTCTTTTCTTTTTTTTTTGAGAAGTCGCAAGCACTCTGCAAGGCAATGCTTAAATTAGCATGATGTTTCTGGTGCAATTTCCATCAGCTCTAGTTTTATCGAGGACCATATCCACCATTTTTTCACTAATTATCTTAGTGATTTTTTTGTTCCTCCATTTTCCAGGGTCTGTGTGAAGTTAATCAGATGAAGTGCTCTTGAGTTTACAGCGACAGGAGACGTCATTTTGTACTCTACTTCTTTTCTTCCATGCCAGTGGTCTGACAACCGAGCTTTACACATGCCCTCTTTCACCACAATGAACAGAGGATGAAGGGGGTGGGGTGTGGAAAGGAAACCTGCACAAATTATTTGTGATTGTTACAGTAGGTTACGGAGTTAATCCATACATTGCTCTATAGATTACAGAGACGCAAGATTATATTGTGCTTTAAGAGCACTGAAATAAACTCTGGTTAGACAGGAAAGCAGAAGAATTTAGGTTACCCTGGTACATCTATCGTTTTTCTCACATTAAACATCAGTTCATTTGATACAGATTAGAGACAGAAGGCTTACTCTGTGACTTTAATCTGGCAGGCTGGCAGACAAAAAAAAAAAGAGAAATTAAAAATAAAGGGCATGTATTTTTATTCATATTTCCGTATTCACGACCTCACATTAACAATGTCTTTAAGCATTATTCATGTATTTTTAATGTATTAATGTATAATTATTCAGTCATTTATACCCTAAAAGGGTTAATGCTGGTTATGTCAGTTATAATTATACAGCCATTCATCTCATTCCAGAGAACGCTTGACAAGTGAATCATTAAATAATTATGCATAAATTAATGTAATTTTAATAAAGAGTGATTTAAAGAGTGATTTGATCAGATTATCTGGACAATTAAATATGGATGGATAAATTAATGTTTGATAAATGAAATCAAACATTCAGTTCTTTGTATTTCAAAAACAAATATTAATAGAATACATGCAGTATTATTAATCATAGCTTACTATTTCAGTATATAAAAGGAATTAACATTTAATACTACACCAAAACAGATGACTACATTTACACGCATGGCCTTATAGGGTTAGTTCACTTAAAATTCAAAACTTCTGTCATCATTTACCCTCATGTCGTTCCAAACCTGAATGACTTTATTTATTCTATGGACCATACAAATATATATTTTGAGGAATGTCTCGTGCTGTTTTTTTTTTTTTAAGTGCCTTATAGCTTTTATACTGTACCACACACACACACACACACACACACACACACACACACACACGCGCACGCACACACACACACACACACACACTTTTTATAGTGTACATACACACATATTATAGTTTAGTCTAAGATTTTGTGTTATCACACTCTCATAATAACATATGTCTGTATTGTGTCTGTATTAACATGCATTATATAACGTTTATTTTAGTGCAATGCCTTGCTCCATTAAAAGTGCATTACTGAAAAATTATTTTCTGTTGAAATGATTTTCTGTGATAATCTATTGAGTTTAACTTGTATTGAACCCGGAACGTTTCCTTACTTGGCTGAGACTGAAGATCTTTGACAACCATACAAATCTTGGACCAGTTGCGTAAACATAGCCTCTTAAGACTATCTCTTAAGAACTAGTCTGTCCAGCTTGCAATTAGTCAAGGCTAATCAGTCTTTGTTTTAATTTTTTTTTTATGACTAACTTGTCTAGTAGATGTACTTTATGTGAGTTTGTGTGATGCAGATATTGGTTATGTGACTCCATATCTCTTTGTAGCATCTATCTGATGTGACACTCACCTCTATGAGCTTGTCTTTGATTGAATGTCTCTGATGCTGCTGCTCAGACTGAATGTGTGTGATGATAATTTAGCCATGGCCTTTCTGTTTCAGACTGTAAAGGATCAGATAACTCACTGCACCATGAAGCTCCGGCAGACCACAGGAATGATGGAATTCTGTCTGGAGGTTATTAAAGAGAACGATCCCAGTGGATTCCTACAGGTACAGAACAACCTGAAACACAAAGTCAAAGGTCAAAGATCTAAAATAATAATAATAATAATGATGATCAACTAACATACAGTAGGTGTGTGACTGGCCGGTTTTAATCTACTTACATCAAATGGAAAACACATTTCTATGGAATTTTCGTATTGGATTTTTGCATTGACGCACCAAAATTAATTTCAGTGTTTTCAACCATCAATATACTGCATTATATTCATGTTGCACAATGTTGTTAACTCCGTTTCATTAGCACCCCAAAAAAGGGATGCCTTCTTTACCGCTATTTTTATGAATCTGCACGTGTGGAATAGATGCGATTAAAGTGTTTACATGCATGTTTATTGCGATTCAGGTTGGCATACACCCCATATATTACTACGATTATAGTTACAACCAGACTAAAACTAACTTTTTGCCACACCTGCCAATGAAACTGCCATTAAACTAGTTTTGTGCAAAAACAGCAATTTATGACACCAAAATTTTAGATACCAATGAAAATTCACAATCCTCTATTCCAATTTCGATACCACAGCTAAAACTACTAGCCTAACTAATATACATTTATAACATTATTAAAGACGAGTAACAGTAGTTTTCAGCTTGAGACATTGAATAAAATAAACGGAGCAATTCCAATAGGGTCCTCTCACTGTAACGTGGCAGGTTGGGACATAGAAGGAAGCAGGATCCAAATGCAGCAGTAGTACTTATAAACTAAAGACTAGACAGACTCAAAAACTCAGACATAGAGACCAACACAACCAACATCTAACAACATCATGAACCCACAAACACTGTAACAAGACAGGGTTTAAATACAGAGACTAACAAGCTAAACAAGATAACAAGAGGGCGTGGTTAATCAGAAACACCTGGGGATACTAATACGGTAAACTAGAAAGACTACAAAGGACTACAACACATGACACAGAACAGGAAATAACTAAAGTTCACACAAGACAAGGGAAACACAGACAGGAATCATTACACTCACCATCGGAGCTCGGGCCCTAATAACACTGGATAGTCTTCACTTTTAGAACGCGCATACAATATACTGATCTAATATCTAATATACTGATCTAATATACTGATACACATGCATTTACTTCCTCAACTGTTTACGCTCAAGCCATAGTTCAAGCCATAACCGACTGTGTTTACTATACTCACCGAGACTGGCATTTTTGACAATTTTCTGTGAATGTCTATTCAAACGCAAGACGTGAAAGAGAGCTCCTTTCAGTATTGTGAGACGCGGATTTTTGGGTGCACGCTTCGGATGTTTAAACTTCCCACACAGCGCGCGAACAGCATGTTCATGTTCTCATAACCTTGCATTGTTAGAATTCATAAAAATGTTACCGGCCAACTGGCGATTGACACCGTTTAATATACTCGCCAACACCTATTTTTAGTCGCATTTGGCGCTTGGCAAATGTAAATTTTCAGCTCTGGTTACAATGATAGTAAGCTTAACCGCATACAGATTGAAGTATTGTTTACATGAGGTAAAGTTTAATCGTAATATTGCCTAAATCTCATTATAATCGCATTAAAAGGGTTCATGTAAAATCGTCATTGTGACAGGAGTACTGGTACCATACCTGATTTGTCTATGCTAATTCAAAAGTTTGAATGAAACTCAGTACAATGAAAGATATAAACTTGTAATTGTGAAAAAAAAAGTCAGAATTATGAGATAAAAAGTCGTAATTGTTATATTTCATAGCGGAAGCTAGCTTTCATAGGTATCCGATGGTTTCCTCTGAAAGCGTTTGCCTGCTGTTTAGACTGGCCCTCAGCAATTAAACTCTTTCAATAATTGATATTTCATTGCAGCGAGTGTATAATCGAGAGAGAAGACTGCTCCAGAGGTGCAACGCTGCCTCTTCACTGAATTTTTTATGAAGTATCAATTGTTATGTTTGTTTGAGTGCCTTCACAAAGCATGTAATGTGAGTTAGAGATGCCTGTCCAGAAAGTTAGCATACTGTAAAGAGAGATACAGTTAGCAGACAATACTGTATATTGGTTTGTCTTGATCCCCAAAATACAAAAAAGAGTGAATCCCTGAAACACAGTGCAAAATTATGTCTAAATTATGGATTAAATATATTATACTGTAATATATACCTAACACAGTACCAAAATTATTGTTTATTTTAATGAGTCAGGAAGAAGAGGACACAGAAGAATAAGATTCCAACACGAAGTTTACTAAATATAATCCAAAAGGTAGGGATCCAAACAGGCTAGGGCAAATACACACACATGTAGGTGTAACGTGACCAGACAGGGAACTCTTCTTCTTCTTCTTCTTCTTCTTGGTTTTATGGCTGATTGCAAAGACAGGGAACTCAGGATACAACGTGACAGTAACCATAGAAACTAACGAGTGGTAGGAAATCTGAACAAAGAAGAACAAACTGAAAGTCCATGAAAATGAAACTAAACTGAACTGAATGGTGACAATTTTCTAAAGGCTGGTCCACACTAAAAGATTTTTAAAATATTATCAGAATTTCTAAATGTGAGAGACCTCTACTCTAGTGTTACTCTAGTGTGTGGAGTGACGCAATGTGAACGGCAACACACACTAACTAATTCCATTCACAAACAACCAGAGTCCCGACTGAGTCCCGACTGAACACCAAAAATCTCTCACATCAAACGTAACTTGGCTTAAGAAATGGCGATAATAGTGTTTGTACTGCTTTTTACTGAAAATTTGCAGAAAAGTCGTGTTATGCTTCTGTCTTCCTTCACCTTGCTTTCTGATTTGGCATCGTTTCGTTCAACATGCGCACGTTTATCCTCGGGTTCCCCCCACACAACAGCATTTATGATCGTAAATATTCCACCTTTGGATATTTATTATCGGCCCTGATGTTCTTCTGAGCAAATTCAGTCACTCTTAACACACCTCAACCCAAAGAAAAATCTGATAAAATAATCCGTAGAACCATCAAGATAATCGGGACTTTACCTAGGATTGCCGGAAGGGGACAATTGGGCCCAAAATCGGCCCGATTATCTTGTAGTGTGTGGGTACCTTAAGACATTACAGTTGATCATTATCGTTTCTCTTCTCGTTCTCTTCTTCCAGATCTCAGATGCGTTGATAAAGCGTGTTCAGGGCTCTCAGGACCAGTGGGTAAAAGGTGCATTGGAGCCAAAGGTCTGCTCAGAATTTGCCTTGACCGTCAACACAGACCCTCTGATGCAGTCAATTCTCCAGCTGGACTTCACCCAAAATAAAGGTAACATGTGACACAACATCTAACAAATGAGATTTAACGTTCGCTGTTTGTGGTCACCAGTGTTGGGGGAATAACTTTACAAGCAGTGCACGTTACATGATAAGGTTATGTTTTGGAAGTAATGATTTTGAGATGGTACTTATTTATGAGTAGTTTAAAAAATAACATTCCCCAACATTGGTGATCACTTTTGTAAGGCTAATAATATATTGTTTTATATTTGTTGCAATGAGATTCTTGTTTTCCATTTAGAATTTGATTCTAGGATCCATGGACTAGCAAACAAACTCTTCAAAATTGGCAATTAAACCAATATATCTTGCAAATTCAAATTCATCATGGTCTCGAAGAATAGTTGGGCTGCTCTTTACACAATCCAAACATGAATTCCATCATTCCCTGTTTCAGAGGCAAATGATCCCCCCAGTTTTACCTCTAGATTCATACATGGAACACTTGCTTTGTCCGATATCATCTTTCAGATGGTCAGGAGGCTGCATCATTGAAACAAATGCATACAGGTGACCAGAAAGAGGAGGAGAACACAGGAGGTATTTCAGAGTTGCTAAAAATGTTCCCCTATAATACTCAACCCCACCCCAAACCACAGCCCCTTGTTCTCCGTATGTTTTTTAGAGGCACCAGTGACTTTCAGGAAGTTCTTACTCCCATGCATGTCACTCCACATTTACCCCTGTTTAAACTTTGAAGCCTTGGTGGATGATATTCGATGCTTAAATGTGTACTTTGTACTCTCTTTTAGCGGAGACCCCCACAGTGCCTCCCGCACCATTGTTGCAGTTGGAGAAATGCTGCATGCGGAACAACAGCGCCACTCTGGCCTGGAGGATAACTACAGTCCAAGCCCTGCCTGTAGAGGGTTACGTCCTGGAGCTGGATGACGGGAACGGCGGGCCTTACCGGGTACCGGGTCAACATTTTATTTTCACACTGAGATCATTCAAGATCATTCAGTCAGGAAAACAAATCGATCTCTAGGTTATTTTGCACTCTGATTGCTAATTGAATTGGTACCAAGCTTAGATGGTAGTAAGTCCATCCAGCATTTAATGTCTTGAAGACAGGCAAACAAATTAGACAGAGAACAGGTGTTATTTTTAACGGGAAGATAAAGCTGAGTGTCATCGGTAGAGCTGTGTTGAAAAAATCGATTCACCAATTCTGAATCGATTTTCATATAAATTTCTAAAGATCGATCCGTAACTCAGAGGATCGATTTAATAATAGGCTTACATTTTCCCTGTGAACTTTAACTTGCTGCGACTGGGAGATCCCTATGCGCATTGAAAGGCTTTCACGCAGCGCGCACATTGTTACGACAACGGACTTTGAGTGAGTCACTAAATCGTTCATTCAACGAACACGTTCAGAAAAGCTGATTCATTAAAAGAGATAATGAAACAAGGTGTTCATTATTTTTAACTTTGAGTTCCACTTTTCAAGGCTCAGCTAAGCAGCAATGCGTCGCATGGGTAACGCTGAAAATGCTTCATTAAAGACCAATATGGCATTGATTCAATGCGCGACTCGCTGATTTTATTTCCCCACGGCTTCCTCGCGCTGTGGGAAGCTGACCAGCGCTGCTACTGACGCGCATTTCCGTGACGTGAACGTTAAAAGGACTATACGACAAATAATTCGCATTCCTTTTACACGGCAACCTTTCCACGAATATGACTTCAAAGACAGACGCAGTTAATTGCATGCGCTCTGCCGATCTCTCTCATTCACTGTCTGTGGGATGCCGTTGGCTACAAATCACCATGATAAACAGTCTTGTTATCATTATGAACTTGTTCAACATTCAATACACATGCATGAAGTTCAAAACAAGAAGGGTATAGCCTTATAAAAAAACGTGAATATTGCTGCGGTTACTTGCAATCCTCTGCGGTTGACTAGTCAGTGTGTGGTACTACAAGATTGCGGATATCGCGTCAGCCCTACTACTGCTGCTGATATACCTCTGCGTCCTCTGTCGTCTACACCAGTGCAAGTTTGTGAAAGCAGTTGTATCAACACTCTGGAAGGGGGATTGTTATTTACAACCATCCATACTCAGTTGAATGTCTATAATAATAGTATCAATATGTTGCATACAGTCCTTCAGGTAACAGCTGAAAAAAAATGCTTTTTTCAAAAACACTGATCTAAATCTCGAAGATCAGATCGGATCGGATCGAATCGAATGATGATAATCGATTCAAGATCTTGAGAATCGGAATCGAAATTTGAAATTTGAATCGAAACCCAGCCCTAGTCATCGGCATAGAAATGATACGATAAGTTGTGTTTCTGAATAATGTAACCAAGTGGAAGCATATATAAAGCAAAAAAAAAGAGGACCTAAAATAGAGCCCTGCGGAACACCAAAGGAGATTTGAGAACGAGATGAGAAACATTTCTCCAGGTTAACAGAAAAAGTTCTATCCTTGAGGTAAGATGCAAACCACTCCAGCATAGATCCCTGAAGCCCAGCTACATGATCAACTCTTTGTAAAAGGATGTCATAATCTACTGTGTCAAATGCGGCACTTAAATCAAGCAGGATTAAATACAAAAAGAACCAGAATCAAGAGAAAGTAAAATATCATTGGCAACCTTCAATAAAGCAGATTCAGTGCTATGAAGTTCTCTAAAACTTAACAGGATTGTGTCAAAAATATTAAAACCACTCAGGACGTTGCCTTCCCTGGCCTAAAGAGGTACACTAACAACTGATGCTAGCAGCTATGGTCTTTAGTGTCTTTGCTGGTTGAAGCTGCGAGTATGACCAGTTACATTGGTGCTGTGACCTGGATGGGAGTGAGGTTTAGGGAGTTGAATATAACGGATGTCAGCTAGTAAGAGCTGTGCAGATAAACCTCACACCAGTAACCTCACACTATCAGCTGTGGTCTTCAACTTCCTTGTTAGCTGCCCACCTCCCATTCTGGTTGATGCTGGTTTGAAACACGTTCAGAATGATGCGAGTACGTCCAATTACATTTGTTCCTGCTAATCAGAGGTATAACCTCAAAGCTAACAGACAAGGACTAGAAGCCACAAATCCTAATTGCAAATATTAAAACACATAATCATTGTGCATTTAGAACAGGGCTGTCCATTCCTCTTTGAAACATCTACAGCTTATTTTATAATTCATGATAAACATGCAGCATCGTCTTATCTTATCATCTTATCTTAAGCAAGATTCTCCAGATGCTTTCAATTTTTAACTTTACTTCCTGTCTGCCTTTTTTTCTTCGTTTCCTGTCCATGTTCCAGGAGGTATACGTGGGTAAAGAGACAGTCTGTACAGTGGATGGCCTTCATTTCAACAGTTCGTACAACGCTCGAGTCAAAGCGTACAACACTGCTGGAGTGGGAGCGTACAGCAAGGTTGTTGTTCTGAAGACCTCTGATGGTGGGTGTTTTAGTCTTCTACTTCACACATCTTCTTTCATTCACCTTTAATAGTGTCTTTGAGAGTTCTTAAAACTTCTTTTCTATTTATGAAACAGATAACAAAACACACACACACACACACACACACACACGCACACACGCACACACACACACACACACACACACACACACACACACACACACACACACACACAGCTTCCACATTATATATTCCGTTTCCTAGTGGATCAGTGGATCCCTGCTGTGGATGCTTCTCTTTAATGAGTGTCTTAGGGAAACTCCTTTCATCACTCTTTTGCTAATCTACAGAGATCAAACATCTAACTGTAGAAATAGACACTTTAACTTTAACTTCTGGTACATAGAGACTCCAACTGGTTTTTGAATTAGTTTCGGTCTTTGAATTCATTTGACTGAGCAGTGTTTCAAAAAGTGCTGGTTTTATATCAACGGCACTGGGACTATTCACTGTTTGTATCACTCCACTTCTCCAGGTTACAATGTTGAACCAGTAGAGTGACGGTCTTTATGAGGGAGTGAGTGAATCATTCACGCAACTGATTTGTTCAAAAACACTATCATAATTAGTTGCACATATTTTAAAAGGCCCAAAACCCCAGTTATAGTAATTTTGGCAGGACCTGGATGTGAACATGAGTAGGTGTTTGCTTGTGTACATAAACCAATGGTCCCAGAGGAGATGTTTAATTAACACAGAACATGCAAGGATTTTATGCTAGATTTGCCCTACAGGCACTCGGCTGCCGAAGCACATCTAAGAGAGCTTACCAGCTTTAATATTTCATCCCTTTAACTCTTTTAATAGGTCATGTGTCACTGAAGGAGTGAATATGTGTAGATACTGTAGATGCGTGTATGATCAGCAAATTATGATGACTATACTTACACTCTTTTAAATCCTGCTTAAGGTGCTGAAAGCATTTTTCTTTTTTCACACAATATCAATATCACACATAAAATAACTATCCTAAAAAATACTGGGCTCTGTAGACAGCAAAAAAGGGGACCAGTCAAAGCCAGTCTTTTACGTCATGAAGAAATAGTTGGATCACAAATTTGGTTCTATTACCTACACTTTATACACTGTCTCAGTAACATCATTAATTATTGTCATACACTAACGGTACCAGTTGCCAGTCGACCACTGTGAGATGCTATTTTGATGGATTTTTTTGATTGGTAAACCTCTTATTATCTGCGAAATATGCATTTTTGTGACTTTGTCTATTATATTTTGTTTTTATCTTTCCTCTGCAGTGGCATGGTTCTCCTTTGACCCTACGTCAGCTCACAGAGACATTGTCCTGTCCAACGAACACCAGACTGTGACGTGTAACAGTTACGATGATCGCGTGGTGCTCGGGACAGCTGCCTTCTCCAAGGGTGTGCATTACTGGGAACTTAGTGTGGATCGCTATGACAACCACCCCGACCCCGCATTCGGTGTGGCACGGATTAATACGATGAAGGACATGATGCTAGGGAAGGACGATAAGGCTTGGGCCATGTATGTGGACAACAATCGCTCCTGGTTCATGCACAATAACTCCCACACCAACAGGTACGCACCTTGATTTGCTAGTTTTGTGATTTTCATGGTTGCGCCTTGAAAACCTGTACCTCTAAATGTCATGCATTCTAGTATTCGGAAACATAACATGGAAGTAGTATAAACAACACAAAAGAAATAGTGTGAGCATTAGAAGCAGAAGCATTAAAAACATTCTTGTTTGCATGACATGAGGACTCAATAAATCCTTTATCTTGAGTCAAATAAGCAAGCTGATATTCAGTGCAATCTATATCTTTTATTTAGAATACATACAAATGTCATTTACGTCTTTTAGTTTGTCAAGAGATTTAAAGCACAGTTTTTGAAGAGGGCACATGTGCGTACATGCTCTAGTACGTAACAACGAGCCTATGATATAATCTGGAAATAAAGCAAAATTACTGAGAAAATGAGAAATATTCCTCAGATGCAATGTTCGTAATTTATAGCAAAACATGTAGCATTATTTCGATATCAAACAGATTCATTAAAAGAAGTTATTACTCCACCACATGTGTGACATCATTAACCAACGTAGTTGAATGACCACTTCGCGACAATATGGTTTTGGGAAACAGTCGTGACTAGCTAGTCGATTTCTTCAACGATACATCATACTATGGTAGTAAAGCAGTGAGTCACGTCGTTGTACGGGAAACACACCCCTGGTTGACTTGCGTTAGTAGTGTGTTGAAACTCGCGGTTATGGTAAAGGGCGTGACATTTCCGAAACACACTTGAAGTGGTTGACCAATCACAACACACTGGTCCACTCGACCAATCAGGGAAAATTGTGCTTTTCAGAAATCGGGGTTTCATAGAGATGGGAACTAAACAGAGTTACTGGCAGACTGGGAAAAGAGGAGCAGCAACAATGTAAAATATGTGAAAAATAATGTTTCCAAGCTAAAAAAACTATTCTAGTAGACCCCAAAAAACAAAATCAAGACTTTGAAAAAGGGCATCATATGGCCTCAACACCATTCGCTAAAGACTTGCTTTTTCACTCACTGATCTCTATATATAGGTTGTAGAAATATGATATAATAATATTATTAGTATTAGTATTATTATAGGTCAGTGTTTCCACCATGTGTCATATCAACAAGTCTCTTCCAATGCCGCAACTCAGCAACTCTTCACATCTTGTGGAGCATTATAACCATTGTTTCAGTATAAGGGTTTAACCAGAACTTAAAGCTTAATTGAAACATGTGGTGCATGTAAACATGGTGTATGTCACACTTACGCTGATGCAGTGCCCTCAGGTGAGTATCAAGCATGGACTGACTATAACACTTGAATACTAATGCAACCATTTAAAATTCTGTTTCTGTATACTGAGGTGACTGAGAGGACACGCTAACAGTACTGCTAACGTTAAACGCAATCCCTGAAATATGTGCCTTTTGTATGTTAACCCACTTAATGTAGCCTGAAGCCAAACTTGTTCTACTTCTTTGTCAGTCTTGGATCCATGCATCTCCTTTCATATTATCCATTTTTAATTATATTTAATATATTCCCCTATGCAAATTTTTCTTTTATTCTTTTGTCCCTCCATCACCCAGGGACTCTAACCAGGTAAAGCATTCAAGTGAAAGTAGTTTATAGTCCCTCCAGTACAACTAGTAATAGTTATAGTTCTCGTTTCAGAACGTTTCTTTGTTAGATGAGAGAATGTTACAGAAACACAGTGTTCCTGTTTGTAGTAATATGCATTTTTGGTGATCCGCACTAAATACAGGTGGAAGCCGGGACGAAAATCAGATCACTGGCTCTGTTTCCACCTGGCATTAAGATGCGTTTTCTAGAATCCGATCATAAGTGGTCAACCGAGAATATCACCTTTTCCACCTGGTATTAACATGCGTTTCAAATGCATCTCCTGTGACCGATTGTGTTCGGATTTCATTGAGACATTCCCCTTTTGTTGGGCAACACTTAACATCACTTTCACAGGAGTGCAGCACACATTAGTTCACCCAAAAATTCTGTGTTGCACGTCACACGCAGGCTCACTATAGAGTGCCGAAGTGATGACGTCACTCTGTAGGCCAAAACGCGGAAGTGAGTTAGCATTTTAGCACTCCCGGTTCCCTCGCTCTAAAGTCTATGGGATTTTTGAATGGGTTTTTGCTAAATCGCCTGAAATAAGGTCTGTGGTGAACAAAGCCTCTAAATATTTTCACATTTTGATCTATGACATAGAACACACAGTTATAACCTGCTTGTGGTTTTTTAAACTTTATTGTGTCTGCTTGTGTTTTTTAAAAACTTTATATAAGCTTCAAAATGTATACATTTTGGATTAACTTGTAAAGATGATCTTGATAGACAAAACGTGTAAGGGTCACAACTCTTTGTTAAACACAGATCTTATTTTTTGCGATTTTCCAAAAGTCTATGGGGAAAAGGCATAGCTTTTCGGTCGAGGGAACCCATGCGCCGCTAGCCTCCGAGTTGTCCTACAAAGTGACGTCATCACTTCGGCACTCTATTGGCCGACGCTGGTCATGTGTGTGATGCGTGTGACGTACAACTTAGAAGCTTTGCGTAGTTTCACTACGTGAAATCTCGAGGCCCACAGAAGGAAATGAATAGGGCTGGGTATCGTAACAAAATGTTCGATACCGATACCGATACCGATACCTTGACTTCGATACCGGTTCCTGAACGATACTTTTTTCGATACCAATTTTATGTAACCAGTTTTAACAATATAACATTACCTAATTTTTATTTTCATTTTTTCAGTTTGTTGACTTTTTTACACTCATATTTTGAGTATGTAAAAAAGCACCAATGCTAAAGTTTTCGATGTTTCCTAATCATTTAACAATATTCTTTACCTCAATGAGCTCATTGTTTCTGCCTTAACTTAATGCATTGTTTAACAATGAAATTGAATGAAAATTAATTGAAATGCATTACACTGTCACCTCTGATAACAGATAACTCTAAATTGTAATTTAGACACATGCATTTTCTGTAAAGCTGCTTTGAAACGATATGTATTGTGAAAAACGCTATACAAATAAATGTGAATTAAATTAAATATAGGCTACTAGGGGGCGGGATATATGCCTCGCGCTCCGCACACATCAAGCTTGCCGCAAAGCACTGGCAAAAGTAGCCATAATGATTATGGATGTGTCGGGAAACAATAGCAAGGAGATATTTTAATTGTTTATTAATGAACAAGTGTTTACTAATGGTATGTTCACTGTTCACACCGAACGCGAATTTAATTATTTGCGCGAGTAGATTACATACAAAGTCAATGCAAAGACGCGAATAGACGCATCATTCGCGCCGGGCGTCGCGAATGACGCGAATTGGGCGACGCGTTTGAACTCGAGCGGTGTGAACACACTCTCAAGTGTATTCTGTGCGCTTTGCCTTATCAGATTTACCGTGTTACCGGTCTTGGCAGCAATTATCTTGTCGAAAATATTGCATCGCCTGCTTTTGGCATCGAGTCTGGCACATAGGTACACTTTGGATCATTTCCACATATTTTCTATCTATCTGGGTTGGGACGTTTACACACACACACACACACACACACACACACACACACACCTCACAGCCTCACGTGCGACGAGCCAAGTCTCTGGGCAGCCGCGTAAACTTTTCCGCCACAGCCAATCATGCTGCATGCTTATTGTTTCACCGACGTTGACGAGATTAACCACTTAGGTACCGAAATTTGGTACCGAAAAACAAGACATGTTTCGATACTCGGTAGTATCGAGGCAATTCGGTCGGTACCTAAAAAGTACCGAACTCGGTACCCAGCCCTACACAGGAGATGCGTTTGAAATCCATGTTAGAAAAATTCTGTCATCATTTACTCTCCATTATGTTTCATACCCTTAAAGGGTTAGTTCACCCAAAAATGAAAATTAAGTCATTAATTACTCACCCCCATGCTGTACCAACCCCGTAAGGCCTTCGTTCGTCTTCGGAACACAAATGAAGATATTTATGATTAAATCTGACAGCTGGATCACTCCTCCATAGGCTCCCCAAGGGAATGAATCCTGACGGCCCAGAAAGTCAATGAAGAAAATGTTTAAATATTCCATGTCACAACAGTGGCTCAACTATAAGTTTATCAAGCGACGAGAATACTTTTTGTGCGAAAAAACAAACAAAATAACAACTTTATTCGACTATTCCTTTTCTTCCTTGTAGGCCTGAAACGAGACTTCAAGAGATTTCCACGACGCATGCGCGAGAACTTAACTGAAGTAGTTGAAGGAGATCGCAATTCTCACGCATGCGTCGTGGAAATCTCTTGAAGTCTCGTTTCAGGCCTACAAGGAAGAAAAGGAATAGTCGAATAAAGTCGTTATTTTTGTTTTATTTCCGCACAAAAAGTATTCTCGTCGCTTGATAAACTTATAGTTGAGCCACTGTTGCGACATGGAATATTTAAACATTTTCTTCATTGACTTTCTGGGCCGTCAGGATTCATTCCCTTAGGCAGCCTATGGAGGAGTGATCAACCTCTCAGATTTAATCAGAAATATCTTCATTTGTGTTCCGAAGACGAACGAAGGCCTTACGGGGTTGGTACAGCATGGGGGTGAGTAATTAATGACTTAATTTTCATTTTTGGGTGAACTAACCCTTTAAGTTTTCCATTCATCTTCGAAACACAAATAATTTTAATATTCTCTCATCATTTTTGTACATCCACCATTTTGTACATCCAACATTTCGTACATCCACACAACCAAACATGTCAAGCTTCAAAAAGGTCATAAAGATATTGTTATATATAAAATGAGCAGTTCAATCCAAGCGATCAAAAAGGTCACTTCATATGATGAACAGATTTAATTTAGACTTTTATTCACATATATAAATGTTGATCAATGCCCATCAAAATGGTGAAAAGAAGCTCAACTGTGCCTGCTTGTCACATGAGAACAAACCTCATTGGTTCTTGCGCATCAAGCATGCTTTGAGCTTCCGTTCAACATAATTTATGTATGAAATCTTCATTAGTGTTCTAAAGATGAAAAAAATGTCTTATGGACTTGGAAGAGCATGAGGGCGAGTATTTTAACCAACCCAATAACCCCAGATGGAACCATGGCCAATGTTTAAGAAATACATGATATGTAAAAATTCCTCAACATGTTTCTTCTTTTAAAACTTTTGAACCACTGGTTTCAACCCTCATCAGTCATCCTGCAATATTAATATTAGCTCGGAAGTTACGTTCAGACTGGAGTGGAGCCACAGCAGTTTCCCCTCCCTGGGTTTATGTGCTCTGCTCCAGCTCCACTACACATTTCCCTTTGCCTGCAATAAAAAGAAAACTCAAAAGGCTCTGACTTTTTCAAAATCCTGCTCCTAGTTCCTTCCAAGCTTTTTCCACTTTGTATCGCACACATACTCTGGTTCAGAACAACACAAACAGAGCGGAGTGGAGTGATGCAAACAGTGAAACATTCCAGTGCTGTTCTACTGAACATCAGAACTGCAATCAGATTAGAAGAAGTTGCATAAGATTGTATAGAACATAAGTAATAAAGTGGAAACTAGATAACATGCAATTAGGATCATACCAGTTTTGGTGTAAGTATTTTAAGATTTTTTTTTCCTCTATGATACAGCTGTGTTCAGATTTGAATACTTTTGCGATATATTGTGTCACTGATTACCTTCTTTTGTCCCCTTCCTCTTCTGCCTGATTCTTGCAGGGCTGAGGGTGGCATCTCAAAGGGTTCGACTGTGGGAATCCTGTTAGACCTTACAAAACATACACTGACCTTCTTCATCAATAAACAGCAGCACGGACCAATGGCTTTCGAGAACCTGGAGGGTGTGTTCATGCCCGCCGTTAGCCTCAACCGCAACGTCCAGGTGAGCAGCAGATCCACACTGACCTTTAACCCACTCAGTGATTGGTAGCATTGGGAATCGAGAACGGTTTCTTATTCTTCATCATTCTCATGCCGTTTAGGTTTCCTGAGCAAACTCTGGATTCTTTTGGTTTGTTTTGTTGTAATAAAAGGTACTTTAAGGGTGTTTTCACACTTGGGATGTTTGGTTCGATTAAAACGAACCCTGGTGCGATTGCTCCGTTAGTGAGGTTCACTTGAATAAGTGTAAACAAAATCTGAACCCTGGTGAGCACCAAACAAGCAGACCGAGATGCTGAAAAGAAGGAAAAGATGAAAACGCATCACGGACCGAAGACATGTAAACAAACCAAAAACGGGACATGAGGGGCTTTCGCAATTGACAATGCCCATGTGAACGCTAAGCGGACCAGGACTAAAAAAAAAAATATATATATTTTGGTCCGGACCAAACGAACCAAGTGAACCAAACTGCAAGTGTAAACACACCCTAAATCCTTCCTCAAAATTACAAAAAATTGTTAATGGATGGAACAAGAATCTTTTAAGGTGAATCATAAATCAGAATCATTCCTCATGATTCCCATCCCTAGAGATCAGCATTAATGATTGAAATGTGTATTTTTCACAGGTGACTCTGATCACAGGTCTGGAAGTCCCAAAGAGCATCATGTGATCATCTTTGACCAACGAGAACGAGCCAGATCTTTCTTATCAAACGAATCAGTGGTCTGGAAAAAAATATGTTTTGGAATATTTGAGCTTAGTTAATATTTGTTTTCCCTTATGTTCAGCTGGGTGATTTGCATTTCAGTGTTTACAAATCATTCCCATGTTTACAGAAAAACAAACCACTGGATTATCCCCACGGGGGCCGAAGCTGGAGTCGGACCCCATAGCACTTTGAAGTAGAGTTCAGTCGCTTTTTCATACCTCCAATGAAAATTGAGCACATTTCAAAAAATGTAATGTGATTAAACAAATAAAACCGTATCAAGCATTTGATATGTTAGCAACGGAGTAAAGCAACCGATAGCAATCAAACCACTGCGAGACTAAAAGTGAATTTGAAATCATTTCAGGTAAATTTCACACGCTACACGAATCTCAGGTTTACTCACCTTTAATCTGCTGTGTGATCACAGCACAGACTTCAAAAGGCCTCAACAAATTCATCACTCAGACCGTAAATCTGGGTTGCTAGGATTGGAAAAAGTCCCAGTCAAGCCAAAGGCCCTGCGTCATTGAGTGACGTGACTAGTGACGAGAGTGAGTTTACAATCTCTTTACTTCAACAAATTCCAATCCTTATATTTGATGCAGATCTTTCTTGTATAATAAGAAATAGATAGTCGTATGGAGGATAGAGTGATTTGGGTGGTTTTTAGGGCGTTGCTATGCAGTTGCTGTGTGTTCTGAATGGCTTAAACCAGGTTGTTTTAAAGTTTCTAATCTGTTCTGTGTAGTTGCCCGGAGGTTACTTACAGTTTTCACCTCATGGACTACAAAATAGCACACTTGCTGAATTAGCTGCACAACTTGAGGTATCATTCATGATCGTAGTACAAACTGTGGGATGAGTTGTGTGCGGGTGTAATACTTATCGTATGCACAGTTGTGATACTTGTCACACACACACACAAGTTCTGGTTTACAGAAATGAAATAATACCTGCCATTAGAGATGGATTGTACCCTCACCACCAAGTATATTTGGTCTTGGTGTTTCATAAGAGCCACAGTTGTAAATATTTAGCCAGAATCTCAACTCTCCTTACACTGTGACGGACGTGTTCCTCAAGAGTCTTGAAGATGAAGTGTGTATTTTTTCTCCTATCCCAGCTTAATATGCCGAGGCAACTGTAAGCAAGCCATTTTAGCCTAGTCAAGTCAAGTCACATTTATGTATAGCGCTTTTAAGAATACCGATTGTTTCAAAGCAGCTTTACAGAGATAACAGGAAAATAATGCAAAAAAGTTTTTTTCCAGATGAAAATAGCGTCATAGTCCAGCTTAAGTAAATTCAGTGATTTTTTTTTTTTTTTTTAAGTTGTTAATTTAGTTCATTTATATATATATATATATATATATATATATATATAGCCGCTCTGGAGTAAACCGTGATGTCATCATCCAGCTCAGTTCAGTTCTTGTATAATAATGTCAATGCAGGCAGATTAATATTATAATATTGCCTAGGTTGATTCAGAGAAAAGTGTAAACACTGTGCCTCCGTGGGGCTTTCAAAACATTGCTTGGGGTTCGTTTGACCTAGCCCTAGCAACAAAGACTCAACCAATGGTGAGAGTTAGGGGCGGGGCTATCTGTATTTCCGACCAACAAGAGAAGAGTGCTCGAGAAACCCTTTTGAAAACAGTCACTATTTTTGTAAATGGAGAGGTGCAGGTAAGAAGTCACTTTGTAGGCCAACCAGCAGTTCGCATCACACTGGTTCCCTTGACAAAAGCGCAATGGAATTTTCCCATATGCTTTTGGATTATCGCTAAAAACAAGCTCTGTGATCAACAAAAGTTTATGATACTTGCACGTTTTGTCAATCAAGATAATTATCACAAATGAACACAACGTTTACGATCGCGTTTATGTCGCCAGAAGTAAAAAGCTTAAGGTAGACTACGTTTGAGTTAGAATACTTTATAAGAGCACAGTTATCAATATAACGATGCTGTAAAAGCGGACTGAGTTTCGACAGCCTCTAGTCACATTTAGCCACTGGTTAGCAACTGCCTTTTTCAAGACATGTAACAGCTTTTTTTTTTAAATCACGAGTGGGGTAATACTGATGTATTTTATGTCGTAGGACAACACGTGAAAGTTCCTTGAGCTCAACACAGACCTTATTTCAGCCATTTAACCAAAACCCCATTCAAAAAACCCATTGACTTCGGGACGATGGAACCGGAAGTGCTAAAATGCTAACTCACTTCTGTGTTTTGGCCTACAAAGTGATATCATACCTGCAGCACTCTATTGTTTTAGTGACACTAGTAGTCACGTGGAAATTACACACTTTGACATTAAATAAATGACTCCAGCTTCATACACCTCAGTAACAAGTAAATGAGCACCTTATGGTTCAGTTTATCAGCATCATTTCCACGCTGCACCCTTTAACGGTTTCTGTGCTTTTTTTTTTTTTTTTTTTGACAATGCCAGAAACGCAAGTCATACCATGTTGTCGGGAGAGATATTTGCATGTTGTGCATAGGCTGTAAATATGGTCAAAGCAGTGAAGCGCGCATTAGTATTCATTATATTGTGTTGCACAGTATGACACGGATAAAACAGGAATACAGTATAGATGCAGAGTTGCAGTCTGCCCCCTAGTGTTTGTTGTGTGGAATTATTTTCTGATAATGTAGCCATGAGTTAAACCTCCAACTAAGAAGCCACTTACCTACATACAATTCTCAAATCTGGTGCATGTCACAATAAACACTATGAAGAGCCACTTATGGACCTCACAATAGGAGATACAAGCCTATGTTCAGCTTATACCTCTGTTCAAATTATAATGGTTTCAGGGAGAAATGAGAGATAAATGAAAAGATATTATATTTATGTTTATTATCCTGTCCAGATATTAATTTACCGGATTATGGGAGCAGATAATGACCCATTGGTGATGTAAAGCATGGGATGTTGTTGATATTTATAACACATTTCTATGAAGTTTAATTCATGTAAATAGCTTGTTCCGATGCTTTTATCGGGGGTGAGTATTTTGCTGCCGGGAGTACCAAAATAAAAATAGGCAGTTATTGGCGCTAAAAAAAAAGAGAGGGCAGTAAAATGTGAAAAGCTACAAAGGTTAAAGGAATGTTCCGGGTTCAGTCAAGGCCATCGTCTGGTCATGTTGTCCCATGTCTGGGAATGTTGTCCCGGGTCATTTGCATCTTTACAGTACTAAGTGTATGTCAGTTTAATACAAGTTAAGCTTTATCAACATTTAAAGCATATGGTGTTTTACCAATTAAAAACAGGAGTTATAGCAGTGCACCTTTAAAGGAAGCACAAGGCCAGCCAATATATTCGAATACACACTGTCTATAGTCACAAGACTGAAATATTAAACATATAGGCCCGAGTAAGTTGAGTCCGAGCCAAAACCAAGACCAGAAGAGGGTCTAGTCCGAGTCAAGACCGAATCCAAATGATCCAAGTCCATGAAAATATGCTTTTGGACTCGGACTCCATTGACCTCCATTGTGGAGTAACTGACCTCGAACATTCCTTTAAATCCGGAGTGGGAGACACCTTCCAAAACTGCTGTCTGTCCAAGAGAATCTATCTTCCCGAATGATCTTTTTTTTTTTTTTTTTTACAGTGTAATTTAAAATTTTACAATTTCTTTGTATTAAAGTATATTTAAAAGTTTATGTCAATATAGATGATAGAATCACTGGCCACGTACTGAATATGAAAGAAAGCGCACTCCTGAAAGTTTGCTGAGACAGGAAAGACCCTGAAATGAGAACTTGAGTGCACACTGTATATGTATGATAATAAAGCAACTGTACAGTAACGGAGAATTAATGTGTAAAGTGAAATACTGTTTGGATATGACCCTAAGAATCCTGGCAAGAGTTACTTTGTGAATATTGTTTACTTAATTAACCATTATCCACCATTGACCTGAAATATCCAGATCTCAGACAGGAATAGTGTCCCCTACTTTTCCCAATTTGAATATTCATTAGGCTGAGAAAGTTAACCTCATGCTGTGCCTCATTCACACAAATCTGCCAAAATTAGCGACGTTTCTTGGGAATGTGGTGTGCTTTCACCCAGGAAAGAAAGCAACAAACTACATCCTCATCTCCGGGTGTTTCTTCAACAATGGCGACTTTTTGCCTTGTAAACTTTCAGAAAATAAACTCTCAGAAATTGTCCCAATTAATGATGTCCAACAGTGCATCTTGCTAAGGCTAATTTGATAACTAGCTATCATTTTATGTATCCTAAATACACAGTTAATTTAAGAGGTTCATACTTTTTTTTGTTGCATTATTGCTCCAAAGACGCTCAATAACAATTTTTTCTTGAAAAATAAATAATTATTTTATGTAATTTTTTATATAATTAATATTCTTTTTATAATTAAAAATAAAGATTAAAAGTCTGCGTCTGTGACAAAGGTAAAACAATACAATCTATGTATAAATGGGATTGTAAAAGTATGGATATGGTTTTAATTTGAAGTGGCGAACATAAAAAGTGGCCAAAGTTGAAGAGACTCCCATCAACAGAAAGCACAGATCAATTCCATTGGACTTTTCCAAAATAGAGGAATCCCATATCTTTATGGTTCTTTTGAAAACGCACAAATGAAATGGTCTTGGGGGGTTTGTTATACAGGCGAATGCTTAATATGAGTGTGACCATCATCAGAAAACATCCTGTAGTCCCATGAATTAACAGAAAATCTGTCACTGTATCAAGCGTTTAAGGATTTATTTTTATATATACAGCATATTGCTTGTGTGGATGTACATTAGTCAGGTGTTTGGCCCTCAGCTTATCTCATTGTGAAGAGTTTGAAAAGGAAAGACGAACTGTTTCCCGAACGCATCTTTCCATTGATCCTGCAGACACAGGCCACACACATGAACACAGCCCTGGTGTTGTGTGACATCTCCATCATCGTCCTCGGCGAAAACTGTGGGTGTGTGTGAGTCTGAGCTGCTCTTCTTCTGTGTGTGATCTCGAGCTCTCGTTTCCTCTTACTAATGTGATATTTTGTACGTCTTTGTGGTTTGTATATCAAACGCATTGTACATGACATTCTTTTCTTACTACTTAGTGTGGAAGAAAAACAGCGTCTTTCCCTTTTAATAAACAATAAAACTGTGATGACAGATCCACGTGTCGTTATTCAGAGTCTCTCGTCTGGGATTTTGTTTCTTTTTCACATGACTTAAATTGGTGGATTAAACTCTAAAAATCAGTGTTTCAGCATTATTTATTACTAACAAAACTATATTTATTATTACAAAAATTGTCTAATCATGTAGAAAAGTAAAAGTACACCTCAAAAAGCTGTCCTTAGCACAAACAGTGAAAGAAACCAGAGAATAAACAACAAGGACATGTAAATGTGTGCGTATAATGACCGAGGTAAAGCAAGGCGCATTTTTATTCCAGTTCAGACAAAGTGTGATATTCCATACAAGTATAAATGCTCCTGCATTTGGGTTTTCTGTTGCTAATCATCAGCTGTTACTTTTTTTACTTTAACTTTGTATTTCTGAATGTCTCTGGAGCTCAAGACCAGCATTCCATTTTTGAAGCGTCCGACTTGTCCACCGAGCTCTCCAGTAGAGGAGGATTTAGTTCTCTCGGTCCTGGGACGTGAAAAAGAAAAGAAAAAAAAAAATGAGCAACACTAATCTTGACACAGTTACCAGTACTCTGCAGAAGCTTGTGGGGAAAATCCAGTCATTTACATAGGAATCCACTCAATTTTGAGTTTTACAAGGCGACGAAAAAGTTCCCCACACGGATTCCACTCGCGTTCATGTTGGACATTCGCCGCATTGAAAGATGCTTGGTTTAAAAGTGACTTTGGTGCTTCATACATAACTACACTATAGACAATTCTTTGCTAATGTGCACCATCAGGGTGGCAACATAGTCTGGCTTCCCGGCCTTAAAGCTACAGTGTGTGATTTTTACCCCATCTAGCGGTGAAAAGGTATATGACCATCCAGTGAATATTAGTTTCTGTTCCTCTCAATTTCGATTTCGTTTTAACTCCTACGGTGGCCAATGAAGTCCAAGATTAACATGGCTTCCAGTACGACCTGCTCGACACGGTGCCATCGAGTGTTAAAACGCGAAATGCGAAACTTGATGTCCCTCTTTGGCTAATGTACTTTCAAGATGGAGGGGCAACATGGCGACCGACATTAACCCCTTACCCGTATGTATTTTCAATGGCATATTATACACTCACGAGAATACTTTATTACTTGAACGAAGTAAATATACATTAATGAGCACATATATTTGTGTTTT
This sequence comes from Tiaroga cobitis, assembly GCA_030578255.1. Classification (NCBI taxonomy): domain Eukaryota; kingdom Metazoa; phylum Chordata; class Actinopteri; order Cypriniformes; family Leuciscidae; genus Tiaroga; species Tiaroga cobitis. The sequence continues at coordinate 35,376,513 of CM060610.1, forward strand.
TAGCTAAGAATAAACTAAAAAGTTACACAGTGTAGCTTTAAGCCTGTGCTAATACAATCAAGCATAAACAAACTAGAACCAGTAGAACTTAAATGACAACTACCAAAGAACAACAAATGACACTTCTTACGGCCATTGTGCTCAAAACAAACCTTGCTTGTCCTTCTTTCCTTCTTTTGTTCTGCGATTCCTGTCAAAAGACCCACAGAAGGAAAGTTAGCAGAACGATTGCACACGCTGCAGAAGTGATCTAGTGCTTTAAAAAGTAATCATATAACAACCATTCGAATTGCAATGTTGAACTTACGGATTTTGCTTCCTCTTTCTCTTTCATCTTCCGTTCTTTTACGTTTTGTTGATACACTTTGTAGTTAACATACTGCCTTTTAGGGGGCTATAGGAGAAAAAAAAAACAGTTCACCCAATTAAATAAAAATGCATTTACTCACCCTCATGTTGTTCCAAACCTGTATGAGTTTCTCTCTTCTGCTGAACACAAGAGAAGATATTTTGAAGAATATGGTTAACCAAACAGTTGATGGACCCCATTGACTTCCATAGTATGGGGGTCCATCAACTCTTTGAACAAACATTCTTCAAAATATCTTCTTTTGTGCTCAACAGAAGAAAGAAACTCATACAGGTTTGGAACAACTTGAGGGTGAGCGGAAAAGTCTTAGGAAATAAAAAGTGGATGGAGAAATGGACAAGCTTTTGCTTTTTGCACCATATTTAAAGGTCAGAAAAACATTGGGTTGAGCCTTCGTCCACCAGAAAGAGTCATGTGATCGCGGTTGGGGTCCACCTGAGTTGATGTCATTCTCCAACGATGATGTATGACTCGCATTGACAGGGGAATATCCGATCTGCCCGCTTACATGGCTGACGCAAATACACGTATCCCATTCATATAAGATTTATTTACACATTTGAATGAGGCCTGAAACCGTTCTGAGAATAACGTAATCCATGTGCTCTTTTCCTGCTCACACGTTTGTGAGTTATATCGTTGCCACATTTAAGAAAGAAAAATCTGAATTGGGTCACTTGTAATGTAAAAGCGGCCTAAGGTTCTCTGTGAGATTCTGTTGGCCTGCTATCGCACCCGTTGTGGCAATGCTGACACACAGCAGATAGAAGGGCTTCAAGTGTGTTTCAGGCCTGATTATTGGATGTGTGTTGAACTCACTCTGGCTCCCAGCATGATGGCTCTGTCCTGCTCAAAGACCCTCTGCTGCTGCCTCTCGTACCCTGACAGTCCAAACCTGTGAACCTCAAGCCGGGCCTGTGGACGACACGCACGACATGAGTTCACGGGACCTTGAAGAGATGACTGGCTCATCATACTGCAAATGAGAAGTTACTGACTTGGAACCATATGCATTTTGCAGAATATCACTCTGTACACTGAGAACAAACAGTTTAAAAATGGGTTTAAACAATTTGTTGATACTTTTCAGTATCGAATGAATTCTAACTATGTAAATCTATATTCTACATTTCACTAATTTTTTCACACAATTTTGAAAATTGTGTTGCGTGTTACATAGGGCCTAATGAAAAAACATTTAGGCTGTGTCCGAAATCTCCACTCAAACCACCACTCCCTAACCCCTATGTAGGGGGTAGGGAATAGAGCACTATATAGTGAGCTACCAGCATAATAGAAACACCACTTTCGGACACTACTCGATCGTCTCTCGGCGCCGTTGATTACGGCATTACTGTCGCACTATTTAAACCCGCCATCAGCTGGTGCCGAGCCAGCTCTGGGCTAAATAGATTTTTTTTTTATAAATACATTATATCATATTGAGCTTATTTCTCCAAAATTGTAAAATTAAAAGTCATTGCCGTTTCTGTTATAATGCGTTACTCCACACATGATTATAACTTATAAACATAAATAAAATTAATACACATAGGCCTATTTCATATTTTAATTTTCGCGCCACACCGTTTTCTCTTGCCTGTCGACATTAGAAAAAAACAAACAGATCTACATTATCAAATATCGCTCATAATACTCTTAATAAAACAGCTTTTAGACTCTGTGGAGATGCCACTCAATATTTATCTTTTTTTTTTGTTCTCGTGATTCAGAAGATTTCGTGGATTAGCAAAAGAAACAGGATTTCTAGACAGAAAACGAACATAACTTACATTTGTATGACAAATCCGTATTGTCGCGCTGCTCTCCTTGACGTCCATCCGCCATTTTTACGATCAGCGCAATGCATGATGGTATGTAGGGCTTGGGTCAGTGACCATCAGTTGTACACTACTTTTCAAAATGCATTCTGGGATACATTGAGTGGACTATATAGGGTATAATAATCATCACTATACATTCGGACAGCACTACAAAATGGCGAGCTCACTATATAGTCCAATATATAGTGAGTAATGGGAGATTTCGGACACAGCCTTAGTAAAGTTTGAAGTGCAAAATATTGTAAATAAAGTGTGTAAATATAGCTCTGTAAATACTATGATGTGGTTCTCATCGGGGAACCAAAAGTTCGACACACTTTCAGAATTCAAGCCCACTAGAACACTTGGGCCAAATACAGGAAATACGTCCGGCAAGTAGACAAGTGGTCAAGTGAAAAGACTACAAATGTAGGTATTGGGACAGACCCAAAGACGTCAGTGAAATGCCAAAGGGACTGGATTGTCTGTGCAGGATTCCTGAAGGAAATTTTATTATCTAAGCGAGATTGCCTATTTTTTGGTACCATGATGCCTTGAAGTTGTGATGAAACGGACATAGCTACAGATATTTTCTTCCATATTGTGACATACAACCAAGTGAAATAAAAAGATGTCATTATCAAGAAACAGCGGAGACTTGAGTCAATCCATCCAGTCGATTGTAAGAAAGGGGCGGGATTTAAGCGGACTAAATGATTGGAGGAGTCCGGTATCGTCACAAAGTCTGTAGTTTTACTAGTAGATCAAGTTATGACATTGAGGTCAATGAAAAAAAAAAGTATGCATGGATGAGTTGTTCACATTAAGATCAATAACATGCACTTAAAAATATATATATAGGGTGAATTTTTTATTTCATGCTCATTTTAAAATGCTGACTACATAAACCATCTCACCAAGTTTAGAAAAATAGCAATAATCTCACCTTTTCTATCGTTAGTTTCTCATCTGGGACTTTTTTCTTCTTTTCTTTGACATCAGGAGGAGCCTGAGGATAAACATGGATGAAAACAGATAAGAAGTGAATGCAGTTGCAGTCAGCTGTTACTTTTTTGAAGAGTTCATTCACTCTTTCATGCATACATTCTTAAAACTTTTTTTTCTCTCCATTTTATATGTATAACTGCAAATACAAAATCATAATTACTGTAGATCTTTCACTAGGGACACATTTTTCACTAGGGCTCTTAACAATGTGACTTGTGTAGTGTATAAATAGACAAAAGGTCAAAAAGTCACAGGGAATTTTCGAATAGGTTTTTTGCTTAAATGCCTAAAATAAGCTATTTGGTGAACACACAATATTCTCGTTTCACATTTTATTCTATGACAAAATACATCAGTAATTCCCTCTTGTGATTTTTGAAAGCTTTTTTAACTTGTCTTGTAAAAGGCGGTTGCTAACGAGTGGCTAAAGGCTAAATGAGACTACAGAGGTTGTTGGGGACATTAAACTTCATCACGCCGCACAGGCAAACTTGAAAAACCTTGTGGCGTTTTTAATTGCACTTTTGCAAACGGTTTTAAAATATTTTGCAATAATGTTGACGGGACTGAATGGTGGTGATGATTGTGTTGAAGTCACATGACTGTGGCGTAGTTCGTTTATAGTATTACGCATTAGCTTTTTTTGGCGATTGTATTTAGGCTTAAAAATTCATAAGTATGGTGTTCATTTGTGACGATAAACTTGATTAACCAGAGGGTAAGCATCATAAGCTTTTGTTGGTCACAGAGCTTATTTTCAGCAATAATCCAAAAGCAAATGGACAAATCCTATTGGCTTTTTGTCAAGGGATAACGAGTGATGCTAATGCTAAAATCGCATTCCTCCCTACTATATAGTAGGTGAAAAACAGTATGTGAATTCACACTTCTCATAAAAGGGTTGGCAAAAAGTCCCCGGATGACCTACTACTTCCAGAGATGCTGAAGTGAAGTGTGTATGTATATGATGGACACTTTACTGCCGGGAGAGGATGTATGAATGGCAGTGAAGCAACGCAACTGACGCTGGTAGGTCACGTGATTGACAACATGGCGAATGTAGTACGTCCAGAATAAATTCATACTGCACACACTCATACTATATAGAAAGTACTTTTTTAGTGGTTGTGAAGTAATAACTTATTCAAAATAAGTACCTACTCAAGACAGAGTATTTGATTTCAGACGCAGACAATATAGAATATAGAGTCATCAGTCACATGGCATTTAGGGCTGAGGTGAAGCACAGATGCAGATCATGTACTTCTTCATGTTCCTCTTACCTTCTTCACTAGGTCAACAGCCTTTGATAATTTGTTCTTCCTCCGAGGATCAATAAATGTAACAACCTCCACATTAGATTGTTTAGCTCCAGGAGGTAAGCTTCCACATACTGTTGAGTTTGTCATGGGCTGGTCTGAGTCCGCATCATGTTTGACAGCATCTTTCTCATCTTTAGCGAAGTTCTTCTTCCTTTTCTGAGACTTCTTCAGTCGTTTGTGTTGTCCATCACCTAAACATGAAAAATGACATAAAATACAATAACCAGTATTTAGAAACGTCATAGACTGTCGTTTGCATACTTTGTATGCAGTGTGTAATACCGTATCCCACAATGCAATGCATTTCGAAACTAATTGGAATTAATAACAATTAACCTTTTATTTCTGCAAATTCTTTACACACAATACTTTTTTATTGTATTGCCACTTGCTGAAGGCAATATACTGTTAGGGTTACTACTATACTATTGTTTGAAATGTTTATCGTTGGATACTAAGTAACGTTACTGTTTCAGCACATTTTTGGGATATACTGTGTACATTCATACATACATACATTGAATGCACTAGTATTAAATGTAAATGTAAACACAATACTACACAACATAGGGTGAAGTATACAATTTTGGCAGTATTAATGGTGTTAATCAGCATCTGCTGTAAATGTTTTAGTATGTTAGCATGTTATTAAAACAGTCACTCTTACCGAAATCATACAACTTGTCCAGAACTTGGTCGAGGAAAAAACGATCATCATCCACCTCTCCGCCGTGTTGATCTCTTGCTACGCTCATTTTCATGCAAAATAAACAGAACGTTTTTACCAGAACGCCTTGCTTTCGTGTGTTTCACGTGTGTGCATCATACTCGCGAATCGCGATATGTCCTTCTTTGCTTTCCGTCAATCCGTTCTTCGTCCCGGAAGTAACACAATCTGAATTTTGACACCGCCCATTAGAAGCTGATTAGGAGGAGGAAAATCTAACAGCTGTCGAAATGAAACCCCCAAGTTTTCCTCCAGGCGGCGCGTTGAAGTTCAGAGAGACAGACCTCCATTCAACCGCATTATCATCTCTCGGCGGTTTTGTCATAATGGAGACAGTTTTACGATACGAAGTATACTCTTTTAAACCTATTAATAAAAAAATAGCTTCCTATAATAAAATGAAAACAGCAATCTAGTAATCACAAACGTCAGTGATTGGCCGATCTGGACAGCGCTGGGAAAAGTCAACGGTACCACGTGATATCATTCCATTTTCTATATACTGCGAAATGTTACAGGTGTTATAAGATATTTCTTCCGTTTTGCAAAATTTTTAGCCATATTTATTTACCAAATCTCCCAGTCTCTAAAAAACTCGCCCTCCAAAAACTGATCAGTTAAACGTAATCCAGCAAACTCAAACTCACGAAATGACTGACAGATAGAAGTCGTTCCTGATTGGCTGAATCCTGTAGTTTAGCCCAGAGCCGTGGTTTAGCCCGGTTTAGCCATAGAGAGACGGCTTTTTCAACGGCTCTGAGTTTAGCCAATCAGTTTTCGATTCGTTTTTGTTTCTGTTTACATAGAGGTGTTTTTAGGACACCTCAGTAAAGTCTGTGGCGTAATAGGGAAATCTCAAGAATGGCATTAAACAACTAGCTTAGAGCAGCAAAAATTATAATAATAATTATAAATAAAATTATCATTTTGACCAATCCCAATCTGTCAGCCGTTCCGCCAAACCCCGCCCACCCGGTAATTGTTGTTTCACACTCGCTTGTCGTTCCAGCTGTTCTTGTAGCCTATTTCTATGACAGGACAGGGATGAGGAATCTCTGTGACACGAGCGATCAACCTTGATACAAACTTTCTCACACAGAACTCATTTGATCTACTACACTCATGCTTTGAATAGACACTGAATGGAAATGGCGTCTAGAACACTGTATTCGGTAAGTGCTTTAGAGGATTTTTTCTTTGCATGCTTTCAGACAAAGTAGTACATGCTTGCAACACTTGCAGTGTGAATCTTATAAGGCTTCCGTCCAGTGCACATAAGTCATTAGTTTTTAAAGCGATAGCCCTATACTACAAGAAAATGTCCAACTTTATATTAAATATGGCGGAATTTTATTAATCATAACATTAATAATTATATGTATGTTTAAGATAAAGGTATTTTAATCTATTCATTTAACAGTTTTAGTTTTGTTTACATTGTTTACAAATAAATGGTCATACCTATTAATTATTTACTAATGAACTGCATTTTAGAAAGTCATTAAAGCAATGAAATAACACAAATGATTAAAACGGAATTTTGTACAAATCCAAATCATCTCACGAATTATAACTTACTTTCATATAAATTACAGTTTCGGACATATTACAGATATGCACACTCTGGGCATTCTGAAAATTAATTAATATGTGCAATTTGAATTGAGTTATTTTTAGTTTACTGTTAATTTGAGCAAACATATGTTAATGAACTGAAAGCATTTAAGCATAAGCAAATCAAACGGTTTTGAAGAACATGAGAATACAAGAATATCGGTCCTTGTAATTTTATTCTTCAGTTTTTTTTTAGGTAATTGTAATAAAAAAAAAAAAAACAATTAAACTTTATATAAATGGTCACCATGATCTAATCGCTTAATAAACAAACATGTTTCCTGTCTCCATACAGTCTAGGCAGCGGATGCTGAAGAAGCGGGATGATTTTGAAGACGTCCTGGAGGAGAGGCGGCGTTCCAGTGATCTGAGATACGCACTGAGATGTTACACTCCCTCGCTTTATAAAGGACTAGTGCCCTGCAAAGCCAGCATGCTGAAGACCATAGTCCTGCAGTCGGACCACCTGCAGTATGTCATTAAACAGGTACAGGGCACCACCATTCCCTCAATGCCATATTTTCATGCAATACCTTACTTGTGCTTTTAAAGAGGACCTATTATGCCCTTTTACAAAGTCTTGGTTTTGTTTTTGGGGTCTAGTTGAATAGGTTTTCATGCTCAAAACACACTATATTTCACGTTGCTGCACCTCTATTCCCAGTCTGTCAGTAACGCTCTGGGTTCGTTGTCCTAAAGCATCGTTAGCCAACTATGGGAGTTTTGTTTTTACCAACATAGTTGAACTTTTTGGGCGTTTCCTGGAACCATAGATCCAACAAACATTTGCAAACAGCATCACAAACTTGCGTAGTTTGAACTGCAGCAGTGGTTCGCACTTGTTAAATGAAATGTGGACTTAAATAGATCTGCTCTTGGGCACAATAAGCAAGCTTACATATCTTTCATTTTATCTAACCGTCAAAAAAATACTGTTTTTTTTTTTATTTCAATGAAATATTTTTGATTTAATATTTAGCATTTTTAGGGGATTTTATTGTGCTAAATTATATTTATGCAGTATGCATTTATTCACTTTTTGAGCATGGACAACTTAAACTGTCATACATCTTGAATGCTTTAGAGCACATACTTCTGATCTCTAAGTCTGATCTCTTTTCAAAGACGACACTTGGCAGATTATTGTGAATATAAAATAAAAGTGAACTTAATTTTTTTTTTTTTTTTACATTTACATGTATTTTCATGAAAAATGCACAAAAATACCATTTAAATTTTGGAAATGAAATATATATTTTCCAAAACACATTTTACCCTAAAACTGTGAGAAAATCAAAGCCATAAATCTAAACAGGCTGCGTCCAAATTTGAGATTGATATCTAAAAGAAATTTGCTTTCAGGAAGACTTTGATTGTGCGCAGTACCAAACGTTTCCACTAGATTAAATTTGTCTGCCATTATTTTCCATTTATTTCCCATTTTTGACCGCGAATACAAGTGTGATTATTTTTTTCAGGACCATTTAACCTTTTTATGATTGTTTTTGTGTTCCGAAGAATAAAAAAATGGTCAATAATGCATCAGAGGGTTAAATAGACACACTTTTTAAACTATATATTTTATATATTTGAGGAGTGTGCATGTGCCTAAATGCGTATGGGACCCCTGGAGTATGACGTATAAGGGAACTAGCGATGAATCAAACATCAAGTAAAGTAAAATGACAGGGACCAAAAACAGTAAAGTAGTCATTAGGTGCCATGTTCATTACAGCAGCATCTGTATTGTTGAACCAATGTTTAAAAATACAGATCAAACCCTGGGTGTTTTAATGGCTACTGAATTGTGTGTGTAGGTTTCATCAGAATCAGGAGACAGTAGTGAGTGTGTGACGGAGGAAGCGTCTCTGATTCTGGACGAGATGGCTCAACGACTTCAGCTGAGCACCGTACGTTTCTTCGCCTTCATGCTCAGCAAAGCCTTCAAGAGACTCTTCCGCAGCGTGTGTGTCAACGAGGAGGGCATCCAGAGAGTGAGCGACTCTTCACTGTCCCCAACATACATGTGTGAAACATTCCTGCTGAAACACCTGGCTTATACACTGTCAGCTGACTACTAGAGGCAGTAATGTTTCTGAAACATGTTCTTATCAAAATCATCAGCATTAAAGGGTTAGTTCACCCAAAAATGAAAATTAAGTCATTAATTACTCACCCCCATGCTGTACCAACCCCGTAAGACCTTCGTTCGTCTTCGGAACACAAATGAAGATATTTTTGATTAAATGTGACAGCTGGATCACTCCTCCATAGGCTCCCTAAGGGAATGAATCCTGACGGCCCAGAGAGTCATAAAAGAAAATGTTTAAATATTCCATGTCACAACAGTGGCTCAACTATAAGTTTATCAAGCGACGAGAATACTTTTTGTGCGAAAAAACAAACAAAAATAACGACTTTATTCGACTATTCCTTTTCTTCCTTGTAGGCCTGAAACGAGACTTCAAGAGATTTCCACGACGAACACGCGCGAGAACTTAACTGAAGTAGTTGAAGGAGATCGCAATTCTCACGCATGCGTCGTGGAAATCTCTTGAAGTCTCGTTTCAGGCCTACAAGGCATCTACGCTAATATTAGTGTCTTTGTTTATCCCGAGGTTTTCCCGCAGCCTGCCGGATCCAGGCCGTGTCCAGATCTGACGAAGGAGATCCGCCTGGACCCGATGACAATGCAGTGCTGAAGTGTCCACTATCCTCTCCCTATGGAGGATCCCTTTCCCACTCTACAGATAAAGCGTTGTGAATTCCGGCTCGCGTACCCCGAAGTGATAAAATAAAACAAAATTCTGTATCAAAATTTATAGGCAAGAAAAGTAGTTTGTTTAGGCATGGGTTTTATGAATTACAAACCTGCGCACATATTTTCAAAAGTACATAACTATAGAATCAATTCTGAATGAGCATGTGAACGCCGTCAGCGTTAATCACAGGTTCGTGTTTAAAAGTCTGATCATTTCAACGGAGGTGAATCAATCAAAGTTAACTTTAGCTGGAAATAACATTATTCAAGAACCGCTATAAAGCCAAAACAATCTCTGTTACCTTAAATTATATGTTTATCTCTGTAAAGCTGCTTTGGAACAATCCATTGTTAAAAGCGCTATATAAATGAAGATGACTTGACTTGACAAGGAAGAAAAGGAATAGTCGAATAAAGTCGTTATTTTTGTTTGTTTTTTTCGCACAAAAAGTATTCTCGTCGCTTGATAAACTTATAGTTGAGCCACTGTTACGACATGGAATATTTAAACATTTTCTTCATTGACTTTCTGGGCCGTCAGGATTCATTCCCTTAGGGAGCCTATGGAGGAGTGATCCAGCTGTCACATTTAATCATAAATATCTTCATTTGTGTTCCGAAGACGAACGAAGGTCTTACGGGGTTGGTACAGCATGGGGGTGAGTAATTAATGACTTAATTTTCATTTTTGGGTGAACTAACCCTTTAATGCTTAAAGGGATACTTCAGGATTTAGCATTAAGCTTTGTATTAGTAGAAAACCTGTAGTATTTTCAAATTACCGTGCTTTCCACCCTCATATCCCCCTGAGACGAGAGATTTGTGTATTTTTTGTCTAGAAAAAATCCTCAGATGACGCAAAAATCGTCATTTTGCATCTTCGGAGGATTTTTTGGCCAGAGGCTAAAGACTACAGTCAGTAGTAGGGTCTGTCCCGCATGTTCTCAACTCGCCCATAGAGGGTGGGATCTCACTCACAGTATGTACACATAGTGTCAGACATCTTTTTTTGGAAGCTAAGCTAGCAGGCTCTTGTTCTGTGGAGAAAGCTGAGTAACTTAGTAGGAGAAAGCTGAGTAGTAGGGGTTCCCATCCTCTTTTTTCCGGACATGTCCGGCCGTCGAGATCGTACAAAATGTCCGGGATTCAGCTTTTGCTTTCTGCAGTCGCCATTCATTGTTTACATGCACACCTTTTGCTTCAATCTAACTGAATTCATTCCGATTGGTGAATCTGAATGTAGTGTTTACATGAACGCTAAACAAGTGGTCGGTTGATGTGCGTTTTAACATTGCTAAGAAAATTCCCGCTCCTCCATGAGAGATACGAGACCGGTGCGTCTCACAGGTGTCTCTCATCAGTAATCACGCCCTCGGCCTCGTCCTGCTCGCCACAGTAAACATGATGAATGGCGACTGTTGAAAGCAAAAGTCGAATCCCGGACATTTTGGGCGATCTCGAAATCGCGGGCAGACTCATCACGGAGACTCACTAGTAGCCTAAATTTGTTGTTTAACTACTGCGCTCTGTTACCGGTAGGCCCGGCCTCCTAGGGCAGCGAAGCAAGTGCATTCTGGGAGTTGTTGTCTTTCATCCAAATAAGCCAAAAATACATTTTCTGGCTTTTCTCAGTCTAGAAAGCTCCAAATTCAAAAATAATTTCACATTTCTTCTACATAAATGACCCATTTTAAATACACACTCATCTTTCCAGAGGTGAAGTATCCCTTTAAAGGTTACAGGGAGAGGCTTAAATTCCTTATGACACTCTCATTAGTATGATGATCTCTTATTTGTCTGTTTAAATGTGCTTATTATCATATGAATAATATGATCTTTTTAGGTCAGTTCAGCTGATGGCTTCCTACACAGGGTATTATATAAATATCACAGTTTAGAAGTTTGGAAATTTTTTTTCTTTAAAGAAGTCTCTTATGTGATCAGTGTCACATGATCCTCCAAAAATCAGTCTAATATGATGATTTGATGCTCTTATTATTATCACAGTTGAAAACAATTGTGCTGCTTGATATTTTTATGGAAACCATGGTACTTTTTTTCAGGATTCTTTGAAGAATTGAAAGTTCAAAAGAACGGCATTTCTTTGAAATAAAAATCTATAATATTAAATATATATATAATCTTGTGAATGGTAGTGTATCACAATTGCCACAAAAATATTATGCAATTTTCAATAATAATAATTATAAATATTCATTGAGCTGCAAATCCGTGTATTAGAATGATTTCTTTGTAATCACACAAATAAATGACATTGATCAAATAAATGCAGCCTTGGTGAGTATTTCATACAAAAAAAATCACGATGTCCTGCCATTTGTTTGAATGAATATACCATGTAAATAGTGGATTTGTCATGAGGTTTTCTCTCTCCAGCTCCAGCAGGCTGTACAGGAGCACCCGGTGGTTCTTCTGCCCAGCCACCGTAGTTACATGGACTTCCTGATGATGTCATACTTACTCTACATGTACGACCTCCCCCTGCCCGTGATTGCTGCTGGAATGGGTGGGTGTGAACTGGATAGTCATCAAAATTGCAATGCTGCAATTGTTTGAATCCTCCAAATAAACATAACAGTATCTTTAGAGTTGTTTGAGGTCACACTGCTGTATTGTACCAGTCTGAAAACTATATTTAGTCTAGCTGTTATAAGAGTAGACGCACGCTTTCCAAAATTTAGACCTGCTCTTTTTTTTTAACCTGATTTGGTCTAAAAGTTCTTACCACAAAATGTTGGTCTCATAACTTATGCCAGCCTCCTAAATGGTCCATAGCCTACTATTTGATTTGCTTGAGAAGAGTGTTTGGATTCAACAGTTTGTTTTAATCCCACAAGTTCTCTCTGGGAGTTTTGAGGGGTGGCCTTGTCTAAACAGTATCTGGTTTATTTGATGTTTAGTTTCCTTAGAACTGAACAAAGAGTAATGGCTGGAATGTCTAAACATTTGAAATTCTATAAGTCTGACAAGTACATAAATGCATGCCCTTTTTAGTTGAAGTATACTAATAGGACACTTTTGTAAGGGGACCCTCATACGTTGCTTTAGCCAACATTTATGTTTGCTATTACAAAGAGCACAGCTGTTGTGAGGTCATTTAAGCTGGCAATTTATCTACAGACTAAATTGAAACTGTAGTCTATGGGTTTGGCTTACACAGTAACATACAGTCACAATTGTAAAACCACTTGATACTTGGGAATTCGCTTTCTCAGGGATTAAAGTTCTCCGTCGCTACGACGGATTTCCGTTAATTGCAGCGAGTCTATGACGGATTTCCGTCAATTGCAGGGTTCCCGTCTGTCCTTAATGTCTTAAATTCACTTTTCATAATTTTAAGGCCGTAATAGGCTTTCATTTCTCAAATAGTGTAATACATGTCTTAATTATAGTTTGAATAGGTCTTAAATTAAAGGGTTAGTTCACCCAAAAATGAAAATTAAGTCATTAATTACTCACCCCCATGCTGTACCAACCCCGTAAGACCTTCGTTCGTCTTCGGAACACAAATGAAGATATTTTTGATTAAATGTGACAGCTGGATCACTCCTCCATAGGCTCCCTAAGGGAATGAATCCTGACGGCCCAGAGAGTCATTAAAGAAAATGTTTAAATATTCCATGTCGCAACAGTGGCTCAACTATAAGTTTATCAAGCGACGAGAATACTTTTTGTGCGAAAAAACAAACAAAAATAACGACTTTATTCGACTATTCCTTTTCTTCCTTGTAGGCCTGAAACGAGACTTCAAGAGATTTCCACGACGCGCACGCGCGAGAACTTAACTGAAGTAGTTGAAGGAGATCGCAATTCTCACGCATGCGTCGTGGAAATCTCTTGAAGTCTCGTTTCAGGCCTACAAGGAAGAAAAGGAATAGTCGAATAAAGTCGTTATTTTTGTTTGTTTTTTCGCACAAAAAGTATTCTCGTCGCTTGATAAACTTATAGTTGAGCCACTGTTGCGACATGGAATATTTAAACATTTTCTTTAATGACTTTCTGGGCCGTCAGGATTCATTCCCTTAGGGAGCCTATGGAGGAGTGATCCAGCTGTCACATTTAATCAAAAATATCTTCATTTGTGTTCCGAAGACGAACGAAGGCCTTACGGGGTTGGTACAGCATGGGGGTGAGTAATTAATGACTTAATTTTCATTTTTGGGTGAACTAACCCTTTAAGGAAAGACGAGGTGTATTCACCCTGCTGAGGCCTGAGGGGTGTGAACAAAGCCTGGAGTGGACGAAAAGCACGTTCCTCTCTCCACTCTAAGCATTCTGTAATCACTTCGCTGATGGTCCACTCAGGTTTTTCAATTCCCGCTCTCACGGAAAAATTAACATGTAAAAAGACGCTTTCAAGTGAACATTTTAGTTGGTTGGGATGAGTAACTGAGTATTTCATTATAGAATATCAAATAGGTTGTGTGATTATTCTAAAAAAAAACTCCATCTCCATGTTTTTGGTGCTGACGCGTTCATAACATTTAAGGGTGGCGCTGCCAATAACCTAAAAGCTGTCAAAAAGAACCGGCAAAAGTAATGATTATGAATAGGCCTATGTCAAAATAGCAAGGAGACATTTTAGCAATAGCAAGCCAAGGAGACGTGTTTTCTGTCAGTGTCGGCTCACTCGGCTGGAAAGATGAAGTTGACGATGCTGACTCGCGATCTTGGCAGTGAACGCGCCAGAGAGAAATGCACTTTTCATACGGATTAGGCCTACATAAGCAGAGAGTCTGTTTTCTTTTGTTTTGAATTGTTCTGTTTAAAAGTAGACATTTCAATATAGATTTATTTCTGTGAAGTAGGCTATACCTTATACGCTGAGTTTCGGTTCATGAGACGAGCTCCACTTCACACGCCGGCGCATATCGTGATTATCTAATGTCTGCTATATTTACTTATTTATTAAATGCAGGTAGGCCTCATTGGTTGATGAAACATTGATTCAAATTAAGATAATTAATACAAAACGAAATTTACTTTAAAGAAAGGCTGTGTTCTTGTTTGAGGTCTCTGCGTGAACGTTTTAAAGCACTTTAGTGCCGCTTCTAGAACTGTCACGTCCGTAACATTGTTTTTTTCCTCAAATGCGAACACGAAAAATAAAATATTTTATGTTCTGGGGAGAACCAACCCTTCTTCATTCGGTAGCCTATTTTTGGTTTGTGCAGTGTAATTCACAGAATAGGCTAGGCTACTAAAACAATATTTTGCCACCTAAAAGTTAAAGATGTTTTGTGTCATGTCCGTAACGCATCTTCCCTCATATTGAATATGAGAATTTAAGGGCTATTTCAAGTTTTGACTGCAAATGTCACGTCCGTAACGCTGGAATTGCCCAATTTTAATTTATCCTCAACTAGTTTTGTGGTGTAGGTCTACGTATTTTATAATGTTAACTTCAAATAATAATAGTAATTTAAAGATGTGGTAGCATTGGATCTGGACGGGAAGGATAACTCTGGGAGTTGGAAGGGGTGTGTGGCGATTCTGTTCTCACACCGCGACACGGGTTCGTGGATATGAGTGCGACTTCGGTTTTACGTCGCATATCGTTACAGCCCTATTAAGATAGCTTTTAAAATACGAAAACTGGCAATGAAGCGGTTTAAAATATCTCCACTTAAAATGCTATTGGTCTCGACTATTTAAATAAAGTTAAAGGAATATGACTTGGCCTGGGGAAAAAAATCCATCAGAAGAATTTTTCACTTTAATCCCTGCTTTCTGCACAGAAGGCATCACTTGTGCTTAATCAACCACTGATTACATCTTGTCCCCACAGTTAGGTCTCTTTCCCAAACATGCGTAAAAGGTAGGGCACTCAGGCTTCTGACTTAAAGTATGCTTACAACTGCAAGCGTGCGCACCAGTTCCTATCAGTGAAAACGTTTGCATTCCTGCACTTGGCACACTGAAAAAAAAAAAAAATCTGAAAAATTAACTATAGTAAAGCAGTTTTCTGCTGGTTTAAAATGCCTTTACAATACAAAATGACAAGTAAATTCACTAATATAGAGACTTTTATTGGCACTTCTCGGCATTCACAATACATCAGTTTGCAATCACAATGGGGCCGATGGTTGCTTTCCCTTCTGATACCAGGCCTGAAAAAGACAAAGACTAGATGAGAAATGGAAAGTCCTTCTGCAAGAGCAATACAAAGACTTTGCATACATTACCTGAATCAGGTAGTGCTCGTCCTTTTCTGCTGGAACCACATGTGGAGTCACAGCACATGCACACCTGGTCATTGTCATCTACAGAAGTCCATCTATAGACCGGAAAGAAAACTGCTTACCCATGTTTAACAACTCAAAATCATTAGAAGTCTCAAATGGTATGCAATACCCATTATTGAAGGAGCAGGCCTTGTTCTCTGGACTTGTCGGGGTAGAGGCCATGACAGCCTTTAGAGCACAGGTGATGTACACCTACAGAAGAGGACACAGTTAAACATGACCAGTAAGAGAACTCACCCACAGAACTACAACCCAAAATGCATACCAAGCCACTATCAGCTTGCAGGAACCTGAAAGCCTCCAACTGAAACTGCAGCTTGTCATTCTGAACCCTGCGCATGAAACTGGAAGTGGAGCCTGTGAGCTTTCCATCAACCAGGCACCTGAAGAGAGAGAGGGTGTGGGTTAAGACTTTAGGCACTATTTGCAAACAGGAGTTGAAGGAGAGATTGCATACTAACCCATAGTTTTCAATAAAGGAATATCTTGGAGAAGAGTTTACATCAGGGACTGCAGTAGCCACACAGTCTCCCACAAAGATACGCAGAGGGACGTGGTTGTATTGCTTCACAGAAGCTTCAAGGTTCAGGAACTGCCCTAGGAAGTACTGGTTGGAGGGCCTCTCAAACATCCAGTCATCTGAAATGAAACTCATGTTGGCAACATTCCCTAGGCCACTTCTGAAAATCTAACATTGTATATTACCAGTCATGAGCTTCAAGGAAAACACAAGAACTTCCTCTCCAACTTTTGTAGCAGCAAAAGGAACCCAGCTGGGCATCAGCACATTGCTGCTTACATTTTGCAACCTAGTGGAAGCAGTGAAACAAGATTAAGAAGAATGTAGCATTTAACAAAATTGCTTTGACAAGTTTGTTTTTACCTTGAATAATGACACTCAATTCCAACAGCTGCTGCATCAGCCCTTACAATGGGAGTTCCGACTAAAGCCTCTGGAGTGTAGAGGAGGGTGAAGGTGTAAACAAGCTCATCGTTAGTCATCTGAAAGCAGCACAAGTAGCAGGTTACTGGACAGACCTGGCTTTTACAGTTGCAAGGGTTGACCCATTAGCAGCCACTTACCGTCAGAGAGCTGCCACATGTCTGGAGCTCATATTCAAAGATAAGGACTTTAGCTTCTGGATCCTCCCCTACAACTGCACAGCCTCCTAAAGTGAGGAATGAAGGATTCACCAGCTGGCCAGTACCAAATAAATCCTCCTTAACCTCCACATGCACAAGGTTCTCCCCACATTGTGCTGCAATACTCTCAGTAGCTATAGGTACACGCAGCTCAAAAGGCACATCTGGCTGTTGAGGTTCTTCTGGCATTATTGGAAAACGCCACATCAAAGGTGCAACAGGACCCTGCATTAGTTGTTTGGACTGAGTATATCCAGGCTCTTGGAGATTCCACGGATCAGCCTCAACAGAGTTCATTGCAGGCCTTGAAGGCCTAAAAGATGCTGATACCTGTGGGCTTTGGACAGCTTGCTGAGACACTGGTGGCTGTTGCTGCTGAAATCTTACTGGATCCTGGCCTTGTTGAAATCCTAACCACTGTGCAAAACACAAGTCAATTGCTGTTAGCAGCAGCAACCCAGAAATACTGAAAACCACCTGTCCCATTGCTGACAAACTTCTGAAACCTCCAGAATACCTGTTGATCTTCTGCTGTGCCTTTTTCTAGAGCAGGCAATTAAAGAGACTCCGCCCCTTTTGTCAAGCTTAATGATTTCCCAGACTTGTTTCATCAAAAGCATTGTACACACCTAGATCCAGGTGGCTCTCTTGTTTTGTAAATTGTCCAGTGGGCGTCAAGCAGTGAACCAACACAGTGCAAAAAATGGTTTCCCCTGATTTCACAGACAAGGCTTAAGACGAGCATACACTGTGCGATTTCAGCAAGGTTACCAACTCACACTGTACGAGTAGATCGCTTAAAAACCATGTAAGGTTGTGCTTGAATGCTGAAAAAAGAAAACAACGTTATTCTTGTTGTATTGTCAGACAAAGATAATACAATTTTGATGTAATGAAGATGGAGACAGATATTTTCTTGCATATTGTGAAGTGCATCCGAATAGAAATTTAATTTGAATGGAATTTAAAGTTTAAGATATATTTTCTTTAAATATATTACTTATAATGAATAAGAAATGTAATTAAAAATAATTTACAAAAAAAAAAAAAAACTGAAATATGCTGTTTGCATTCTTCTATAAAAAGTTATTTAAAATTTTCATCTAACATGGTTTTTACAGTAAAATGATTAAAACTGTTGATTTCATATTACAATATATTCGTTACATGTAGTGTTTACTAATGTCATGATGTTTCCTGCAGATTTCATGAGCATGAAGTTTATTGGTGAGATGCTGCGGATGTCGGGAGCGTTTTTCATCCGTCGGTCGTTTGGAGGAGATAAACTTTACTGGGCTGTGTTTTCTGAGTATGTGAAGACCATGCTGAGGGTAAGACCCTTCATCCAAACAACTGAACAAATGAGCAAATCAGGGAATTAGACCTTTAATATAGGATGAAATACAGGCTTCATATTGTATTGGATTTAAGGCTTTTAACTTGGCCTGCTCGATTATGGCAATCATGATTATTTTGGTCAATATTTAATCAAGATTATTTACCACGATTATGAGTGGGCCACAGAGCCGGACAGTAACGGAGTACATTTACTTGAGTACAGTACTTAAGTACAATTTTTAAGGGATCTGTACTTTACTCGAGTATCATTTTTGGGGAGTACTCATGACTTTACTCAAGTACATTTGAGAGGCAAATATTGTACTCTTTACTCCACTACATTTCTATCCATAACCGCGAGTACCCGTTACTACTTCTAAAAAAAAAAAAAAATAGAAAAAAAAGAAACATCTCGGAAACTCTCAATTTGTTGTTTCCCTCTCAAACGTGATTGGATTGTGCAGGCGCCACTGATTGGGACAGCCTATCAGCAATCACCTTCAGCTTTCCGCCAAAGTCAACTCCATGGTCAGATTTAGATAAGAGACGAAACCATGGACGAAACAATGGATGAAGACGCAGCAGGTCCATCCCGTGAATGTGCCAACCCGTGGCCCCATCTCGCCAGACTATTTCAATTTTCTGAAATTTCTGAAATTTTCTTAAATGTTAAATAAAGCAACATGGTAAAAAGATGAAAATGACTTGATTTTACTTTCGATTCCTTTTACATTCTCCAAGGTATTAACATTAACATTTTTCATAACTCCATGTAGGACGTTTCTGTACATAAATGTAAGCACTGTGGCAGTAGTAATGCAATATTTAGAAAATGTACTCTTGATACTCAAGTACTTTTAAAAACAAGTACTTCAGTACTTTTACTTAAGTAGACATCTGACTGTAGTACTTTTACTTGTACTTGAGTAAAATTTAGCAAGGGGTATCTGTACTTTTACTCAAGTAATGAAGCTGTGTACTCTGTCCGCCTCTGGTGGGCCATATGTCCAAAACTTTATATGAGTAATTTATTTAAAGATAGCAATATATATCAAGTGTACATGCTGGAAATGTACATTTTAGATAACAGTGGAATTTTACAATTCTCGATTCCAATTGCGATACCACAGCATATTGCTAACTAATGTAAGTAAAAGAAGTCCTCAAAAAATTATTGATAATAATTATTCAGTCAGTATTACAGTAAAATCAATAAAGCAAGTTACAAATACAATAGAGAAAAGCTTTTTTATGCAAGTCTATGTGTATTCAGCTAACAGCCTAGTACAGAGATTGAATAATAAAATGTAAAATAAAACACAGCATACTCTTCACTACTTCACTACCTAAACTTGCTTTGGTTCTAAAGCTACAAAAGTTGTTCAGTCAAGTGCAGTGAGTCATTTTTAATTTTTTTTATTTGTCTTTTGTTGTTTGTTTGATTGACATTAGACTGCAGCAGGAATATTAGGCTGCTGTCTCTTTAAGAAACGAATGCACGGATCTAATGTACTGATGCACATTCAATTTTCTCTCAACTGTTTGCATTCCCTTAAGACATAAACGACTGGGTTTGAGTGATTGCTCGCCAAGTGAAACATTTTGACATGTTTTTGTGTGAAGGCCTTTTTGACTGCTTCTGAAGCTCAAAGGTCACTTAGCGTGTCTGTGCTTTTAAAATAACTTTTTAATATCAAGCACGTCCTATTTTATGAAAGTCGCATTACATTAATTTACTAATTTGCACGAAATTTGGGCTTTTAAGGAGAAGAAAAAGTGCACCTCTGCAGTTGGGCACAATAATTGTTTTATCTCTATTATCATATATTCATAATCGTTGGAAGCCGAAATCTAAACTCAATTTTGATTAATCGCACAGCCCTACTTTTCACACTGCTCTTAACCCTCTTATAAACATGTAACTGGAAGGGCGTTTTACCTTTGATCAAGACGCAGTTGATACTGTAAGTGGGTTTGAAACTGACTATTTAAAGGGATAGTTCACCCAAAAATAATCCCATTATTTACTCACCCGCAAGCAATCCTAGGTGTATATGACTTTCTTCTTTCAGCCAAACACAATCTGAGTTGTATTAAAAAACAACCTGTCTCTTCCAAGCTTTATAATGGGAGTGGATACAGCCTCAAGTAGAAGTCCAAAAAAGTACATCCATCCATCATAAAAGTAATCAATACGACTCCAGGGGGTGATTGTTCTGAAACAAAGCGAAAAATATTCATATTTATAACTTTATAAACTATAATCACTGCCATACGCGAGTCTAGTTCTGGCGGAAGAGTGACCTCTGACCCTAAACTAAAGCCTTTATTAACCCCCTGGAGCCGAATGGAGCACTCTTATGATGGATGGATGCGCTTTTTTTGGGCTTCCTTTCTTCATTTGGGATAATTTTCAGTCTTGGGTGACATAACCCTTTAATGTATATACTTCCAGTCTTGACAGTTGAAAATATACATTGTTGAAAACTATTAACCTGTTATATGTTGTTTATTCAGAATGGTTATGCCCCAGTTGAGTTCTTCTTGGAAGGAACTAGAAGCAGGACGTGCAAATCTCTTACACCAAAGACGGGTAATTACACATCGACTAACGTTTTTTATACAATTTCAAAAACAGGCTGGCTGTGCTGCTGTGACATTTTTCATTTTGATAAAAGCTCTTTGCTGACTTCTGCATGTATTGTGCAGCGTCAAGGCTTTTCCCCACTTTATTGCTGCACAAATAAATTCAAGGTGACAGGAAACATTTTTTTTTGGGGGGGGGGGGGGGGTCTGCATTGCTTGTTCACAGGAAGTGAGATGCCAGCTAAATGAAATTTCACAGGATTTTCTCAATTGAATCATAGTCCCAGAATGAAATGGCACCCCTGACTAATTTATGGGACAAAGGTTCAAAACGACAGCTTGAAACCTGGAGAGCCCGACGGTGGCAGCTCATCAATCAAACCGAACAAAAGCTAATTTAGATGAATGAGAGAAACAAAATGGTCCACCTCTTTTGAACACCATTTTGTGTCAGCTTCATCTCCCACACTCTTTCATTACTTCTTCTCCCTCAGGGTTGTTGAATATTGTGATGGAGCCTTTTTTTAAAGGAGAGCTATTCGACGTGAACCTGGTTCCTGTCAGCATCAGCTACGAGAGAATACTGGAAGAATCCCTGTACGCCCGTGAGCTGCTCGGCGTCCCGAAGCCCAAAGAGTCGACCTCAGTACGCATGGCCTTCTTCTACACATTATTATGTTTTATCAGACATACTGTATATGAACAAAATATATGCAGCAAGAAATATTCTCTTAATCAGTGTCTTGTTTTCCAGTAAAAAAAAAAAGCAACAACAACAAAAAAAGACAACATAATTTGGACAATACAACAACCAAAAAACATTCAACACACACACACACCATTGTTCAAAAGTTTAGGATCGGTTCAGACTTTTTAATGTTTTTGAAAGAAGTCTCTTATGCTCACCAAGCCTGCATTTATTTGATAAAAATTGATACAGTAAAAACGTAGATTTTGTGAAATATTGTTACGATTTAAAATAAACAATTTTAATATATTTTAAAATGTAATTTATTCCTGTGATCAAAGCTGAATTTTCAGCATCATCAGTGTCACATGATCCTTCAGAAATAATACTAATATCCTGATTAATTTTCTGCTCAAGAAACATTTATTATTATTACGTTGAAAACGATCGTGCTGCTTAATGTTTTTGTGGAAAACTTGACGCATTTTGTTTTAGATCCGTCGATGAATGGAAAGTTAAAAAAATATATATTTTGTAACAATGGAAGTGTTTTGATCAATTTAATGATTCCAAACCTTTGAATGGTGTGTCAAAAATGTTATGTACCTAAAAAGAATAAATAGTTTTAATATTTTTCATATAGTGCACAAATGGATGCATATATATATATCTATATATTTAAGTCTTTTTGTAGAATATGTGTTGAATAAAGTGTATTTTTCTCACCACCTTGGCAAATATTCTTTCCGTGTTTCAGGCATAAATCCTCACTCAATGTCTGTAAATATATGTTTGTTTTGGAATTTATTTTTTTTGGAACATCCAGACATGCGTATTACTGAAAAGACAGACCTCAGAGTTTGAATTGTTCTGTTTTTGCTGACATCCATTTCTCTCAGGGTCTGTTGAAGGCCCGACGGGTCTTGAGCGAGGACTATGGGAGTATGCATGTTTACTTTGGTCATCCTGTATCTTTGCGCAGTCTGGCAGAGGGAAAGATAAACCGCTGTCAGTACAACCTGCTGCCAAGGTAAGACACACGAAGCATGCTAGCAGCCACACAGCGTGATATGTTTACCTTACACCACGGCATGCAGAGTTTTCTGATCCTTGTTGAATGTCACAGTACATTATGCTAATAAAAAAATAGAGTTTGGGTCCCACTTTATATTAGGTGTCTTTAACTACTATGTATGTACAAACATTTAAACTAACCATTTGATACAATGCACTTATTTTGTACATACATGTTTTTACATTGTACTTCTATTTAAAAAAAAACCCAGCATGTAATTACAGCTGTAATGAATTTCTGTAATTACATCTATAATTTCACTGTTGACCCTTATCTTACATCTCAAAAGAGACTTTAAAAATCGAACCGACCCCAAACTTTTGAACGGTATTGTATGTCTATATTTATACATTTACATTCAATATTATGTTAATGTGTAGTAGATTCATATTTATCTAATTTATTGCCAATTTTTGACTTTTATTTTCCACTGTCAGATTCCAGCCGCAGCAAGTTTAGTTGAAGCACCCTGTTCTGTACTGTTCTGTTCTGTGTTTTTTTAATCAGGTACATTCCTCAGAAACCCAGCACAGAGAATCACGAGTTTCTGAACGAAGCTGCGTTCCGCCTGGTCCGCATACAGGAGGAGAACATGGTCCTCAAGCCCTGGGTTCTCATCGCCACGCTGCTGCTGCAGAACCCGGATGGCCTGGACCTCTCCTCTCTCACGGAGCAGACCGACTGGCTTAGGCACCTGGCACTGGCCTTTGGAGCGTTCTTGGACTGGCCTGGTAAGAGAAGCACCTAGTCAAAACCTCAGGCTGACCTCTTTCTAAGGTAGAGCTAATCACTGCATTTGCCAAAGCTAGTGTGAGAGGTTCATGGCATGTTTGGAAGCGATTCCGAGTTTTGAGTCTGAGACACTTAGGGCCCTATCATACACTCGACGTAAGTGTTTTTTGCTAGTTTCAGCCCGACGCAGTTATCATTTTCAGGTCCTGCGCCACGTTGTTTAAATAGCAAATGCATTTGCGCCCATTTGCTGGTCTGAAAACAAAGTGTGTTCAGGCGCATTGTTGGTGCGTTGCTATTTTGAGGCAACTGAAATAGACTGCGCCTTTGACCAACTGAAACCTGGTCTAAAGTCAATGGCGCAGTATTTTTTTTAGGGGTTTTTTTTTAGAGCGCGTTAGTAATATGCGCCTATAGGCGGGTCCACAACCCGCGTACACTTTCTCCCGTATATGGTCTGCTTGCACGCACGAGCAGATCCGTTTCCTCTCCAGAGAAGCGTTCAGTTTTTCCACTTGCAAATTCCGTCGTGTAAATAGCGAATCCGCCACGGCGCGAGCGC
The DNA here is from genome assembly GCA_030578255.1 of Tiaroga cobitis. NCBI lineage: Eukaryota > Metazoa > Chordata > Actinopteri > Cypriniformes > Leuciscidae > Tiaroga > Tiaroga cobitis. The sequence goes on from CM060610.1 coordinate 35,400,528, forward strand.
AACTGGCCTTTAAAGGGAATGGGAGATGAGATTCTGATTGGTTTATTGTACGTTAAGCCCAAAACACACCCATTACTCATTAAGAGAATAGAGACAACACTTTTAGACCATGCGCCGGGTGCGCTGAACGTTTTTCTGTCTTTAAACTAGCAAAAGTGGATTCGGACACGCCCTGAGTGCACTTGCGCCGTGCGCTTTAGACCATCCGCTTGAATTGTTAAAATAGGGCCCTTAAAGGGATAGTTCACCAAAAAATGAAAATTCTGTCATTATTTACTCACCCTTGTTCCAAAAATGTATGCATTTCTTTGTTCTGTTGAACACAAAAGAAGATATTTTGAAGAATGTTGGTGACTAAACAGTTGTGGGGCACCATTGACTTCCATAGTATTTATTTATTTTATTTTATTTTTTTCATATTATGGAAGTCAGTGGTGCCCCACAACTGTTTAGTCACCAACATTCTTCAAAATATCTTCTTTTGTGTTTCAACAGAACAAAGAAATTCATACTGTTCATATGTTATAATTCATATGTTATAAACGAACATCATTATAAACAAACATGAATTAACAATCAACAACAGTACAGTATATGCAAATTGCATTGAACAAATGTTCTCTCTGATTGTTAATCAAAAGTCCTAAATGAAATCATTTCAAATATTTGATTGCACACAGGCAAACTATTTGTATCACTGAATAAAGATCTCTAAATTTGAAAGTTTAGCCGTCTGAAATTGTATCCCATTATCATATTTCAGATTTTCTCAGAATGGCAAAAATGATCATGCATATCTCCAGGATATGCAGAATCTGCTTAAATAAAGGAAATGCGCTCCATGAATAATTCATTGCAGAGAAATCCAATAGCTTTATGGCAGCTTACGTGACCTTAATTTGAACAATCCCCAATAATATGATCTCTCTGTCTCTCTGTAGATCACGCGTCCTGCAGTGAAGTCATCAGCTGTAGTTTAGCTCTGCACACACACCTGTTGACTGTGTCCGCGGGACGCGTCCGGCTGAGCGTCACGGAGGCGCTGGGGGTCGAGACCACACCGGAGGAAGCCGTGTTTCACCGAGCCGTCGTTGTGCTCTCTTGTGCCTCCTACAGGAACCAGATCCTCCACGTGTTTCTGAGACCGGCTCTGTTAGCAGTGGCCATGCAAAGCACAAACTCCAATAGAAAAGGTGTGAGAGATATCAATTGCATACATGTTTTTACTTGTTTTACTCTTGATTAGTAACACTAATCAATAGTCATTTCTGTTCTAGATGACATCTACAACTGTTTCAGCTTCCTGAGGAACATGTTCTCCAACGAATTTATTCTTTGCCCTGGGGACTCGGTTCAGGTTCCAGCATATTCACTGTTTTTTTTGTTTTTTTTTTTTAACATTAGGAATGAGTTTAATAGTTTAGGAATCCTTTAAAAACCAAATCGTGGCTCTCTGATGTGAAATCAAATCAAATTACGTCTCACCTCCAGTCCTCTTAGAAAAGTGTTTCTAAGACATATTATTGTGTGTGTGTGTGTGTGTGTGTTTTTTGTAGGACTTTGAAGAAGCGTGTTATTTGCTCACGAAGCGTGGAGTGTTGCAGGTATTGGAGCATGAGATTGTGATGTCAGCGAGCGGTCAAAGCACCCTCGCTTTCCTGTGTGCAGCTCTGGACCCCTTCCTGCAAGGGTACCAGGTGACACCTAACACACACTGTGCAAATGTACAGTACCATTCAAACGTTTGGGGTCAGTAAATAAAAAAAATAAATAAAAAAATTCAGCAAGGGTGAATTAAATTGATCAAAGTAAGTTACATATTAAAGTATATTAAAATAGAAAACAGTTATTTCAATATTATTACTGCTTTTATTGTATTTTTGATCCTTGGTCTGAGCATAAGAGACTTCTTTCAAAAACATTCGAAATCTTAAACTTTTGAATAGTAGCATACACATTTTAGTCTGTTGATATGTTTCCATTCAAAGTTGCAAAATTAACTTGTGCGCAAAATTGTAATATTGCATAAAGCACATGCGAATAAAGCATCGTTTCCATCCCATATGTTCAAGAGTGCAAAATCGTCACTTCCTGGGAAATTGTGCAAAATATCTGTAATGAAAATGTAAGTTTCTGCAGTCGAGGAAGCCAATGCCCTATGATTTCCGCGATACGGAAAAATGCGGACGGAATCACGGAATTCAGTCATGAAAATGGAATTTTATGTATAACGCGGAACGTCACAGAATTTGTCAAAACTTGGATGAATAAATCAAAGTAGGTCAGGACACTTCAATCAAATTGCGGTATGGACTAATGTCTGTGGATATTAAGCTGCAAGAAGACCATTTAAATATGAATCCTAAAAAGTTCATCACGGCAACCCGTCAAAATATTGCAATAAACACTGTCACGTTCAGCGTTTGGTGGCGGATGCCTGATGCTTGATGATGCAATCGTGTGAGATGGTTCCGGAAGGTCATTATACCAACGCATATTGATGACAGATTTCGCACGGCATCTCAGATGTAGGTTTGCCCGAGCCAATGAAAGTGGTCCACTGGTTAGTCCAGTTCTCCAATCGCATTACTCTGTTGAGGCAAAGCTTATTGTTGCGCTTTGAGAGATTTATTCGGTAAATGTGATTCCATATAGTTTCCATTCAGCTTTTTTTAATGCAATATCCCAAAATTGGCATAAAAATAGGTGGATGGAAACAGCTAGCGAGTTCTCTGTGGGAACAGTTAACTAGTCGTCCCTGTATAATTTAGCTTATTTCTTAAGGGGTTTTCACATAGAACACCAATCTCGGGTTCAGAAATTGCAGGTCATATTAAGTTTGTGTGTGTCTTTGTGCAGGTGGTGTGTCGCTATCTGTGTGAGGAGACTAACGAGAACCTGACTGAGAAGGAGTTTGTTCCCGCTGCGAGGAACTTTGCACTGAAGCTCATCTTAGCAGGTAACACAGTGTTTGGCTGTTTACATATCAGGTCCTGTCTACACTTGGTATTGACATCCATCGCAGGTCATCTGATTATGCGTCTCCTGTGCTTTGTATGCGTGTGATTTAGATCTTTAAATCTTCTGTTTTCTCTCTGTGTTTGTCACCGTGGCATCAGGCCGTCTGAAGTGTTATGAAGCTTTATCCTCAGACCTGCAGAAGAACACTCTAGCAGCTCTCCTGAGGCTCAAAGCCGTGCGGAAGGTCAAAGTGTAAGTCCATCTTCATATAGGCTTTAGGGCTGGGGGAAAATGTAGATGTGTGTCCAGATGTAGTCTCGGATGAAAGCCTTGATGCTTTAAAAGGTCGATGGTGGTGAAGTTGCAGTCAGGTTCTTCCAGGTTGAGTAAAGAATGACTTCAGTTATGTTAGTCTGTGTCAGTTGTTGTTGGAAGAGTCCTCTCTCCAGAGTGGAAAGGTACAACATGGCTTGTAACGTTGAGGTCCCGCTGCGTCACGATAGGACTGGATGTCTTCACTCTTTTCCCACAAGAACGAATCAAAGATGAGGCAGGGTCACTGAGATAGAACCTCTGCAGAGGTCACACCTCTTGAGTTGGCTTGACCAATGAGAAGGGTGTAATTTCAAGCGGGAAACATTTCTTTGTTTGGAAGCTGACGCATTTGCATGATTTGAAGTGAGCTGGACATTTTGTGTCCCTTTATACTCTGATTAATATAACTAGCATACAATGCACATTATGAGGAGGTGATGTACCCCTATGTGTAGGACATCATACAAAGATCATTTTGACATGAAACATAAGGTTAAGGTTACATATCTACCTACCGATATGTTTACAGTATCAAATTATTCTATCATAAGGCATGCATGCAACGGTATACAATACAAGAGATTAATTTTAATTTTAACCTGTAGTATTATAGTAATGTACCTGTATAGTTTACAGCATTAGTTAGGAAATTAGGAAAATTTGACATGTGTATCTGATACATGTCCATTGTATCAAAATCAAATTGAATTGTGAAATTTGTGTCAATGCCCAGCCCTAATAGTCTTTATTTCATTAGATATGTAATGGGCTTTTGAAATGTTATGGTTGTTTAACTGAACTGAACTGTCTCTCACAGAGGAGATCAGGTGACGTTGAAGGTGAACAAGATTGCAGTGAACTCACTGGAGGAAACGCTGGGTAAGAGTGATGTCATCAAAATAGCTCATGTTCAAGTTTGGCAACGTTTGAACATTCACATTCTAACATAATAATCGAAATATTTCTGCATACGGTATACTGTGCATAGTTAGTTGCATGGATTACGTGGATCATGTACAGTGCTACGTTTGGCAATAACAAGTATGCATACTAATGCACATTCCCATAATGCTATGTGGTCGACGACATCCAGTGTGATGAATGGATGGGAAGTAAATTCAGTAGTGGCTTTTGAAATCTCTTTCTTGACTTAATCATGTGTCATTTTATCACACTGTTAAATGTATTTTATTTTACACCAAATAATTTTTTTTTATATATTTTTGAGATAAGTGTACAGCACTTAAACATCCATGTCATGAAGTCATTTGACAACAAATGTAGCATACTAATGTTTGAAATGTTTATCGTGGAATACTTTCTTGTTGTACCGTCATGTTGTTTTTATTAACTAAACCTAAAACTAGTAAAAAAAAAAATGTTTTTAGTAATTAAAATATGAGCTACAGTAAAATAGTTTGATAAAAACCTTTTTAAAAATTTTAAATGTTACCTATCTGAAATCAAATAAATTGAAGGACTAAAATGACTTAATCTAAAATTTTAAAATAAATTAAAGCTAAATAGAAAAACGAATAAAAATGTTAAAAGCATATAAAATGACTAAAACTTAAAGGTGCTCTAAGCGATGTCACGCGTTTTTTAGGCCAAAACATTTTTTGTCACATACAGCAAACATCTCCTCACTATCCGCTAGCTGCCTGTCCCCTGAACACACTGTAAACAAATGCGGTCTCTGTAGACAGCCCAGGCTCCACAAACAGCAACAAAAACAAACTGGGGCGACCCGCTCCACGAAACATGACAAACAGTGTTCCAGCCTGGGGGTGGGGTTAGTGAGTGTACATGGGGGGTGTGGAGGAGAGAAGCATGAAGAGGGAAGTGAGAATTATAACTCTTTAAGTTTGATATGGCCGACACACGACCAAAGAGACGACGTTCTGATGAACAGATTGCAAAAATACAAAGAAGAGGGAAAAGGAGAAGGAACGCATGCCTGAATTTACACTGGAAAAGCCTTTGAAAGGTGGTGAGAACTCCGCCGGCAGAAGGGCTTCCAATCCCACATTCAGATAACGTTAGCTCTGTTTCTGCTGGACAGGGTAAATCCAGTTTGGTTTTTCTAAATGGACTTTCATGTTCGCCTAACAAACACAAGGATATAATTAGCTAGAACAATGCAGTCAGCGCTAACTTTGGTGAATACAACATATAGGTTTCTAGCAGCTAGCTATCGATCTCTATTGTAAATAATCAAGCAAACTCACAGTAGGGCGACAGTTTGTGTGAATGATTGTTTTCACCAACTATTTATTATGAAATTGAATGTTCATTCATAGCATATTGACAACTTTGACTAAATTTGAAGCTAACGTTATCTTGCTATTATTGCGTCCTGGTATGGGAGCTAAAGTTATAACCTCAGGTGGAGAAACGTTTTATCGTCTTTTTCTGGTAATGTTTCTATATTTTTTTTTTTGCATTATATGAAAGCATTTATCTCACTTGGCGACATTACACCTTGAAAGAAGTATCAGTAAAACTACAGGGGGAGGGGACGGGATGAGGAGGAGGGAAGGTCTAGCTAGCCTCCGTTTTGTTTGACAAAACTTTGAACGTCAACAAGAAGTGACGTCACCCAGCATCGCTTAGAGCACCTTTAAAGTCAAATTAAAATAAAAACGAAGTCCAAATTCAAATGTAGTTCCTACCGTGATTTTTCTGATTTCGAAATTCCGTCAATAGCGAGGAAAAAGTTGAGAAGTAAAGTATTGCATTTTCGCTCACAGAATTGGTTTGTGTTCCTCATTTTACACTGTGACCCAGTTCTTCTCGCTGTGCCGTTCTGCCATGACCCCCTGCTTCTTCGTTCGATTTTACAGCTCCGCTCATCTTAACTTTTCACTTGTCTTTTCCTCTGTCACACAGGAGGTAAAATTCCTACCCAGAAGCCCGTCCTCGCTCGACTGTAGTCGTACACCCACAAGTCTCTGGAGGGCCAAACCAAACTAAACTGCCTTCATTAGCATAATGCCAAATTTTGCAAGGTGGCACGGCTTCGCTGACTACAAAGGTTACCTGTCATCGAGCTTTAAAGGGATGTCACGGGTTTGCCATCTGGGACGCTAGAAGCACTCTTTTTATCTCTCTCCCTCTTCCACAAACTCGACAGCAGGTTCGCGTCTGTGATCGGCCGACATCTTTAATGTCTTTATCAGACGAGGTTTAAACTGCTCTGATGTTGCCATGCATATGAAGACAGCGACACTTCTGATGTTTTTTTTTATTACCGTTTGAACATCCTGTTACCGCCGTTTGCACTCGTTTTAATCCATGTCAGCACTAAAGAGCCTTCGCTTTGATCCGAAACACTGTTACTGTTCATTCCTGCTGGATTTTTGTCGGCTCGGTTTTCTTTTACTCCGTAACTTGTTTGATTTGAACTATTTTCTTTTGCTCTCTAGACATGGCCGTTTTTTTTGTTTGTTTTGCTTTTGGTACGGATCGAGTTTTTTAGGGATCATGTTACAAAAATAGGTCAATCAAAAGTGTGTTAACTCATTGGGAGCTAAAGAAAAAGTGTAAAAGTGAGTGTCTGCTCTCATAAGGGAAGCTTTTAGTGTTCTAATGAGCCAATTATGGAGACTTTTCATTGCCATAACAGTGTTTACGTGCCTCTTGTGAACTAAACCGCTTTTCTGCTAATACAAAATAATGCATAGTGACGAGACATATTTTTAGACATATCACTGGATTGTTCGCATATTTCACACTGTCTTTCGGTAGTTCTTATCATGATAAAAAAAAAAAAGGTCAGATGATACAGACGCATGTCGCACTTGACATCAGGAATGGCGTCGAACTGCTGAATCTCTGCTCGCTCTATTCTGAACACCCCATGTGATGTTTTATTTCAAAGTATTACATCCATTTTTCAGCATGAATGAATTAAGAATTAAGTCGTACTGACCCAGATCACAAAGATAAGCTTTTAAAATGGTGTGAAGAAGTTGACGCATGTCAGATTTGGTTTCCTGCCTTTGAATTTTCACACTGCGGCCTAAAATTGAACCATATTGCAGATACATTTATGGATTTGAATGGAAATTCAGGTATATTTTCTATCCCATATTTTGGACTGATCATCACGACATTATCTGTCTGTGGTCACCGCATGGAGGATGCAACTCTACAACTCAAGCCATATAAAGCCATAGCGCTCATCCGCCCTGGGTTTGGGTTTATTCTTGCACAATTCATCAAATTAAGTAAAAAAAAAAAAAAGCTGAAACTATTTATGTTTACATTGACAAGCAGCTTTTTACATAATTGGATGAATTAGTCTTTGTGGATTGAAAGGGTATTGATTGACAGAATCTGTAGAAATCACTCCTTTGACTTTTGGACATTTTATATCTATATTGATTGTGTGTCTTTCTAATAATGTTAATATTGTGATTGAACAGTGATTGTGTCTGATACATTTTGAAGAAATGGCACTAAAGACTAAATATGCATTAAAGCTGAGTAAAACGTGAAAGCTTACCGTGTCGTGTGTTTTTATAATGTGTATGATTAATCATTTGGGTTCTCTAGTCGTTTTATTTGATTTTTAAAGCCCCTCTGTGGTGAAAATCACATTTTTAATGTTGTTTATATGTGTATGTAGTGTTTTTAATATGCTTTAAGACAAACCATGTGTAAATTCATAAGTCATCAACACCATTGCTGAGTATTTTCTCTTTAAAACTGCAGTGAACCAAAGACTCAAAAACACGCTGTTGAAATCGCTGGTGTTTCTGACGTCACAAACTACCTTGTAACCAATCAGGTCAACGTGTGATCGTCAACGAGTGGATCTCTGAGCTGGTGTGAGTGAGTGGAGGCGGGGCTCATTTGCATATTCATAGGACCGCATATTCTAAATGAGGCAAGAGTGTAGAGTTATTGTGTAGAGTAGAGTTAATGAGATCAAGCTATTTTAAGGCAGGAAGATTTTTTTTGCAAGGAAAAAACATTTAAATATGCATCAAAGATGAGTTTTAAGGAATACAATTGTTGACTACAGGAGGACAGAAAGATTTTTTTTTATGTTTTCTGAAAGAAGTCACCAAGACTGCATTTGTTTGATAAAAAATACAGTGAAAACATAAAGATCATAAAATATTGTCACAATTTAAAAGAACTGTTTTCTATTATAATATACTATATTTTAGTATGCAATTTATCCCTGTGATGGCAAAGCAATATCTCTGAAAACGTCCAAACAATTTTTCAAATATGCGCTATGTTTATGAATCGAGATCTAAACAGCTACATTCTCGCCTAAAAAAAACTCTTGAAACTCAGAGATGGACAAAGTACACAATTCCTTACTTGAGTGAAAGTACAGATACTGGTCAAATATTACTCCGTTACAAGTCAAAGTTGTAAATACCATTTTTTTACTTAAGTAAAAGTACAGAAGGACTCATTTTTAAAGGTACTTAAGTATCAGAAGTAAAAAGTAATTGCCATGCATTGTTATATTATTGTTGCAATGTATGTAATACTTTGAGAACCTTTTGCCTCTGAATCTATATTCCTGCCTACTTACCCTCATATCGATATCAAATTTATTTCTAGAACACAGTTCCAGTGATGTGATTAAATGCGAGATCGAATTATGCTCTCAATAACGTCCACAACGGTTTCGGACACCCAAATGGCTGTTCCCTCAAATAGTGCCCTATTTAAAGTTTTTTGGCTTTAAGTATGAATATGTTAACCTTACTGTTATCTATAAGCTAGTGTGCTCCAAAACAATGACAAAATTCGCATTTAGAAGACCAAACCCAGCGTTGAAAATGAAAATCAGGTTGATGTCAGAAACCAATGTCAACCTGATGTCAACCCGAGTTTAATTTCCATCCAAAATCTAACGTCTGTCCGTTACTACTTTCTACTCAAGGAACTTGACAGAAATGTAGTGGAGTAAAAAGTACGATATTTGTCTTTCAAATAGTGAAGTAGGCTATAAAGTAAAAAGTTTCGAGAAAAAAATAATAGGCTATACTCAAGTAAAGTACAGATACTCAAAAAGTGTGCTTAAGTACAGTACTCAAGTTACTGTCCTACATTCCGTGACACAATAACAGTAGTATTTGTAAAGTTTTGCTCTTCCGCCATTGATGCTCACTGTGAGAAATGCTGCCATTGCAAGTGGATCCGGCAGAAACACGCGGACTGATACAAATTGTGAAACGGTTTCCATGTGATATTGGGATATTAGTAGAATATTGCATCTCTGGAAAAGGCTCTCAGCCAATCAGATTTTAGAACCAGAACAAACTGTTTTATCTATCAGTATCATTACTCCAGTATTCAGAGTCAAACGATCTTTTAAACATAATTCTAATATGCCGATTTGCTGCTATTTTTTCTTTGATGAACCAAAACCATATTTAAAACCATATAGTTGATTCTTTGACGAAGAGGTCAAAAGAAAAAAAATTGTCTTCACTGTCACTTTTGATCACTTTAATGTCTCCTTGTTGAAACCGGTATTAATTTGTTTAAAAACAACGCAGAATCTTTCATTTAGTCAGTATATTCTATCCTCATCACTTGGTTTTATCAGTGCTGTCCTCTAGATGGCAGGCTTGGATGTGGATTTACCAGATCACATTAAGCAGTCTGTGTATTTCGTGCAGTTTGATACTTTCACCAAATTTGTGCAGCCAAGCAAAACCTTTTACTCATATTTCCTTCCCATTTCATTCGTCTTGTCAACCGGATATCAATCAATATGCCAGCAATCTCTTCCACCGAGCACACAGAGTACAGGACACGTCCACTGCTCGTTCTCTTGACATCTCCAGTGTTAATGTTCTCTATGTTCAGTATATTGTAATTGTATCTGTTTGAACAACTGTGTGTTTCTTTTCTTATTAATATATCTTAGTTTTATTTGATTGACCAGACTCATTTAGCAGAAGACGTTCCACAGATGAACATTAAGAAGTGAAGTCTTACTGTTTATTCTGCCGTGTGTAACTGGGGATATGATTGGTGATAAAATGCAAACAGTGTATCTTAATCTAGCTACAGATTAATTATAGCCCTTACTCAATTAGAGCCCTTGCCCTGGCACATTTTTGGGCAAAATCAACTCAAAAATGTATTAGGGTCGTTCCTACAGACAGTTTGGACTGAGCTGGTTTGTTGTGGGAAAAAAATAAACATATATTTTCTAATCTCATCGGAGGGAGAAAACACATTGGTCAAGCTCAGGCTACCTGATGATCCTCCTGACCAAATATTTCACGTGTTGCAGGAAAATTGTCCACTCTGTTAAATGGCCTTTTTTTAAATACAGTGTGTAACAGTGTGGACCTTAACAGGGTGGAAGTTAAGGCTAATAAAGCCTATTATTTGCTAGGAAAGAACAACATGCTTGCAGAAGATTTTAGGAAGAATTTGAATGATATATACAATTGGTAACACTTTATTTTACAGTGTCCTTGTGTAGTTACTATAGTAGTTATTATAAATTGTGCATAATTACATGCAACTAATCCCAAAACACACCCTTATCCTAACCCTATAGTAAATACATGTACTTAAATGTATAATTAAAGTCCCCCCGTATTCAACCATTTTATCCATAGGATATAAGAAGACATGTTTGTCATAAGTTTTATAGTAAAATTTATAGTATATCAAAATAATGATGTAGTTGTTTATATTTTTTAGCTTCATTGCAAGTGTATGACATGGTATAGAAATAAACAATGGTAATTAAGTGTTTTTCCTAAAAAATGAGAAAGAAAATACAGGGTATTAAAACAGTATGAACAACAAATAAAGTCAGTATGTGAGGCTAAATAGATGTGTTTTAGTCTGAATTAGGTAAGATGTGTGATTCCATTTCAGTTTCCATAAATCCCTTCACTCGATTGGGATGTTCTCTTGTGTTCTGGGCGGCAAGTGCAGTGTAACTGTGGGCATATTTTGTTGTATTAAACACATTTATACCGACTTCATCAGGCTCCGAAAATTCGTCACAAAGAACACAAAGAATGGCCTTTCTCAGCTGCCATAGTTGCAACTCTTGCGTCATCAGAACAGTGTGTTCAACGCATCACCGTTTCTGTTTAAAAAACGTTGTGCAACGTTTTGTCGGGGCTGAACGCAGCCCAGCTCAGAGATCCACTGGTTGACGATCACATGTTTACCTGATTGGTTACGTAGTTTGTGACGTCAGAAACACCAGCGATTTCAATCCACGTTTTTGAGTCTTTGGTTCACTGCAGTGAAAATACTCAGCAATGGTGTTGACTGATGAATTTGCACATGATTTGTCTTAAAGCATATTAAAAACACCACATAGACATATAAACAACATTAAAAGCTTGATTTTCACCACAGGTGGACTTTAAAATAAACCATAAAATCTATTTTAAGAAATCGACACAACAGGATGAACATATTATGTTTACACCATTAGATAAGTCTTTTAAAAATGAGGACAAAAGAAAAAGGTTTATTACTAATACTTTATTCTTGGATTTGTTTCTAATGATGTCACTTCTAGCCAAGTCATGTGATTTAGAGTTTAAGATTTTAAAGGCCAAGCAAGCAGCACCAGTGTAACTGGAGTTTGAGAGACAACTGAATGGTTTTACACATAAGAAATATACCGCGATAAATTGTATTTTCTGTCAAAAAGAATATAAGTAAATGTTTACACTAATAAGCATACCCAAGATTGCTAATTTTGAAATCTATGTAGGCCTAACCTTTATTTTAAAGTAGTGTTGAGAAAACATGACGTGGGAATTTGTCAAGTGCATCTGTTTTTTCTGTTTTCTGTTCTTTTTGTATTCCACTAGTCCGTATGATGTTTTGTTAACAGGGTACATCTATGCATGGAAAACTATGTGGCATGAAAGTTGATTAACATTTTATGTAAAACATGCAGTATTGTTTCATGGAGATATAAAATCCACCAAACTGTAGGAATGACTCATAACTGGAATTCAATGGAGGAAATGCTCCAGGTTACGCTGAATAAACTGATTTTCTTTGGTAATAAGTTTTGCGCCTTACAACTAATCTTCAGCATGTTTAGCATGCCAAATTGGGAACGAGCTATGTTTGGAATATGCTATATAATTCAAAAATTCTGTTTTCTAAGAGAAATTGCAAATTTGCAAGAGAGATACATTTACGGCAGTGGCTAACAGGCATTGGTGACTTTTACAAAACGTTGAAATTACGTCATGGCCTGTATATGAATGATTTTTAAAGCTCATTCAACTTGACCAACTTTTTCCAATGATACACACTCAGGGTTTGCCATCTCCAGCTCTAGCAGAGAATCCAAGAGAAAGAAACCAAGACTGTCTGTTCAGTGTCTTATTGCCTTAGGGTCATATCCGATTGCCACAACCCAGACTTTTTGTCCAGTGGAGATTTTTCAGAAAGACATATTTCCAACGTTTCATTGTCTAATGATGTCGAACACATTAACGGTGTCTGAGAGCATCACGTTCGTCACATATTTAAAAAAGCGGTGCAGACAGTGGGGGTTCACACACACATGCTGGGTGTGAAGTCGGGAAATGGCATTGGCTAAGCTCATGAATATTTAAAAGGTTAAAAAACAAATAATTTAACATGATTTACTGTGCAGATAGATAAATATGTGAAGAATTAATGTGCAAACCGGGTCTGTATTAAGTATTTGCTCTCAATCCTGTGCATATGGTTGGATACAAACTAGTATTTAAAATACAGCCTATAAATATAACCTTTAGTTACAGGGTTCTCAAGTCTCACGCATTGGCCGTGAGACACACGCAATTCAACTAGTTCACACGCTCACACGCCACACCGTGTATTTCTCACGCTGAAAAGAAATGCCAACCAAGTTGTCCTGCGAGCTTTATATATAACGTTGTATTCGAGGCGCAGGCACACAAAGTGAAGTTTCCTGCCGCCAGCACGTATCTCGGCCAGATTGCGTTCGTTAATAGCTAGGCATCATAGATGCGCGAAGCCGCGAATACGCGGAAGTTAACGGAACATTCTCGGCCTCCGTACGTTCGTTACTGGGTAACCAACAACATCGCGCGAACACACGTCGTGATGGAGAAGGTAAATTGGAAGAAAGCTCGTCTAACATTTTTAGGCTAGAAGATTTAATATGTAGCCCATCCTATACATTATTATTGATGCAGTCAAAAACTCTTGCAACCAGGCCAGAAGCTTTGGCTCAGTTTGGCTAGCTTACGTTATCTGAAACTAAGGGAAATGTTAGTGGGTATGGGAAGGAATGAAGATGCATTTCTTCATTTTATTTTAAATTATATATTATACTGTATTAATAGTCTTTCTAGTTACATTAAGGCTACATGTATTAAAGCAACGTGCTCTGGGTAATATTTTATATCCTGTCAAAACATACATTAATCATTGCCATTGCATTTGTATTTTTCAAAGATGTCAGGGAAAAAGCAAAAATATATTTTATCATTCTGGGCACCAAAGGGTAAGCCCCCTAAGGTTGCAAGGCATCAAAATGTGCAACAAACACTTACAACACAAAACACATTTCATAAGCTGGATTGTGTACTCTTGTGTACACACACACACACTCACACACACATACTCTAATATGTCCATTTGTTCACAATGTCCCACCACACACTAATTCAAAATGCAAAAAGATTTGTTTTTCCAAACTGTTTGGAGCAATTTGTTATATTTTTGTAATTTTTGTATATTTGTAATTTTGAAATATAACATTAAAGAGTATATTTGATGTGATGAATTGCTCTGTCATTTATCAGATTTACCAATTGTTATAATTTCAATTTGTGCTGGTTAATTATGAACAATGGGTAAAATTGGGGGGCGGGGATGGGCGGGGGCGGGGCTCCATTAGGGCTCCTCCCCTAACCGCATGTGATCTCACTCCAAGCTTTTGATAAAACTTGAGAACCCTGAGTTAGATTACAGCAAACTAGCTTAGCATAGCGCTAACTGCTTCAGAAGAGCTCCTTTGATTGTTTAAGTGTGTTTTCAGTTAGCCTTTAGTTAGCTAACAGCAAACTAGCTTACAGCAAATGAGATTAGCATAGTGCTAACTGCTTAAGAAGAGCTCATTTGATTAGCAAGAAGAAGATATCATGTTAGCATACCTTGTTATTGATCAGGCAGAAGTGGGGAAGAATTGACTACTTGTTAAGTCGTGACATAACAAATGCTGTTTCCTCTACTCCGTTTTATGTGACAATACTATCTCGAAAGCATCACAACTGCTTCTTTAACGGACAGCTCTGTCGCTTAGTTACATGCATTCTGTCACCGTAAAGTGCCCTGTCAATCATCTTGTCACAATTAAAATCCTCCATTCAATTTAATTTAATTTCCTAGCGTTTCGGAGAGAAATGTATTAGCACGTTGATCCGCCAGTCGTGGGTCTTTCATGCGGAGACTCTCCTCATGTGTTTGCCAGTTAATGACCAAACATATATTTACAAAAGTTCACAATGCTTTTGCAGATCAAATATAATGTGGATAACATTGAATAAAGATCTTTTCGTCATGTTAGATACGGATAATTATTCACTCAAACCTAGGGTGACCAACAGTCCTGTTTTCCCAGGACATGTCCTGTTTTCACGTCCTGTCCTGGCCGTCCTGGCTGTTTTTTATAAAGTGATGAAAATGTCCTGGTTTTCAAAAAACTGCTGGGAAAGATCAGCTCTACAGCAAAATATAGATGGGCAAACAAGGAGGATGAGGAAGAAAAACAGGATAAAGAGGGACAAAAACTAAAGATATAAACATATTATGTTAGTTTGTGAGAGCTATTTTTGTTCAATTTGGCGGTATTTCTTTTAGTTATTTATTATTTATATATTTATTTTTCTAATACAGAAGAGACATTATTTCTATCATTATTTCATTCATTATTTTTGAAACCTGTCATAATAAAACATGTTGTGTAACCTCTGAGAAGCCTATCTGAATTTGTGTCTTGTAATATAACAATTTTCTATCCATACAGAGGAGGCATAGCCTACTTTGAATGTATTGAAATTAATAAGGCATCTTTGAGTAAACTTCGAGTATCATTTGAGTATCTGTTTGCCGGGCCGAGTGTCCTGGTTTTTGGTAATCAAAATATGGTCACCCTACTCAAACCCCTTTATCTAAACCTGTCTTCTTAAGCGTCGGTCGAGCACATCCGCCATTTTTGTAGTTTTTTTAAAAACATTTTTTATACGTGTTTGTAGTTCAAATCGAATCCTCATCCAACGCACAATGGGTTGTGGGCAATATTAGCCGTTGGAGTGTTCACGGATCTGCACTTCGGATTCTAACCGGAAAAAGTAGACCATCCGGGTATCTTTGGGATACTAATTTCAAAATACTACGATTTGGGACGTACTGATTCTAATTTCGAATACTTTTTTAGGTCGGATAGTATGCGAATTGGGACGCAGTATACAACAGAGGTTGACTGTCGCACAACTCTGACAGCAATTCAATGAAGTCAAGACTATAATGTGATTGGTCATCAAGGCACATTTGAACTAAGTTGACGGTTCCACTTTCTCCAAGGGTAGAATGAATGAATGAATGAGGCATTTGTATAGCACTTTCAAATGTACTACTGTACACTCAAAGCACTTTACAATCATATCAGGGAATCTCTCCTCAACCACCACCAGTGTGCAGCATCCACTTGGATGATACGATGGCAGCCACAGTACAACGGCGCCAGTGCGCTCACCACACACCAGCTAAAGGTGGAGAGGAGAGAGTGATAGAGCCAGTTCAGTGGATGGGGATTATTAGGAGGCCATGATTGGCAAGGGCCAATGGGTGGAATGTGGCCAGGACACCGGGGTTACACCCCTACTCTTTACGAGAAGTGCCATGACATTTTTAATGACTACAGAGAGTCAGAGCCTCGGTTTAACGTCTCATCCGAAGGACGGAAGGGTAGAGTCTGGTATCTCCCTATAATAAGTCCACTTCTGATATTAGCACCATTAGTTGTTTGCTCTTGGGATCCGATTGAGCGTTTGGACCTGCAAAATATGACGCGTGACCTCAGACTTAACAACCAGATTGGAATCACACACATGCTTGCTATAGAATGGTTAATCAATGAAACGCTCTTCATGAAATGAATCAGGCTACATACTCGAAGAAAAAAATCAAACGCCGCTTTTGACTGACTGGCAAGTACATTAAGGGCAATGTATTTCTATCCATCACAACATTTTCATTCACGCCAAATCATATAGATGACTAAAGTCCATTCTCTGCCTTAGACCATGTGCACTACTCTCCATAGTATGAATAGGTGTGAATAGGTCCATAGGATCTTGTTATATCAATTTCTTGGCCTTTATGTTTCATATTCACAGTTAAAAATTGAAACAGAAAAAATAATAATTGGTTTTTGCTTTGCATTTGAATACTGAGGAAATGAGAGGATTTGTTAAAGCAGTCGGCACCAGCAGTCGCCGAATCTTCAGGGGATAATTCATCGGCCCCCCGTCGTTGGACGCGCTGTTTCCTCTTCCATCGGGAAGCGGCTCCGTCAGATGAGTGTTCAGGAGTGTCAGCGCCGTGGGAATCTCCGTCAGTGCGCTTCTGACAGTGAAATACATAATGATTCTCTCTCACATGGCAACCGCAACGAAGTGACAACCTGAAGATGATTTAATAAAGTTCAGTACGATCTAATTGAAGTTGTGAGTGAAAGCCTCTTGAGAGCGATCCCTTTCTGGATTTGTCACTCACAACCCTTGGAGTGAGCATTATCACTGTGGGAGAGACACGTGGATAAACCGTACAGATGGTGGTTACTGAACTTGAACTGGGTTCACACACGTTACACCTGCCCTCAGCATAATGTATGAACTCTTTATGGACAATTTACCTTATATTTACCTTCATACAATTTTCTGTGAAATCTGTTAACTCCGACTACAGGCTTTCAGCAACTAGCGAATAGGTCTCCAGACTGTATATCGGTGCAAAAATATGGGCAAAAGTTGTATAGCGTAATTCCAGCCTTTAAAATGTCATTGCATTCAAAACAAAATATCAAACTAAGTGTAATTTAAATATATATTTTGGAGGCCTGAAAACGCAAGCTTTTGAAAACGGGTTTCAAAGTGCAAGTTTTTGAAAACTATATTGTTATCGTCTCCATGTAAACTACAAAAACATGAATTGTGTGTCATATGCATGCTAATTACGTATTCAGTCTATAGGAGCATGGTGTATCTTTACTAAGTGACATCAACAACTACTGGCCTGGGATGAATAATACAGCGTTTAAATCGTTTTGTTCTGTTTATTACAAGCAAACACTGCAGTGTCATCTGCCACTTTAAATGCTCAAGCTCTTTACAGTTGGTGGGTTCTGATTGGCTGTTAATATTCAGCTAGAAAAATATATAATATATGTATCGTTCTGATTCCAATGATATAATGATTATTAAATCGTTAAGACCTATTCGCATTAAGAACAATAACTATATTTATAATTATAACAATAAATTTATTAGAGTCCGCAGCAATGGACAATATCGTTCTGTTTTTTTGTTGCAGTTATGTCGTCTGTCGCTTTAATGCTCAAGGTATGTAAAGCTGTGTGGATTCTTATTGGCTGTCAATATTTTGATCATTCATCAGCTGGAAAAAATCATTCTAAAAGTGATTCCAACTATATGGTTCCACTGTTGTGATACCGTCATAGCTGTGCTATTCTCATAGAATTAGATGGATTATTAAAACTTCATCATTATAGTTATCATTCTTAGTATGAATAATCTTAAGTTGGTTTGCAGGTCACAGCTGGTTTAAGTCACCAAAAATCATATCATTTTTTGAGTTTACGAGATCAGGATATGCATGTGAAGGTCGGTCCTTTTACAGCCACAGAACAGCTCTAATCAATGCAATGCACGGAAATATCTTTCATTTTTCCTCGCCCACCATTTTACACTATATATATGTGCCTGTATTAATTGTTAATTACAAGAAAGCATTTCATACTCATTTCCGAATTCCCCGGAGGGAGAAGAGCTAGAGATTTTGTCATCTTACGAGAAAAGGATGTGTTGAATCAAAGCAGAGCCCATTGTTTCATAATGAAGTTGTGTGATATCTCAATCAGATTGGATAACAGGACTGGATCATTATGCTTTTACACAGTGAACGAAGGTCTGAAAACCCAAGACTATTGATCCCTCCCCTCCCCATATATGATTTGTATGGAGAGATGCATTTCATCAGGGTTTAGTCATGAAACATCACCTCCCGGCCCTGGGTAATGTGGCTGTACCGCCCAGGAAATTAAATTCGAAAATTAGAGCCACAGTATTTAAATGAGACTCCCAGCAGCAACTCGCTTCCTGTGTTTTACTGTTAAACATTAACCTCACTTAAAGCACTGCGAGGCAGTTAGCATCACCAAATGACGTATGCTAGGTTTCAACTTTTCATTATGTGAATGGTGAGCCATGTATAATTAAAAAAGTATTGATAAACACATACCTGAGCATCAGCAGGGCACACCGTTGCCAGGGTGGCTTTCATAATTACCATATCTCTCTTCACCAAAGGCCAGAAGTGACTAAGGCATTCTGATATGGGCTTATAAGAGAACAAGAGAGGTCATTTAAAGCAAATGAGCAGACGATTTCAATTAATCTAGGTTATTTCCTGGTTCTTAAGTAGCACACATTCACAACCATAGTGTAAGCATTTCTCTTTTCAACAGGAGCATTTAGAGTGCTGTTATAAATTTTTTCAACAAGCACTCTGAAGCATTGGCACTTCTGTTTCATATGTTATGTTTGTCTCACTCAGCTCCCAATAGCTCCCTAGGTAAATAATCAGTATTGTTGTCACTCGCATTCAGTTTTGTTTGTTCTTAGTTTCTGTTTTCATGGACTTTCCGTTTGTTTTCATCTGTCACATGTGTTTCTTTGTATTAGTTTCCCGCCATTCATCAGTTGTCAAGGACAATCATCTATCCATCACACCTCTTCGTTGTCATTTCATTATCTCTGTATTTTTAGTATGTCGGTTGTCGTATACGTTTCGGTTGGACAGACGGTTACGTCTTTGCGCCTGCTTTTGCATTAAACATTGTATATATTTTGAATCTGCCTTCTCCAGTCTTCTTCTTCATCAGGTGACAGAACAACTGACCAAAAGTATGAATTATTCAATGTGATTTTCTATTGTTGCCCGTGAGAGGCTAAACTTTTTAACCTTTTTCTGCCATCTTGCCGTCACCAGCCCCTCTGACGACTAGAGCCTGAAGTAACTGTTCTGGATCGGGGCTATTTACCATTCACCCCTTAGACCTCCCAGACACCTCTGGACTTAACTGGAGGGACACTGGCATCCAGTGTGTGGAGAGTGTTTATCCCTGGTTCAGAACACTGCCAGACCCAGAACCCATTCCACCACCATTGACCACGGAGGAATCGCGTGTGCCCCCTGCAGACGGAGAGCTACCACCCGCCAAGTCTGTCCAACCGAAACGTGGTCAGCCAGTGTCCAAAGATAAGAGGTCAGCTCGGACCCTCGCCCCGGAAGAGGAGCCCCCCAGTGAATCTGACCAAGAGGGGTGATCCCACGACATCAGTGGCCTAGTGTATACTGGTGGAAATTGAGAGGTAAAGCGGAGGTATCATCTCCCACCCTATCCCACCCCATTTCTGTTTTTTTTCATCGCTATTTCTGGACAACACCATGGACTTTATGAACTTTTTATCTGTTTCCTCTGAACCTTCATTGTTGTTTCTGGACAGCACAGGCACCTGCATGAACAATGTATTGATAACGTTGACCCTGTCAAGTCTCCATCTGCCTCCATCACTGCCCTGCTCAGCCAGTCTTGCAGCCCCGCCTTTGCTGGAGGTTTGCAGCCCTTCGCCATCTCCTGTAAGACCAAGCTGTCAAGTCGAGCCTCAAGTCCTGCAACCACCATCAGCATCTCTTGGCCCGTCGACCTGTCACCTCCATCTTTGCTCCTTCCACCTTCGGCTCCACCAGACAACCTCAGCCGTACGGCTCCACCGGGTTCCCTCGTCCCATGGGCTCCCCCTTGGTCAGTCGTCACTCCACCTTCGCCACAGACTTCCAGACCTTCTGCTATGCTCCGTTCCTCCACCCCTACGCCTGCAGCGGGCTCCTCCTTCCCTTCGGGTAGGCCTCGCTCCTCCATCACATTGGCGTTGCCTCGGTCCTCGGGGTAATCTGGCTCCAACTCAGATGCTTGTAGCAACGGTATCGATTAGGCCTCCTGTGCCAGCGATGTCACTGCTCCTTCGGCTCCGTCGGTCATCCCCTTGTTGACGTCAGCCACTACTCCACCTTGACTCCTCCCTCCCTCGACTCCGCCGTGGGCTGTCGTCTCTGGGCTCTGGGTCTGTGCCATGGGACATCCACCATCATCGCCGCCAGGGTCTCGTCGTCATCCGAATGCCATCATTCCTCCGTCGCCGCCCATCACAATCCCTTCTCTATCTCCTGTCACCATCCCTGCACCATCTCTACGCCCTCGTCCTAAGTCTCCTCCTTTTCCTCACCTAGGAGCCTTCCGGGAGGGGGTGCTATGTCACACGCTTTCAGATTTATTTGAGAGTGTAAGAGTAGGGGTGTAACCCCGGTGTCCTAGTCAAATTCCCTCCATTGGCCCTTACCAGTCATGGCCTTCTAATAATCCCAATACGTTGAACTGACTCTATCACTCTCCCACCTCTCCACCTTTAGCTGGTGTGTGATGAGCGCACTGGCACCATTGTTCTGTGGTTGCCGTCGCATCATTCAAGTGGATGCTGCACACTGTTGGTGGGTGAGGAGAGACCCCTGATGTGATTGTAATGTGCTTTGAGTGTACAGTAGTACACATGAAAGTGCTATATAAATGCCTCATTCAATTCAATTCAATGCACCAGTTCATCTAGGATCTGGAGGCGCTACTTTCTTTTGTTGAGAAAGTCGCTGGCGGTCTCGTCAGGTCTGGAATGACGTCTTGGGTGGCCAATTACGTTGTGGTGTGTAGGCTGATGAATAGAAGTGGAGTCTCGTGGTTGAAGTTTGAAGTCGGAGGTGAACAAAGACTAGAGTCGTTGACTGAAAATGACTTGCATGATGCTGTTCGTTCTTAACATGTTTTTATCTGATCTGGTGTCGTCTTCTCATCTCTTCATCTCATCTAATGTTTTGTTCGTGTCCTAAAATTTTAAACTCGGATGTTTGTCCAACCCTATGGAGGAGTTCTGACCAGTTAGGTATCTTCTTTGGTTCAGCGTGTGACAATTTCTCCTTCTCTCACATAAATTACATGTTATCTGATTAGTCACATGGTGTCTTAACTTTCCTCCTCTAGCAGGGGATAATTTAGACATGATTTCTATAATCAGAATTTGAAACATTTTACACAGATTTGATTCATACCACAATTTGAGAAATGGAAAACCATTCACGCTGATGATAGTACACAAGACACACCTCTAATCAACCATCGTCAGACTCAAGATGTGCCATCTCCCAATCAATCTGTCTTTTTAAAACTACCTAACATTGACATATTGAGTGTTCTTTCTCTAGTTGGGATCATCTCTTACAAGTGTTCTTTGTCTTATATGTAGAAGAGTCAGTTAGTTTCCAGACTGAATGGGATCCCCAATGATCATCTGGTACTGAGTGAAACTCAGATTCTCTGTGGAATTCGGCTCTTTTCACAGTTTGAAGGAGTTCACTCTCAGTTAAGTGAAAATAAATATTGAATGAGAAAAAGAATTGAGACTT
Organism: Tiaroga cobitis; assembly: GCA_030578255.1. Classification (NCBI taxonomy): domain Eukaryota; kingdom Metazoa; phylum Chordata; class Actinopteri; order Cypriniformes; family Leuciscidae; genus Tiaroga; species Tiaroga cobitis. The sequence goes on from CM060610.1 coordinate 35,422,611, forward strand.
GAATTTAGTGCAGGAAACTGATGGTTGGGGGGCAGTGGTTAAGGATGTTGTTCTGCCCAAGTCATCAAACTTACATTATCTGAGAAGCAATGCCATTCCAGAGGGGAAGCAAATTTTCACATTGTGATTAAAAATTACAAAGACAAACATTTTTTCTTGTGAATTAATTTACTATTAATTCTAGAACTATTTGTTTACCACAAGACTTGTGCGCTAACAAAGAGAATGGGGTTAATTTTTCTTTCATGCAGACTTTAAAAAACAAAAAGTTAAATCAATATTTCATTCAATCTCTTTAATTAGCCATGTAATAAGTGGAGCACTAAGCCGGTAATTATCACAAAATATTATTCAGCACATTACCCCTTGTGAGTGTGTTACTGCATATGTCCTTGTTTACGTCTGCCTTGGTCTCTCTCTGGAATTGAAATATATTTACAGTTAAAATGATTATAGTAGAGCAAGCAAGCGAGAGAGAGGAGCAGAAGAGATATAAAATGAGAGTAGGCCTGGAGGTTATCAGTTTGAATCTGGTCACTCAACTCCTACTGAGTGCAGAGGGCAAGTCCTGTCACAGCCCTAGGGAAGAACAGCAGACGGAAATGAGATGTACAGCATGTCAGGCGAAGGAAACGCGAAGAGGGAGAGAAGACAGATGGAATCTATGAGCATCTCTGGCCTCAGAGGAGAGCTGAGAGGTCAGCTCATAAGAATTTGGCTGGTGTTACTGCAGAGGTGGTCCACTCCCACACAACTCTCCCCTCATTCCCGTTTCTCCCTTTTTTCATTACAACCTACAGAAGACCTTATATTACAGTCTCCACTTTGTTCTTAGCTGAAAAACTTTAGTTTGTACGCATGAAAATCGAAGATATTCTTTTATTTTTATAACTTTTTTAAATTTAAAGCAACAGCACACCCACATATGAAAATTCTGTCATCATTTACTTAACTCATTTACCTAACATTCTTTTATGTAACACAAAAAGTTTTTTTGGCTGCTCTTTTCACCAGGGGCATCAGGTAAATCACTCCTTATGCCACTATTGAAGTTCCTTCCTAGCTATGCAAATATACTAACACTTGTGTGTCAATAAGTCAGAATCAACACTGGTCTGGTACAAATATGCAGGTATGTAGAAGAACTTGTTAAAATGTTCCATTTTGAATATTGTTATATCTTGTTTACTTGTTTGTCACCAAACGTGTTTACTTGCGCCATTTTTAGCTTTCGTAGAGAGTACTAGCGACACTTGTAAACAAAGCGTTTATCCTGAAGGTGTGTGTATCAGCAGAAGGGCTTTGACATTGGTAGATTCTTGTCCACAGGGATGGTGGAGTGATGTGTGTGACAGGTGTCGGAGGGATCTGTCAATACCTGCGGCTTTGACGAGAAGCACCCATCTGTATGTGTGCGCGAGGTTGTTCTTGAAGACAGAGTTTTCGCTCAAATAATCAAAATGTGTTTGTTCATGCATTTGATTATGCATAATTGTGCATAACCAACACAATTTTTTTCAAGGTTTAGATTCAAGGTTATTTTTCATTCAACATTAGTATTTGTTTAATCCATCCATCCATCCATCCATCCATCCATCCATCAATCCATCCAAGGTTTCATTCAAGTGCTTTTGGCTCAAGCCCACAGTCTTATAAATGAGTAGTATTTCCTGACAAACCAATATTCCAACCCGACCTGTTTTACAGTGTGCAATTTCGTATGAATTCGCATGTGATTTGTATGAAAAAGTATGAATTTCCATCCCTATGCTCACCCCTAAATCTCTGTGTGGAGGAGAACAGATTGTGTGAAAACATACAAATGAGGTTTTATAAATTCTTATATATTTGAGACAAATCAATATAGTTACAAATTGTTGTGGGCATTATTCATGATCGGTACACATGTGTACAAACTAAGTTGCCGGTGATGGCAAATCAAACTTTTTATAACCAGTGTCAATTAGATAAGAAAGTTTGTCAAGACGAACTTCGATATTGGCCAAAAAAAGCATAAAACTCCATATAGCTTTCCACTGGTTTATTATTAAGTCCAGCTTGATTGGGCTTTTGTTTATGTTGGGAGTTGATTTTTATATATAAAAAAGATTTTTTATTTTTGTTATATGAAGATTTACTTCAATACTAGGCTTACATATTACAGTGATTTCAGAAGGATCATGTGACACTGAAGACTGCAGTAATGATGCTGAAAATTCAGCTTTGCCATCAGGAATATATACTGTATTACAATTTAAAATATAAAGCAGTTATTTTACTTCTTTGTGAATTACTAAGTTAAAAAATGTGATGAAAGTTAATGTACCTGTTTACCAATGCAAAAGTGTAAGTGAAGTATGAAATGTGAGACATTTGATGTGTGAAAAATCACTTCTCTCTTTAAAAGTCATACTTGTTAACAGAACATATTTGTATTGTGAATCATTTCAAATCAAGTAGAAAGTTTTTCACCTGTATTATGAATAGCAACACAAATGAATCATCCGGCATTAGTATGAAAGAACAAGTTCATTTCTGACACTGTTCTTGAAGACCCCCTTAAAGGGTTAGTTCACCCAAAAATGAAAATTAAGTCATTAATTACTCACCCCCATGCTGTACCAACCCCGTAAGACCTTCGTTCGTCTTCGGAACACAAATGAAGATATTTATGATTAAATCTGAGAGCTGGATCACTCCTCCATAGGCTGCCTAAGGGAATGAATCCTGACGTCCCAGAAAGTCAATGAAGAAAATGTTTAAATATTCCATGTCGCAACAGTGGCTCAACTATAAGTTTATCAAGCGACGAGAATAATTTTTGTGCGAAAAAACAAACAAAAATAACGACTTTATTCGACTATTCCTTTTCTTCCTTGTAGGCCTGAAACGAGACTTCAAGAGATTTCCACGACGCACGCGCGAGAACTGAACTGAAGTAGTTGAAGGAGATCGCAATTCTCGCGCATGCGTCGTGGAAATCTCTTGAAGTCTCGTTTCAGGCCTACAAGGAAGAAAAGGAATAGTCGAATAAAGTCGTTATTTTGTTTGTTTTTTCGCACAAAAAGTATTCTCGTCGCTTGATAAACTTATAGTTGAGCCACTGTTGCGACATGGAATATTTAAACATTTTCTTCATTGACTTTCTGGGACGTCAGGATTCATTCCCTTAGGGAGCCTATGGAGGAGTGATCCAGCTGTCACATTTAATCAAAAATATCTTCATTTGTGTTCCGTAGACGAACGAAGGCCTTACGGGGTTGGTACAGCATGGGGGTGAGTAATTAATGACTTAATTTTCATTTTTGGGTGAACTAACCCTTTAATGTACTCTTAAAAACAATCAATGACTTACAAAATCCCCCAATCCGTATTTTTTAGGATCATAGCCACGTTTTGAGGAAACCGTGAGGCTGATGTGGCAACTCCACGCTTCACCTTCTTGGAAACAGCAGTGTTGTTTTTAATGCTAATTATCTTGATGTTACCTCTGGTGTCACTTGGTGTGATTTTGTGCAATCACACTGATAACAGGTGGCCAGATGGCATGCCACTTCTAACAAAGTGACAAGAAAAATGCTGCGGTTGTGTCTTCTGTTCATTTCGATCATTTGTAAGTAAAAACTGTAAAAGCACATGTATTGGATAAGTCACGATATTCTCTTTAAGATTCATGCATTTTAAAGTGAAAATGATTGGCAGTGGATTGAGACTCTAATCAAATGCATTTTAATATGTGAATACATTGGAGGAAGATGGAACTGGACTGCACAGCTGAAATGAACAGGTTTCATCATTAACGTCAGAAGGCATTTATTAGGATTAGTCGCAATCAGGCACTATGCCTGGAAATGGAGCTAATGTTATTGGAATGCTGAGATTAGGTGTGGAAATGTTAAAAGGCCCAGGCTGTATGACTAATAATGCAGTCTGAAAAAAAAATAAACACGTACACGGTTGTGTGTAAGCAGCATGTTTAGGTTTATACATGCATCCTGTGACAGAACAACATGATACCACAGCTAGATTCCCCATGAACATACATCTTCTATGCACTTTCCGATTGAATGTCTACCATGCTGAATTAAATGGTCCCTTGAGGCCGGCGAAGGCCTTTTGCATATACTGTACTGTACACACACTCACCACAACACAGGAATTTTTACCTTCAGCATGCCTGTGAATCTTCTTACCTTTTCTAAATGCGTAATACATGTGTATTTTTGTCATGAAACTCTAGATGGCATAAGCTGTTAGGGACCTTTAAATGCAATCTGCTGGGAATCACATCATTTACAGTAATACACGGCATAAGCTTGTTGGCCTCTGCCTTTTCAGCAACCAGTGAGATTGCTTGCTCAACATTTAAATAGTCTGGTTTAGTGTTCGCTATAAGCTGGTATGTCAGTTACTCTGAAATCCTCCACCTGCCAAGTTCAGCTATAGAAATTGTATATGCCTGTTCATGCGCACAGCAGCGTGTCTATGTCTTTTTTTTGGCACTAGCAAGTCCATACTTTCTCTGTAGATCTAGTCTGCCAAGACCAAATGAACATTTTCATCTCCAATTAACATGCTAAAACTATTCAGTGTTGTCGTGATTGAAAAAAAGTGCTATAGTTTCATGTTTCTCTCTCTCTCTCTCTCTCTCTCTCTCTCTCTCTCTCTCTCTCTCTCTCTCTCGCTCTCTCTCTCTCTGTTATATATACAGAGAGAGAGAGAGAAACAGGAGAAACATGAAACTGTTTAGACATATATTTGATCTTTTGCTTTTTTGGACAGAATAGTGTAAGAGTGGACAGATCACAAAAGGAGGATAAAGAGGAACCGGGCGAGGAATCAAACTCAGGACAAAGTGCTTCCTTTCTGTAAGTCAGTGCACTGCCCATGGGTCTATAATTAGACTAAGCCTGTTTGCACAATGCTGTTATCAACCAAAAACTTTTTTATGCATTTTGGGTGTTCATTTACATGACATGTACCCTAAAAACTCAAACAAATAAGGTCTACTGTAGAAATATGCATAGATGTGTGAAAGATGTGTCTTTCTGCTGAATTACTTGTAATAACTTGACAGCTGTCTCCTTGTACTTTATTTTATGCAATTAGAGGCAAAAAAATGTAGTGCATAATTATTACACTATACTTTGAGTTATTTTACCCTGGCATAAATAAAAGCTGCAAGCATGCTGCTAGTGTGTTTCTAGCTGCTGAGGGAATGACAGTAAATCGGCCATCTTTCTCTCTTCTGACCTGCGTAATCAATCTCTCTATAATTGTTTTCTCTTTTGGGAAGTTGCGCCTCAATGGATTTTTCTTTTGCTGTTGGAACAAATCGAAACACAAAAATTGTATTTGCTATGGTCTCCCATTTACTTCTACAGATGCTCACGTGGCTATAGTTTACTTCCGTGTTCCAAACCCAAAACAGTCCATATCCCTGCTGGAAATTCCAGGTTTTAATATGTATAATGTTTCAAATAAATGATGGTCATAATTCTTTTGCTTGTAGACATGGGAACAAATCTATTCTTCGGTTTTAGGGTCCTCTGAGTGGCGTTTCTTTAGAAGTTGAAAGACAATGTCATCAATTGGAGAACTTTATTTTTGCAGTTTTGCGCTAGAGTTTTTCTTTTTTCTTTTTTTTTTTAAGTGGTGTGAGCACATACATACACATACACACACCCTATCCAGTGCATACACTTCATGACAGAGGCCAGTATTACATGACTGATAGCATTAAATTGCTTTTATCCAAGTTTTTATCAGGATTTACCGGCCCCTAGCACCATTGGGTTCCGCCACCTCTGTTTCAATAAATCACGCTGGTGAGTGGTGAAGCACAAAATAGAGAGAGAGAGAGAGAGGCTAAGATTGATGACCTGACCAAAAAAACTGATGCCAGAACAGCCACACGGCGCTCTGATGGAGAAACATATGTACATTTTTAGGCCATAATGGAAAATGTCAATCTCAGTGAATGCGGCTGCAAACTGTATTTTTCATTACAGAGAAATGCCAACTCATTTCCTGTTTACAGACCTCTGATCAATCTCACAGCACAGACTGAACGACAGGAGACAGGTCAGGGGTGTCTGTAATGGAGAAAACAGGAGACCGACCTTGTGCACATGTGGGTAATGTGTGTTTAAACAAGTTGGTGTCAATAATTTGCAGATGAACGAAAAAAAAAACACAACACGTTTTCCACATGTTTTCCACTAAATAAATGAATGAATAGAGTTACTTCAATGGTTTCAGACATCTTGAGATCACATTGCTGTGTCCCAATTTGCCTACTTATACTACGCTCTAAAAGTATGTGCTCTTTTTGTGAAGAAAAAGTACATACTTTTAAGTGTGTAGCAAAAGAGCAGGCAAGCTTTGGGACATACTACTTCGCCATCTTGAACGGACAGCTCTGTCGCTTAGTTACGTGCATCCTGTCATCGTAAAGTGCCCTGTTAATCATCTTGTCACAATTAAAATCCTCTATTCAATTTAATTTAATTTCCTAGCGTTTCGGAGAGCCAGTCGTGGGTCTTTCATGCGGAGACTCTCCTCATGTGGTTGCAATTGGAATATAATGATGCATTTAAAAGTTAATGGGTAAAAGTATTTTTTACAAAAGTTCCCTATGCTGCTGCAGATGAAATATAATGTGGACAACATTGAATAAATACATTTTTGTCAGGTTAGATACTAATAATTAATCACTCAAACCCCTTTATCTAAACCTCTCTCGTGGAAAGTGGTGAAATCCTAGGATGGAACACTAAAACAAACACTGAAAAAAGGGTAACCTGTTATTTTAAAGGGATACTCCACCATTTTTTCATATTAAACTATGCTATTCCCTTAACTAAGACGAGTTGATACATACCTCTCTCGTCTCAGTGCGTGCACTCAATCGCTCTGGTGCGCGAGACACTTTGATAGCACTTAACTAGCCCAGTTCATTCATTAGAATCCAAACAGAGAAGCGACCAAACACCTCCACGTTTTCCCTATTTAAATACAGTTACACGGGATTCTACTGGGGTGCAGGCCATCACCACGGAAGAGCCTAGGTTGCTCCCAGAAAAGATTCTAATTATTTACAAAGAGCAGTTTCTGTTCATTACACCATGGCATTAACCATTAGTTTAGATCATAATCTACTGAAACTTTCATGTCCTCATAAGTATGTGGGAAGTTGTCCGGACTCAATGATGCTCGTCATGTGTGTCTCGATCAGGCTGCTGAAGTCCCTCCCTGGAGAGCGGTTCCGGGTGGAAATCTCGAAGATCGGGGCCGGTGGAGGGGGCATTCTGCTGCTGGTGCACCCCGGGTCCATGGTGTGCAGTACAACTTAAATGGAGGTGCCACTGGGCATTTGTAACAGAAAACATTTTGCTTGTGCGTGATACTATTGTACATCCACACCATTAGGTGTCACTGTAAGTCCAGGGTGGCTGCTATAAAAAATACACAGTTCACCTTGAAAGGCTCCTTGGAACAAAACGTCTCGGTTACGGATGTAACCCTCGTTCCCTGAGTAGGGAACGGAGACGTTACGTCGGATGACGGAGAATAGGGGTTTCGCCAGAAAGCCTATCATCTTCGAGTATTATAAAACGAGCCTATGGCAATGAAATGCCATGGGTCTGCTGAATTTGCATAGCGTATCTCCGCCCCACCGCGTGGGTATATAAGGAGAGACGCCTGCAAAGGCAGATCATGTCTTCGCTGAGGAGCCAAGACTGAACTCAGGCGTCTACCCAGCGGTACAGCGGAAGTGGCAGGGAGACGTTACATCCGTAACCGAGACGTTCCTTTTCGTAGTCACTCCGAGTTACGTCGGATGACGGAGAATGGGGGTCCCCGTGAAATCACGCCACCTTCACAGCTGTCTTCCAGTGCCCTGCGAAAGCCTGACCTCCCTGTCGTGATATAGGCACGGACGAAGAAGTCCTACTTAACACAGGAATACCAAGGTACACTGGGAGGCATATCTCAGGGGAAATATGCCGCAGTATGCCTCCCCGTAGGGAGGACTTAGGAATACACATATGGCCCGAGGGCGGCTTCATATGGAGGAACACTGGAGTAACCAGCCCGTGGGGTGGCAACTTTCAACTCCAGGAGTGGCAAGGTGGCTTGCCGAGGGAAAGACACACGCTCAAAGAGGCTTACAGTGGAAATACACATGTGGGGGTTACTCAGGCAAGGAACCATGCAGGCGAATGTGTTGGGTGTCGCCCAACCTGCAGCTCTGCAGATGTCTGCCAGCGAGGCGCCATGCGCTAGAGCCCAAGAGGAAGCCACACTCCGTGTGGAGAGCGCTGTCACACCAAGGGGGCACGGTCGGCCTTGCTATTGGTAAGCAAAAGCAATGGCGTCCACTATCCAGTGAGACAACCTCTGCTTTGAGAGAGCCTTTCCCTTCAGTCTCCCACCATAACAGACAAAGAGCTGGTCTGAGGTCCTGAAACACTGCGTTCTGTCTACATAGATGCGGAGAGCACGTACTGGACAGAGCAGTGCCAAGGCTGGGTCTGCCTCCTCCAGGGGCAGCGCTTGCAGGTTCACCACCTGGTCCCGGAAGGGAGTGGTGGGAACCTTGGGCACATATCCAGGCCGGGGTCTCAGGATCACGTGAGAGTGACCCAGCCCGAATTCCAGGCACGCTTAGTCAACGGAGAATGTGTGCAGGTCCCCTACCCTCTTGATGGAGGCCAATCCAACCAGGAGCGCTGTCTTCATTGACAGGAACTTAAGCTCAACCGATTGCAGAGGCTCAAATGGAGCCCTCTGCAGGGGATTTAACACCACTGAGAGGTCCCAAGAAGGAACGAGAGGAGGGCGAGGAGGATTCAGTCTCATCGCTCCTCTCAGGAACCTGACGATTAGGTCGTGCTTCCCCAGAGACTTACCTTCAACTGCTTCGTGATATGCAGCGTTCCCGCAGTGTTCGACGCAGCGTCTCGTTCCCTATTAGGGAGCTAGGGTTACATACGTAACCGAGACGTTTTCTGTTTGACTGTTTCCTGAGAATCCTGTGAAGATTTATGTTCCTTATTGATTCAGCGATTCGCTTCTCATTTCCATTAAAGACTGTATTATTGTGAAACTCGGATTTTGGTCCTCCATCTCTCTCACCGCATAACATATTGTTCTTAGACTCAGACCTGTAGCACTTTGAGGTTTTTTCTTAAAATTTTACAAATTACTTTTACAAATAAAATGTATTATTATTATTATCTTCAAGATGCTCCCTTAAACGCAGCACAGATTGCCAGAATGACAAGAACAGATCAAGAACTTTCTAAAGTTTGTCGTTATGTCATGGAAGGTTGGCCAATTGAAGTGTCAGATGATTTGAAAGTATTCTATGCAAAAAGAGATGAACTGTCAGTGGAACAGGGATGTCTGTTATGGGGCACACGAGTGATTGTACCATTCAAATTTCGAAAATCAGTGTTACATGAAATTCACTCAGGACACCCTGGCATTGTTAAAATAAAAGCTCTGACTTGTAAATATGTGTGGCGGCCAAAAATTGATACGGATATAGAAAGAGTTTGTAAGGAGTGTCAACTATGTCAACAAGAACAAAGCATGCCAAGTCACGTCCCTCTTCATCCATGGGAATTCCCGGGTGAGTGTTGGAAAAGGTTGCATGTTGATTTTGCTGGTCCTTTCCTGAAAAACATGTTTATGATCACACCACGATATGGAAAGAAGTGTAAATGGATGGAGAAGCATAGTTTACTGTAAAGCTACGTCTTAGTTTTGCTTATCTTGGCGAAAGCCGAGTACAAATCAGCATGAAGTTTTAACATCTACTCTCGTGTAATGGAAATCATTATGATCATTGTTGATGCTCATTCTAAGTGGTTAGAAGTGTTTCGTATGTCACAGATTACGTCTCAAGCTACAATTACCAAATTGAAGAGATTGTTTTCTGCATATGGATTACCTGTACAAATAGTGACTGACAATGCAACTACTTTTACTTCTGATGAATTCCAAGGATTTGTGAAGCAGAATGGTATTATACATACCAGGAGTGCACCAAAACACCCAGCAACCAATGGATTGGCAGAAAGATATGTCCAGACGTTTAAGAGGGGTATGAAGAAATTGACTAATGAACAAATGTGCATTGATGATAGACTATCTTTATTTTTATTACGTTATCGCACAGCTCCTAATTGTACCACAGGTCAGTCACCATCTAAATTTATTTTTAAAGAGACACATTCGCACCAGGTTGGATTTCCTGAAACTAAACATTCATGAAGTTGCTCGCAGAAAACAGTATTTGCAGAAAAATCAACATGACTATCAGGCAAGAGAGAGATCCTTTGCTGTGGATGATTCTGTCTTCCTGCGAAGTACAGTGGGAGGAGATCCGAAGTGGCAATCTGGAGTGATTACACAACAGACAGGACCTGTTTCGTACAAGGTACGTGATCCGATATCGGATACTGTGTATAGACGGCATGGTGATCAACTGAGACCGCGCACTTCAGAAATTCCAATGCCACAGAATGAAAAGGAGCCTGCTCAATATGCTGAACCCAATGACCAAGATGCTGGATTTGCTGGAACTTCAGTAGATACATTTGACTCCGAGGTGCCACCTTTCGAACCAACGGAACCCCTGGTTCCAAATCCAGTGGGTCTGCGTTGCTCTAAATGGACTATTAAATTACCACAGCGTTTTAGAAATTGAGAATTTGAACTAATGTGGTGTATGGGCTTTAATGGGGGAGGTAATGTGGTGTATTGGGATAATGTGTATATATATATGCATGATGTGCATTCATTGGTTCCTATGCCTGGGAGAGGGTATTTAAGTCACGTGATGTGATTTGCAAGTGCGGGTTGTGATGTAATCTGTGTGTGATCTGATCACCAGTAAAAGCATATTTGATAGCATTTGGTTGTTTGCCTCGTGAATATATAACAATCGGTGTGAACGGGTATTGCAGTCTGTACGCGAAAAATGCAAAGGAAAAACTTTTTCAGTTTTAGTACATTATCATGTAAGCGTGATAAAGAGGTTTGAGTGATTACCAGTATCTAACCTGATGAAAATATTTTTATTCAATGTTATTCACTTTATATTTCATCTGCAACAGCATTGTGAACTTTTGTAAAGATACTTTCAAGATAAAGATAAGGTCATTAACTTTTAAATGCATCATTATGCAAATTGCAAACATGAGAGGAGAGTCTCCGCATGAAAGACCCACGACTAGGTCTGACTACATTTCTCTCTGAAACGGTAGGAAATTTAATTAAATTGAATGTGGAGGATTTAAACTCTCACAAGATGATTGACATGTCAGTTTAAAAGGTGACAGGATGCACATAACTAAGCGACAGAGCTGTCCATTAGACGCAATTAAGATGATGTAGTAGGCCTATGTCCCAAAGCCTGCCTATTCTTCTGCGACACACTCAAAAGTATGTTCTTTTTCTTCATAGTATAAGTATAGGCGAATTGAGACACAGCAAGTTTGTAAATGTTGAGGGCTGCATTGAAATTTGGATCTCGCTTGTTCCTCGGGACCCAATGCATATCTTGTGGGAGCGGGCGGTTTTACCTTTGCTGTGGGTGGGAGTAGGCAGTCAAAAAATACCATTGATCCTATGATCCCGCATAACAAGAAAGGTTTCAACAAATGAAGTTCACTGCAGTCGATAAGTAACATTCTCTTCCTCAGAAGCAGGCTAGGCCAAGTGATTCATTATTGAATTAATTTATTAAATAAGTGTGTGTTGTTACGTGTTGTGATATGATGTTTTATAAACAAAGTTCGGGAGGAGCACGTTCAAATAATCATTCCAATCAACTGGTCATCAAACAATTACCATGTCTACCCTATCAGCACGAGAAGGAGCATATAAATATTCACTCTGTCAACTCACCTAACATTCCTTGACAGTTTCAGCATCCCTCCACCACCCCGACTCCTCACTCTTGGCTTATCTTATTTATTTATTTCACAGCCAGGAATACGGGGGGAGTGCTCTGGGTTCGGGCCAAATACCTAACTCGGAGCCCTCTCCTCTGACAGCACGCCAAATACGCATTTATTCTATCTGACTTATTTGTAAGTGTGAACTCGTGAACTTTTGTTTTAAAGTTGATAGAGTTTAATAATGCTAAAAAAAAGCTGGCCGAATGGGTTTGTCATTTGTGGTGCTAGCATTAGTCTACTTTATCTTATGGTGAGTTGTATTAAACACAATGTTTTCTCTGTTATTCTGTATGTTTAGCATAGCCCTAATGTTTGAGTAATTTTTACACAATTTCTACAAGCTATAACAGAACATTTGTGTTGCGGGCAGGAGTGGAACACACACGTTGTGGGAGTGGGCGGTGCAAGTCAGAAATTCAGTGGGAGCAGGATCAAGAAAACAGTCCCATGCAGGGCTCAATGTGGATGTGCCTTCTGAGGTTAATAGTAGTATAGTAATCCTCTCAAGTAACATGGTAAATTATGAAATCATGTTAATTTGCACCTCTGTCTGTGCGTGAACAAACTGAAGTTCAGTGTAAGGTGTGGATGATAAAATCTTTTGTAGGCACCCCAAATTAGATCAATCAGCTTGTTGTTTCTTGCAAAGGTGAGGTGTGATTGGACTTTTTCATCACATCCCCTACTCCCACATTGCTACGGGACCTTTGGATCAAGTCCCAAACAAATCCCACCATCTGTCAGTGATAAAAATCCAGCTTGTTATCACTTTTTCAAAGATGTTAATTGACTGTTAATGGCTTCAAATTTCGACAGGTTCTCTGCCTCCTGGATTGAGGATTGTCTCTTGAGGTGATCTCTGGTTCTGTTTCAACAACTGGTGCTTACAGGAAGACAGCATACCCCTTTCCTCAGCATCACTCTCTATTTAGAGCACATGTCTGGATAAACAAAAAGAAAAAGAAAAAGAAAAAGAGAAAGAGAATAGGGGGAGAATGTCCAGCGAAATTGAAAAGCTGAAAGAAAATGAGTTTTCAAACGGATTTCTGCCAGGGGAATGCAGCACGGCTGTTTGTGTCCCTCAGATGGTGAATTGTTGTGGAGGTGTTATAATCATTAGTCCAGATAGAGAGACTGTCGCGCTGTCTATCTGCGGCAGGGAATCTATGAGCGTATATGGCAGATGTTCTTTGCATGAGGTAGACGGGTCTCTAAAGATAAGACGCAAAACAAAAGTGCTCTAAATATTCTAAAGGTCCCTGACTAAGAGAGAGATGCTGATTCAACAATAATGGCTGAAGGATCATGGCCAGAACGGGAGTGGAAAATCTCAACTGAGAAATAAAATTGTTAGCTGAATTCTTCGTACCTCGCTTAATACATCTGAGATGATTCGACAGATGCCAGCTCTTCTAAGCGTGAAAACTGATCTATGGCTAATTTGGTTCTTCAAAAGAAATTGCGAATCTGGAACCCTTTCACACGTAAGTTTAAAATATTCTAACTGACCCTCAGCGTGAGTTTTTCAAGGCGACCGTTATTTAGAACTTGTCACTTTAAAGTTTCCATGGTGACGCGTCATTGCTTGTCGTGACACAGCGCAACCACAACAGCGCTGAATGAATGATGATCTGCTTTTGTGTCATTTTTCCTTTTTTATTAAAAATATTCACAAATGTATTAGCTATAGCATGAAACACTGATGTTCCGATTGTCAAATATGTGCAAGTGGATGGGTTTTGTTGTTTAAACATCTTTATAACGATCGCGTTAGTTGAGCTGTATGCACAATGGGCGGCGCCATTTTAGTTTGTTTTTTAGTTCAGAGAATCGGATCTGTTGGATTTACAACACGTCAATTCCTCCATATCTCACGAAATACATGAAAGTAAGTGGCCGGTGAACTGGGAGAAGAATAGGGTCAAATGTAAAGCTACTTACACAATGTGTATCTGATATGAATAAAACGTGTCGTCTTATTATAATGAAAAGGATTATTATTGCCGCTTCCATAGACATCAGTGTGTATTTTACAAACTTAAAATCATTGTTTTGCTAGTACTTATGTGTATTTAAATGTCTGAAACCTAAAATAAACATTATGTGGTTGAAAACACTCAATAGTTGTGATATATGACAGCACTGAGTGCGTCCGTCTCTGGCTTAGCGTCAGCCAATGCGTGAAAGCTCGTTTGAATTTAGCAGTTGATCACATGATGCACTGACCGTTCTAATCACACCGGTGTGATCGTACGCTCCAGGGACCAGCCAAAACTGATCACACCGGTGTGATCGTACGCGTGAAAGGGTTAAAATGTCTGGATTAAGTTGTCTGATATTACTTAGTTTTCTTGTGTTCATTGGCAAGGGCAGGTATATCGATACTCTAAACATGATCAGCAATGCAGCGATTGGCTGGCGTCAAGACCGCAACATAATAACATCATATAATTAAAAAAGGAAACAGCCAAATAGGCAAAATGACTTAAAACTTCTAATAGACAATTGAAATGTGTAAAAATTTGTTATACGATTCCCAATTATTTCCATTTTTCATGATATGTAGTATTTGTGAAGATGTCAAGCCTATTGCAATTAGCAATTTATTTAATTTACACGTGAAGTGCATAATGCTTCTTAAGGGTCAATAACATTTCAAATGGCACAGCACACAGCATTTTTTTAAGTTGCATTATTTATTTTTAAGGTATCTGGATCTCCTACACTGCGCCAAGCCACCTATATAATACCTGTCACCATTTGAATTGATGCACAGTTCATACCAACTTTATGTAATGTGTGTAAGGCTGCAATAAAAGGACCTGATGGCCTTTTCCAAACTGATGGCCAAGATGGTAAGTCTTTTTGTGTTTTTCACAAAAAGAGGTCATGGCTAATTAGGCCAGTAGGAGATTCAATTAAAGGGGCATTATGCAGAAATCCCGTTTTTGTCAAACAGCGACCCCTAGAGTTACTGTGGAGTACTTGAATTTAACGTTACTGTCGTAAATACCACTCACTCAGAGCGTGACATGGCCTGTTACATAGTATACAATAGTACATTGTGTTTAATTTGTCGTTTAATGAGATATAATATATATGTTGTTAGTGGTGAGAATTTTCACGTGATTAAATACATAGATCCGACAATTTTAATGGTCCAGAGGCAGAACTTTTGCCAAGTGTGTCAGAGGTTCTGGGTTCTAATCGGTACTAGTATAGTTTATTTTCCTCATCAAAACCGATTGTTTATTAGTGATTGTATTTCAAGCAGGGACATGTTTTTTGTGCATTAGGTTTTGTGATTTCACCATAACAAAATATAGAGAGTCTCTCAGTCCCCGCAACGGATTCAGGCGCGCGTCACAACAGAACACTGTAACTTATCTGCACCACTGATCGCAGAGGCAACGAGCACTTTGGTCACTTGATTTCAAAAATAACACATTTCAGATCGCCTCTTATTTAACAAACGAATGAAATGAATGCTCTACTAGAGTTACCTGGAGATGTTTTATTTGTTTGTAATGGTACATCCGTGCCGCGAGAGGTTTCAATGGGGACATAACACACCTGCAAATTATGCCTATGCTCGTGTCCGACTCCTCGCTCGGTCAGTCTGCCGTTTCCTCTTTCTCTGTTCCTCCGACAATGCTTTCCTAGCTTTCTGCATCTTATATGCCGGCTCAGCCATGACGATAGTGTGACAAACTCCATCCATCTATACCTTGTTCCTGTGTGTATGTGTGCAGTTGCCGTAAAGGAATATGTTACATCGCGAGAGCTGACATCACGCGATACTTCCTGACACTGAGCACGGCGGCCCGCCGCACCGAAGTTGCAAGTGGGATTTTTTCGCTCACAGGCACCAGGGGGGGTCGAGACGCCCACCATTCAACCCGAAAGAAGTTATATAACCATTTCAATAACTCTGAAGCTGTTCAGTTAAGCTAAAAAAGCTGCATAGTGTCCCTTTAAATATCCTAATCTTTCCATTATACACACACGTTTGCCATTAAAACTGAACCTAGTTTATGCACTCTAAAAAATGCTGGGTTGTTTCAACTCAAATTTGGGTCAAATATGGACAAACCCAACCATTGGGTTAAGTTTTTTATTTAAATGTTTTACCCAACAGTTGGGTTTGTCCATATTTGACCCAAATTTGGGTTGAAACAACCCAGCATTTTTTAGAGTGTGAAACTGGCCCACGGTCAGTTAAAACAATATTAGACATTGGTTCATGTGCTCAATGCAAAGGTGAACCATTGAATAAATGTGGCGTAAATAAATATAAATGGAGTGGAGTAAATAAATGTGGCGTATCTGAAATCACGTAATAATGCTTTACTAACAAAGTTCAGGAAGAGCACGTTCAGATAATTAACACGAGAGGTGTTAACGAGTGTTGAGGTGTTAACAGTTAACGAGATAAGAGGTGTATATACAGCAGATGACTGCTCACACTATACTTCTGAAATATGCGCGATAAACGCATAATATATCATGATATTGTGTATTCAGAGATATTGTCAAAAGCATCAGTTATTAAAGTCTATTTTTTCTTTAAATTAAGTTTTGATACCATTACAAATTAGTGATGGATATGAAAAACATTTTTTTTTCCAAAATGTTTCAGATGTTCTGGTGCTAAAGTATCTATTACTTTACTGACCAGCAAGTACAACTTTAATACCTTCATCAGGTCCTGAGAGGGCAAGTCAGTGTAAATATGAGCTTCCATGGATTATGTTCTTGGGTGAATGTAGCAGTGTAGCTTCTTGGCTGGTAATGAATGCATTTCAAACAGTCCCTTTTGAGGGAAACCTGAAAACCAGACAACTCCTAAAAGCATCTTGTCCATGAGCGTATAGGCACTTTAACCTCTGATGCCCCTGGGGACCTTTGCAGAAATTTGTCTGCAAAAAGACGGGTATACATGGGCTTGTTTTACCTTTGGGGTCAGCAGCTCAACAGGTTCACTCTCAATAAATATTTCTCAAAGATTCCTTGAAATCTTTTTCTCTCCGTTTTTGCCCTTCTGTCCACACTGAGACAGTGTTTTTGTCCTGTGAAAACTGTTTTAAAACACTTTCCCAAGTGGCTAAATTTGAAAACGCCATTTTCACATTGTAATGTGGACTATGTGTAGTGAAGAGGCGGAGTCAGGAGAATCCATTTGCAGCATTTATTAGAATAGTCAAAACAGGCAAGGCCCAACAGAGGCAAACAGAACAGAGAAGGCAAGGCTGAGACAAACCAGGTAACGGGTCGAGGCAGGCAGAGAGAATCAGAGTCCAGTAAACAATCCGAGGTCAGGGCAGGCAGAGAGAATCAGAGTCCAGTAAACAATCCGAGGTCAGGGCAGGCAGAGAGAATCAGAGTCCAGTAAACAGTCCGGGGTCAGGGCAGGCAGAGAAGGGTCAGCAACGATAAACAATCCAAGATCAAACACAGGAAACCAACTCAGGGAAATAACGCTCAGAAATGATGGCCGGGGCAGATCAAGACTTCGCACTGAATGAGTGTGTGAATGAGGTGCAGGTGTGAGTGCAATCAGTCCCAGGTATGAGGCATGATGGGAAATGGAGTTCGATGGGTAAAGTTAATATTCCGGAGACGGTTCCCTCCGGTGGTGAAGAGGAGGTGGTGCGGGAGCCTGCTCCGTTACACTATGAAACAGAGGTAGAGCTATTTGAAAACTATGTTTAGTCATGTGATGCATATTGAACCGATAGATATATGTTTGTACCATTATTGTGCCTGTTATGTGCTATTCACTTTCACACAGTTGCTAAAGACATGTAACTTTGTACTCATATCGCAGTCCTGCAAAGATGGTATCAAAACTTAATTTGTTTAAAAAAATCCGAATAAAGCAAACAGTGAAATTAAGTGATTAACTTGAATCATTCATTATACTGTAATTCACTTGCTTTATGCTAGCTGATCTCTATTTAATTTATAGATCGGTGTTTCCACAATATTTCAAATCAACACACCCCTGTATTACTTAGAATTCAGGGTTTCTCACTCGTAAATATGACTTCGCTCAGTCATTCATGTGTTTGGAACTCACGATTAAGATATTTCAAACTTTATGTCATGAAAATACCAGCTGAACGTCGTTCAAACCAAGATGGTCAATATCACCTGTTTTTGGATACTATGGTTCAATGTCATTTATTTGACTGGTGGCTGGTATTTTGCCCATCTGATTACATGGAATGCAGCAGGGAAACATTGAACATTCTAGATTAGCTTACATGCAAATGAGTTAGCTTTAGTATGGTTATTAGCATGGCTTGTTAACAACTGAGATAAGGGAGGTGCAGTATTTTCAGCTGTTGACTTTCCCACAAGACACTCTTTCTGTGTGAATCTTGAAGTTTGACTCTCATGCAACTTTGAATCTTTGATAATTAAGGACAGAAGTACTGTAGGTAAAACAAAGTGCATGTCTAAAGTTACGTTTACACGACAACGATATGCTTAAAACGGAGAAGTTTTTCCTTTGAGTTTTCCGCGTACAGACGACACCATTGTCAAAGGATCTATATACTCTCCTGCCAGGCCGTTAGGTGATGACGAAACACAATAGATTGAACACGTAATACGCATGTGCATGATGCCATCGTCTTCAGAGTTTCGCATTTTTGTTGTTTACAGGGAGACCGTTTTCAAAAACTTGCAATTTGAAATCCGTTTTTTTTTCAACTTTGCGTTTTCATGCAGCCAAAACGCTGTTGTCGGGTAAACAAATTTAGTAAAAAAGCTAAAAAAATTAAATAAAGTCGCACCTTATGCAAACTATCTGTTTCCATATGATAAATACTGTATGTCATCATCAACTCACATTTCTGTAGCGTGAAATGTGTATGAAATGTTCCTAATTGAACATTAAATGAGGTAATTGTCTAAATGTCAAAGCTGTCCTTTTCCATACAAAAAAGAAATATAAAAAAAAAACCCAGGTCGCCTTAAAATATTATTGAAAGAACCAGAAATGCCACTGGTACCCTCTAAAATACAAACATTCTAAGCAGTAAGTGTTTATGACTATAGTTCATGATATAACACACCTTATTTGCATAAATTTTGGTTTTGGCAAATAGAACAGTCCTAGGATTTTCAACATAAACTTTACTTTATGCACCTGTTTACACCCTTTATGATTGATAGTGATTGAGAGAGAGAATTCATAATGTTCATTTATAATCTAATCAAACCGATAAAGAGTTCTGCCGACTCTATAACACTCTCTCATCTTTCTGAAAATCAGCCTTAATAAATTTCATCTGAAGTATGGAAGCTCTCTCCCACGTCTGCAAGCGTAACACAGTCAGGCTGTGTATAGCAGAATGATTAATGACATGTAAAAATGAAGAACAGAAAGAATCACATCTCTTCTTTTCAGATCCTCTAAGAGTGAAATTAGATGACACTGTTGGAAATCACATCACGTATAAAGTTAATTCATTTCTAGTCTTTCAAAACAATGATTGTGGACTAAACTAAAAAAATCTATTTTTTAGCATATTTGAGAGATGAGAGATATTTCAAGTAATATAGTAATTTCAGAGATTTAACTCAATTTGTTAGTTGTAAAATGCAAACAGATACGCATCAGAGAATGTGAATTGCAAAGATATTTGACTGCCAGCAGAACAAATAAATTTTAACCCTAATACATGCAAATTTATTCAAACAGACAATGTGAATATTAATATTAGCACCATTAAAAGGGTATTAAATACAAATTCTTTCATTTATTTGCATAATGTTTTTTTTTATGTGTGATATATGCTCGTTATTATTATTATTTGTAATGCTTATTATTCTTCAAACTTATTATCCCGGTGCACTGAGACCCCATGCCCCAGAATAGCATTAAGACACAGGAGTGGGCTCTTTTGAGTTGGGGTAGACCACTGAGACCCCATGTGGGCCCCCATGTGTTTATATGGTGCAGAGGCATGACTGGGACCCCAAAATACAACAATATCAAAGAGACACTCTTTCCTTGGGGTAGTGTACAGTAGGGCTGTTTTCGACGAAGGATTTTCATAGTCGAATCTGATGCGTTAGATTTTGCCGTAGTCGACTGATAGTCGAACCTTTTTTTTATTTATTTTTTTAGATAGCAGCTAGACGTTCGGTTGAATAACTGTTCGTCTCTTATAGGACAACTCGCTCTACGTTTAAAATGAACAGCAAGACAACTAGAAGTGAATGTGCTTTCCATTAAATGAATCCTTAACAACAACAAAAAAAGCTTTGTTTTAAATAAATCACACACAGTAAACAAAACCTTAACAAAAAAACTTTGCAATGAACTTTGCAATTTAGACGCGCAAACTGGTTGCCGGTGCGGTCGGTGAGACGTACATGCCCGAGCAGATTCGGCTTGAAGCCGTTCATCCTCGGATGCGGTGTCGCGCGCGCTGTTACAAAAAAAGCCGTGCACACAGCCAAGCGAAATGGGGTCTTGCCGGTCTTGCACACCCAACGCGTCATTTTTTGCCATGCGCACCTTCGCGCTCGTGCGGACGCGTCTGGTATAAACAAGGCTTTCTCCGTGTCAGCGCGCGTTCTGATCGGTGAAGATGCACAGACCTCTCCCGAATGATCTCCAGCACTCAGCCTCCGAACCACCACTAACTCCGCCTCCGTTTCCCTCGTAAGCTGATATTAGTATTTAAACATTCTCTATGATACATTTTTTTTGTAAAAAATATTTTAATAGCACGGTTTTGGCGGTTATGGAGTTCTAATGACACTGTCGGTCTCATGGTTATATGATAACCGTCACACCCCTATTGGTTACATAACACTTCCCTACTGTTCGACTATGAGGTTCATAGTCGAATCAGACCTCTCCGAATCGAATCGTCGAATCCTCGACTATTAGAAGTCAGCCCTAGTGTACAGAATCCCTATGAGGAGTCCCCTGGGGGCCCACTTATATCTCTGCACCAGAATATCATAGATCCTGAAATCCCTGTCCTGAAGGGCCATTGTGCTCCAAAGGTTATTTCCATCCTTAATCAAACACACCTGAAAAATCTAGTCAAGTCAAGTCACCTTTATTTATTTAGCGCTTTATACAATACAGATGGTTTCAAAGCAGCTTTACAGTGATAACAGGAAAGTATTTCTGTTCAGTGTTGATGCAGTTATGTTGTAAAGATCATCAGTTTTACATTATTTCATTTTATCTATAAAGAAGTTCTGCAAAAAATAAAAAAAATGATGTCATCGTCTAGGTCAGTTCAGTTCTCATACATCAATAATATTGTTGAATATTAAGTGTCCCCAACTAAGCAAGACAAAGGCGATAGAGGCAAGGAACCCAAACTTAGGTGACAAAATGGAGAAATAAAACCTTGGGACAAACCAGGCTCAATCGGGGGTCCAGTTCTCCTCCGGCCAATGAATGAGCTCGTGTGATGATTCAGGCAGCATCACAAGTGAGAAATCAGATTGGGATTGGTAGCATTCAAATATTTATCCAGTTCTATTTGCTTGAAGATCAGATTCATCACAGCGGTGTGGAGCTGAAGCTGGCCATAGGGTCTGTGCGTAGGACCTGATCTGTCGACGAGGCCTTCACAGGGGATTGTCTAGTAGACACAGTCTCTGCTCACATTCAGGGCTGCGTTTTGGTCATGTCTAGGTGCAGGTCCATCATCTGATCCGGATATGGACCGGATCCAGCAAAATACGGTAACCTCGGGATAAGGATGAGACAGACTAATATTAGAGTAGATGCCATTCTTTTTACGATGTAATAAGTACATCGGGTTGTATAGGAAGTGTTCCCGGTTCCGGTTGACCTAAATTATGCAGCCAAACAATCTTATTTGAATAATAGAAATTGATAATGTGTTACGTGTGTGAGTGAGAGATGTGTTTTTAGTCTAGATTTAAACTGACAGAGTGTGTATGCTTCCCAAACACTGCTAGGAAGACTATTCCAAAGTTTAGGTGCTAAATAGATATATGATCTACAGCCTGCAGATACTGTATACTAGGTACTATTCCGGACAGAATTTTGAGATTGCAATAGAGGTGAAAGACTATAATGCAGTAAAAGCTCGCTCAAGTACAGAGGAGCTAAACCATGTAGTGCTTTGTAATTAATTATCAAGATTTTAAAATTGATGCAATGTTTAATAGGGAGACAACGCAGTGTTGACAGAACCGGGCTAATATGATCATACTCCCTGGTTCTAGTAAGAACTCTATTTGCTGTAATTTGGACCAGTTGGAGTTTGTTTATTAAGTTTATGGAGTCTGACATTTAACCTTTGTCTTCAGGATTGATTGAAAATTACAAGCAGGTGAGTTTGATTGAGGATGGACCTAAACTCTGCAGGACAGTGGCCCTCCAGTACCAAAGTTTCCCATCCCCGTCGTACAGACATGAGGTATAGTTCTTCTTTATTGAGCTAGTGTACAGAGTCCCCATGTGGGCCCTCAAATGGCCCCTAGGGACTTCAGTCATATCTCTGCATGAGAATATTACAGGAGGTGGGCTCTTGTGCCTCTTGTTCAGGCCCCATGTAGGATCCCCAGCAGCCCTTGAGCACCGCAGTCATATCCCTGCAGTAAAATATCATAGAAATATGAGTTCTGGTTCATTTTTCTTTTGGCAGTGTATATGACTCCAACATCCTGATGGTGAATTTATCACCACCAGCAAGCATCACTCACATTTTGTTCAGAAAATATACTATTATAGTGATTATTATCATTATTATGTGGTACAGAGGGGGCAAGACCCCTGGAGCATTATGCAATTTATGACACAGCATTTTATAACACTCTGTTATTAGGTTTCCACACATGCACGTCGGTGGACAAACACTGCAGTGATGCAGGGAATAAGATCCTGGGGAGGGAAAGAGAGAGAGACACAGTCTAAAAGAGGAATAGGCTTTATGACGCTCTTTATTGAAAAGAGAACAAACTGATCCTGCCAACAAACATCCTTTGATGGAGCCGAACTCAATTGAATTGAGTCAAATCTAATTCCACTGAACTGAAAGCAGGCAGAGAAAGAAAGCCTGAGAGAGATATGGATGGAGGGTGAAAGGAAGAGCGGACCGGGGAAGCGGATTAGAGTCTCCAGAGATGTGGCAGCCGTCTGAACAGGTGTTTGTCGAGGGAGAGAGAGAGAGACACTGGAGTAAACTGAACTGCAGCGGCAGGTTCTCTGGAGGTGTGTAAGTATGCTGCACTTTTGATGTGTGGAGAACTGAACTGATTTTGATGTGCAGTCCTGTGTGGATTTAGCAGGGGAGATATGTCACACACATGCAGACCCAGAGATGGGCTTTCTGATGTCTGTAGTTATTGACTTTTCACTTTTCTGACAGCTGCCTGTTTTCCATTTAGGGAAAGGCCACACACACACATACACACACCCTTCATCCCTGCAATCCCTGATAGCGCCTGTCAGTTAGAAGTCGTTCAGCGGAGAGGAAGTTCCTAGGATGCCACTGCCAGGAAACACAAATGTCTGCTTGAGAGGGAAATGGAAGATGCATCAAAAGCTGAGGTAAAGGGGTTAATTATCTTTGTCCAGACTTACACACATTTTGGAGAAAATCACATGTGCTGGCCATGAGCAGAACATAATAATATATTAGGATCCTGTATGCATCAGTTAATCACTGTCACATGAGCAAGAATGCTGATGTTAAGAACAACAATAATACAACTTTATTTTATACAACAATACTAAAAAAACAACTGAATGAGTATTCAATGCTATCTCACGACCAATTCGTACAAATTCGTACAAGTGAGAACAAGTGGCTGATTCGTACGAGTACGATTTGTGTAAACCCCAATGGGTGGGTTTAGGGGTGAGGCCAGGGGTAGGTCATTTGTACGAGTTCATACGAATTGGGCAAGTCGTAAAATATGTACGATTTAGCAAAAATCTTACAAATTCGTAAGAGTCAGGTCATATGAATTTGAACGAATTTGCCACCTCGTAAAATAC
Source organism: Tiaroga cobitis (assembly GCA_030578255.1). NCBI lineage: Eukaryota > Metazoa > Chordata > Actinopteri > Cypriniformes > Leuciscidae > Tiaroga > Tiaroga cobitis. The sequence goes on from CM060610.1 coordinate 35,446,599, forward strand.
GTACGAATTGCTGTGAGATCGGATTGTGAGTATTTTACATTACAGAGAAAATACTAGCTACTTTGTCTATTTTACTTTGCCAACGAAAATAGATCCAGACAAAGCCGATGAAGATTCAACCACTGCATGTTTTTGAGCAACAGAGTAGTGGTGTTTCTTTCCTGAATTAATCGTTTTTTGCATGAATTGACTGAGTGAATAATTCAATGACTCTGTGGTCACCTACTGGTCACAGTGATTTTGCCAAGTAATGTTCAACAACACATTTAGTTGATCCTGGAACATCATTCCTTTCCAAAAATGTAGTCCTAACCATACATATCCTTAACCCTAAACCTAAAGCAACCCGTAACTTGTCCCTAAAATCAGAGGGAAATGACAGCTGAATAACACTGATGTAAAAGCACCGAACCCTGGTTGTAAGCCTAAACTTAGCATAATCTTGTCCCTCAAATCGGAACATGGTGCACTTGGTGAAATCAGATTCTGTTGCAAATCCAAACTCCATCAGGTAACAGAAATGGAGAAAGCAGACTCAGTCGGGTGGCCAGTTCTCCTCTGCCCAAATGAACGAACATGGTGTGATTTATGAAGAACATTGACTTTGCATTAAATTAACTCACAGAGATGTATTATTGTTAGTGTTCATCTGAAGAAAGAAAGACATACAATTGGGACGGCATGGGGGTGAGTAAATGATTAGATCAGTTTCATTTTTGCTTGAAGTATTCCTTTGAAAAAAGTTGGACCAGTTATGTTTGAGCTTTTGAAACATCTGCGGCATGTTCAACAGTGAGAGGAGCATCATTTCCGCAAGTCTCTGTGGTCGTGGAGTGAAGACATCATCCTGATGAGAGTCGACAGGAAGAGTTGAACTAGAAGAGAACACAGACTAACCAGAGAGAGAGAGAGAGAGAGAGAGAGAGAGCTGGAAAGGAGGTACTGTGAAAGAGCAGATCTCCACATATCGCAATTCTTTTTTTTTTTGTTCTGTCTGTTTGACATAAAGATCAAAGAGTTTAAACTTCAGACAGATATCAAAGCCTGTCAATACATACATGCACATCACTGCAGCTCTAATAAAGACATCACCTGTGAGACAAAAACTTCAATAGAGAGTGTATGAGTTACATCAGCCCTGCTAACATATGCTAATATGCTGATATACAGATGGTATGGGGTGACGTGGGAAGGTCAGATCCAGTATCACGTCCAAATGGATTTAGAAGACATGAGCTTCGCACTACATGAAGTTTAGGCTTGTTGTAAGCCAGAACTTATTTTGACAGTGTAGCCTAAAATGAATACAATTAAAATAAATCCATACGCAAATATATGGATGCTCTTACGAAAATGTTTCCACAAAAACACCATAATTTCTGAATTTGGGATTCACAGTCAGCTTCACACTACCAGTCTACATGAGGAGTTGAAATTTGGTTGATACATTGATCTAGTTACTGTTATATATTTGCGTAACATACATCATGAAATTGACAGTGCTTGTTACAATGTGCTGATGCGCCTACTGTCTAATATTGATACTAGCGGAAAAAAATAAGTACTTTTACTATTTACAAGTTTGCACAACTCATTACTTATTTCTGTCGGACTGGACTGTTGCTGCTACATCTCTACCCAGTGGTGGGCCGTCAGGGCCAGCAAGGCATTCTCTGCTGGCTTTAACACTATCAGAATCACTGACTTGTGCTTTAATATATTTCCATTAATGTGTATTAAATTATTCCCAATAGTAGATTCTCTTAATTCCATAGCTTGTCTCTTGGTTGCGCTGCTTCCAGTAGTGTATATTTTATGTTAGAGCTTTTATCCAATCAGCCATCATGTGTTGCCAGGCTCAAAGAAATCTGCCTTGAGGCCTTCAGAATCAATAGTGCGGGTGCCTGTAGCTTAAAATGAATGGCAATGAAACTGTTGCTTTAACCAATCAGATAATCAGTCAGATTTAATCAGCCAATCAGATTTCGATTTGACTGCACCGGGGCCATCTAGCAGGCGTACAATAACGTTTGCATTTTCACGTCCTTTGATTGGATGGTCAGAGCTCGTACTAATACTAGTAGTCAGAGCTAGCTAATCGCATCTGTAGCGAACTGCATAAACTAAAATATATTCCTGTAGATTTAATTGTTTTTCAACCCACAAATAAATGTTTCTCTCCCTCCTCGACCCCCAGAAGTTTCAAACCTACCGGAAAAAAATCCGTTATTCAGCCTTATCCAGCTTAACGCAGTCACGGAACTCTATTGATATGTCCCGGGTAAAAACAGAATTAACTGACTGTAATGTATGCCAGGACTGATTTTTAAGGCAAAAGTCCTGCTGATCTAATTGATTTCCTTCAAAATCTTTGTGAGAGCATGGGTCAGCTGTACACATCGTCATGTTTTGCGGTGACTGTCCCTGTTTACTGGGACACATATATAACGCATTATAGTCCTTCACGTCTATTACGATCTCAAAACTCTGGCCAGTTGATAATACCTAGAATATCAAAATCGACTGTTGGCGGTGGATCCTTTTCCTATTTAGCACCAAAACTCTGGAACAGTCTTCCTAACATTGTCCGGGAAGCAGACACACTCTGTCAGTTTAAAGCTAGACTAAAAACACATCTCTTTAACCTGTTATACACATAGAAAATTATGCATTCCTATTATTCAAATCAGTTAAATGATTATTAGGCTGTATAGAGTAGGTCATCCGGAACCGGGAACACTTCCTATAACACCCGATGTACCCCTTACATCATAAGAAGAATGGCATCTACGCTAATGTTAGTCTTTCTGCTTATTCCGAGGTTTACTGTAATCAGCCGGATCCGGGCCGTATCCAGATCAGATGGAGGACCTGTGCCTAGACATGACCACAACGCATCCCTGAAGTGTCAGCAGAGATTGTGTCAACTAGACTCTCCCCTGTGAAGGCCTCATCGACACGACAGCCATCGGCACTGATCCTCAACAAACCAGTCTCCATACCGGCGTGACTCCAATCTTAAACCAAATGGAACTGAATAATATTCTGATTGTTCCAAATCAATCTGACTTCTGACCTATAATGCTGCCTGAATCATAATCATTCACTGTTCATTCATTGGCCAGAGGAGAACTGGACGCCCGACTGAGCCTGGTTTCTCCCAAGGTTTTTTTCTCCATTCTCCCACTGATGGAGTTTTGGTTCCTTGCCACCGTCGCCTTTTCCCGCCTTCATTGCCATTGGCTTGGCTTGCTTAGTTGGGGACATTAAATGTAACATTTAATTTAATATTCAACAATAATATTGATCTGCCTGATATGACACTATTATACAAGAACTGAACTGAGCTGGACGATGACATCACGGTTTACTCTGGAGCGGCTATATACTGTATAGATATATATTCAGTTCATATACAGTAAAAGCGCTATATAAATAAATGTGACTTGACTTGACTACTGCTTTTGTGGAGCGGACATTCTCAGCCGTAAAGCGAATTAAAACTTTTGCCAGACATACGACGGGACAGACTCGATAGAAAAGACTCATTGTTGGAACTAAAACGCACATATAACCTGTACAACAGAGTAATTGAAGTCTTCTTGAGGAAAGAAATAAGGATGGATTTTGTGTAAAAATAATCAGTAGGTTTGGTGAGTATACCTAATGCTTGTTTTTTGTGTTTTTTCCGTGCTGAATATGATTTTCTTCTTAATTTTTTTTTCTTTTCTTCAAACATTCATACTTTTGTAATGTCTGAAGGACGACAGACAAGGGAGGCTCCGTTTCGGAACTTTTTCATCGGAACGCAAAACAACTGTACATGAACGCACCAGCCTTGATTGTTTCTATCTACCCTACCTTTTCCAAACTCACCGCATTAACCTTATAACTGCCGGTGCAAAATAAAACAGCAATTTCACAACAATTTTAAAGAGTCTGTGCGCTATTAAAAGCGTATTAAGAGGTGGATTAATTCAGGTAGGACACCACTATTCAGTGTCACTCGCCCAAGCCGCCATCCTGCCTGAAGACATCCATCATCATCCCGGTTCCAAAAAAGCCCTCCCCCAGCAGTCTGAATGACTATAGACCGGTGGCACTCACCCCGGTAGTTATGAAGTGCTTTGAGAGGATGGTAATGTACAGCGCCGCCGCTCCCACCACGCGCATCACGCGCTGTGCGTAGGGCACCAATGCTGAGGGGGCACCAAAAATAGCCTGATGAAAAAACAATCATATCGCGTAGTCATGATAATTATAATGCCGATATTATTTCAGTATATAAATATTATTAGGCACTTTTTAGGGATGTATATAACAAAACAGGTGGAACAAGAGTATTTAATTGCTCTAGAAAGTAACGATGGCGCCGCCGCCTCAGTGATCCGTTGGATTGCGCGTTAAAAAGTTAAACTGGCAAAAATAAACTTTTTTTTTCTCTTTGGGAATCATAAAGGAATTATGCTTAGGGCACCAAAATGGCTAGCAGCGATACTGGTAATGTAGCACATCAAAACCAGTTTACCATCGACCCTAGATCCACACCAGTTTGCCTATAGAGCGAATAGGTCGACGGATGATGCCATCACCATAGCCCTTCATACAGCCCTAAACCATCTAGAGCACAGTGGGACATATGTGAGGATGCTCTTTGTAGATTACAGCTCTGCATTTAATACAATCATCCCAGACATCCTCATCAGGAAGCTGTCTGACCTTGGACTCTCTTCTTACATCTGCCACTGGATTATGGACTTTTTAACCAATCGGCCCCAAAGTGTGAAGTTCGGCCCCCACAAATCCTCCACCCTTACTCTCAGCACCGGCTCCCCTCAGGGCTGTGTGTTGAGTCCTCTGTTATACTTATTGTATACTCATGATTGCAACCCCTTTTACCCCAGCAATACCATCATAAAGTTTGCCGACGACACCACACTTGTCGGACTCATTTCAGGGGGAGATGAGTCGGCCTATAGAGCAGAGGTCCATAGACTGGTCACATGGTGCACAGAAAACAACTTGTCTCTTAACATCGGGAAAACCAAAGAACTAATCAGAGACTTCAGGAAGTGCCGCGCCGACCACCTCCCTCTTTTCATCAATGGGTACCTAGTGGAGAGGGTTCAAAACTTTAAATTCCTGGGAACCCTCATCTCGGACCGACTCACATGGACGGACAATACCACAGCAGTGGTAAAGAAGGCACAACAGCGTCTGTATTTCCTCAGACTCCTTAAAAAAACAATCTATCTGAGAAGCTGTTAGTGCTTTTCTACCGTTCCTCCATAGAGAGCATCCTGGTGTACAGTGTAACTGTGTGGTATGCTGGATGCTCTGCAGCAGACAAGAAAAGAATACAGAGAGTGATCAACACAGCACAGAAGATCATTGGTTGTCCTCTACCCTCACTACAGGAAATTGCTAATTCAAGACTGCAGTCTAAAGCCACCAAAATTGCACTTGACTGTTCTCACCCTGGTTACCCGCTGTTCGAACTGTTGCCCTCAGGGAGACGTTACAGATGTAAAAAAACAAGGACTAGTAGATTTAGGAATAGCTTCTTTCCTGAAGCAATAACAGTCCTAAATGAAGCCAAACTTTAAAAAAAAATTGAATGATGCAGTTTGCACAGCACTTTGTTATATTAGAATATTTATTAGCCCCTTAGTAGGAAAGTGGGGAAATTGGGTTTTAAATGAATATGTTGTGTGATATGTTTTATATATTGTATGTGTTTTAATGATGCACCCTACTAGAGTGGCTCTATAATTTCATTGTACTTAAATGCAATGACAATAAAGGCATTCATTTTTTTTCTCACTAAAGGCCTAGGTGTAAAATGCACCGCTCCCCACTGTCTCTACACATGTCATTATGAACGATTCAATATATATCTTATGTAAGTACATAGTACTTAAAGACACCTAATCTAAAGTGTGACCAAAATGGACTTGTGTAAGCGTTGATTAAACAATTGAATAGTAAATTAAAAAGGAAGTGAATGATTTCGCCATCTTCCGGCGAGACGCTGGAATTCATTCGGTGAGACCTGATTAAAAAACACGGACGTGTTTGAATGTTGAGTGTATCTGTTGTATTGCTTGCTAATACATTAAATGATGCTTGTCCAATGATCATTGCTTCACCAACAAATAGGTTAAATCTGCAATAAGCAGCTTCACAAGTCATCTTGTTTGTTCAAAACCTTCCAAAACAAGGAATGTCAAGGAATTTCACACAAAAAGTTTACTATCATAGTCCTTGCAAACAGTACTGACTATGCATAACAACAGAAACATTGCTCACAGCAGATGGTTTGAGGATGGACAGTAATGGTTTTGGAATGTATTGTTGAAGGTGGTGGATTTGTTACACAAGTAGTGTTTTGACAGCTAAAGTGAATTAATGCAGAGATGCAACATCTCTGAGACAGTTTCATCATGTGGATAACTGAGAAGCTGTTTCTCTTAATTTTTATCTGCTTTTATGCAATTATGCTTAAAATGTTAAAGCTAAAAAGACTAGATTCCCTTTCAAGGGAACTCGAGCTGTGTAGAGACGCCGTTGGAACGCCTCTGCATGATTCTCATCTCTTAAAAGAATTGGAGACGTGCAAACCTTGTCGGCAGCTCCTTCGTGCCTAGAATTCGCACCTGGCATGGAGAAAGCCTTTCTTCACCCAAGAACGGGTTATGTCCCTAAGGTTTCCACTAATATCGTGGGTCCTATCGTACTGCGGGCATTCTGTCCTCCCCCTTTTCAAACATCAGATCAGGAGAACCTTAATCTGCTGTGCCGTCAGGGCATTAGAATGTCTACTCCCACAGAGCTGCCCAGTGGCGAAAATCGGACCAGTTGTTTGTCTGTTTTGTTTCCCCCAGGAAGGGGTTCCTAGCATCTAAGCAGAGGATGAGCAAGTGGGTAGTCGAGGCTATCTCTCTATCTCACGAGACCTTCACCTATGGCTGTATGGGCCCACTCCACTAGGAGTATGGCCTCTTTGAAAGCTTTACTTTCAGGAGTTTCCCTGCAAGATATTTGTGATGCGGCAGGCTGGTCCTCTCCGCACATATCTGTGAGGTTCTATAACCTGGATTTGGGCTCCATTCCAGGGTCTAGGGTGCTTTCGTCTTAGTGTGCACAACGATTTCACATGTACAGGCACTTGCTAGTCTGGTGGCATGGGAAAAGGTACCCACAGCGTTTCAAAGCAGTTAGAGTTTCCTTGAAACGTCTCCTGTTATGACTGTAACCCTGGTTCCCTGAAGAGGGAACAAGAGGCTGCGTCGCCCTGCCATACTCTCTGCATGACTGTGATCGACTTGCTTCAGCCTATCAGAAGCTAGCGCTGTTTTTTTTTCCGGGTATGCTTTATAGTTTCCTGATCGGGACATCACCTGCCTATGACGTTCTGTCAGACCTTTGGACTGATTTCACAGGTGCTTCACGATGCAATCATGTAGAGGTCAAGTCAAGTCATCTTCATTTATATAGCGCTTTTAACAATGGATTGTTTCAAAGCAGCTTTACAGAGATAAACATATAATTTAAGGTAACAGATTGTTTTGGCTTTATAGCGGTTCTTGAATAATGTTACTTCCAGCTAAAGTTAACTTTGATTGATTCACCTCCATTGAAATGATCAGACTTTAAACGCGAACCTGTGATTAACGCTGACGGCGTTCACATGCTCATTCAGAATTGATTCTATAGTTATGTGCTTTTAAAATATGTGCGCAGGTTTGTAATTCATACAACCCAGCCTAAACAAACTACTTTTCTTGCCTATAAATTTTGATACAGAATTTTGTTTTATTTTATCACTTCGGGGTACGCGAGCCGGAATTCACAACGCTTTATCTGTAGAGTGGGGAAGGGATCCTTCATAGGGAGAGGATAGTGGATACTTCAGCACTGCATTGTCATCGGGTCCAGGCGGATCTCCTTCGTCAGATCTGGACACGGCCTGGATCCGGCAGGCTGCGGGAAAACCTCGGGATAAACAAAGACACTAATATTAGCGTAGATGCCATTCTTCTTATGATGTAGCGAGTACATCAAGATTTAAGGGAAGTGTTCCCAGTTCCGGCTGACCTAATCTATGTAGCCTAACATTGAATTATAGAAGTCTATAATGTATTATGTGTATGCTAGGTCAAAGAGATGTGTTTTTAGTCTAGCTTTGAACTGACAGAGTGTGTCTGGTTCCCGGACAATGGTAGGAAGACTGTTCCAAAGTTTTGGTGCTAAATAGGAAAAGGATCTACCGCCTGCAGTCGATTTAGATATTCTAGGTATTATCAACTGGCCGGAATTTTGAGATCGCAATAGACGTGAAGGACTATAATGCGTTTAGAGCTCGCTCAAGTACTGCGGAGCTAAACCATTTAGTGCTTTGTAGGTAATCAACAATATTTTAAAATGTAAAGATGTTTAATAGGGAGCCAATGCAGTGTTGACAGAACCGGGCTAATATGGTCATATTTCCTGGTTCTGGTAAGAACTCGAGCTGCGGCGTTTTGAACTAGCTGTAGTTTATTTATTAAGCGTGCAGGGCAACCACCCAGTAGAGCATTACAATAATCTAGCCTTGAGGTCATGAACGCATGGACTAATTGTTCCGCATTTCCCAATGAGAGCATATGGCGTATTTTGGATATATTTTTAAGATGGAAAAATGCAGTTTTACAGATACTAGACACGTGGCTTTCAAAAGAAAGGTTGGTATCAGAGGTGTTCCCACAGCGTCTCGACTCAATGTCTCGTTCCTGCCTCAGGGCACCAGGGTTACAGTCATAACCCGAGACGTTTTCCTGACTCATCCCTACCATGAGGCAGTAAAAGCGACACAGTGCAACCTGAGAAAAATACAGAAGTGTAAGAATACAGAGTGCATAGAGTGTACATCAGTTGTATACTCGTCATTACGCTGCATTATGGGATTGAATGAGTGCACTCAGGCACAAATCGAGCACAGCGTCAGTTCAGACAGGCCACGTAGGCATAGGCTGCGATCAGCTATCAAATCGCTCCAACCACTACCGTTCTCCTATTAGACCGGAAGGATATATATACGCGGTACTTCTGCCTGGGAAATATGCTTAAACTGCTCGCAACCCCCCCACCCTGACCACTATAAGTATCAAGCATTTTTCTGTGCACCTTTTGCTGTTGTCTTCTTTGTTTCAGATTATCAAGGCTTCCAAGTCCTAGAATCATGGACATCATCATGAGAGACACACCCTTCCTCATAGCAAGCTACAGTATAGATGTCCCGGACTTCACTGATACATCTACATGTTAAACCATGGCTTAAAGGGGCGGCAGTGGCTCAGTGGTTCATGTAGGTTGTCTACAAACTGGAAGGTTGGTAGTTCAATCCCCGGTTCCACCTGACAAAGTGACGAGATGTCCATGAGCAAGACACCTAACCCAAGCTGCTCCCAACGAGCTGGATGGCGCCTTGTATGGCTGACACCGCTGTTGGTGTATGAATGAATGGGTGAATGTTAGGCAAATGTAAAGCGCTTTGGTAGCCATTGGGTCTGTGAAAGCACTATATAAATGCAGTCCATTTACCATTTAAAGACATTACTAACTGTCTTAATCATCTGTATATTGCTCAAGTCGATGGTTCCATAGGGGGGTTCATGCTAAGGCTACGTATGTCATTGATTATGGAGCAAGTACCCCCATAAGGAACCATACCGCCAAATATAAATTGTGTTCAATAAACTCAAGTAAACTTGCCAAAGTGGTCTCGTCTGAACTACAAGTGGGGCCTGCAATTCTACACAATCTCTAATATTGCTTCAGAGCGGTATTTGAAGCGGATTTTAGATGAAACCTATGACTCAAATTTACAAGAACAAATATGAATACATGCACAAAAATGTGTCTCTCATATGTGAGGTAATTTAACTTGGTCTCTTGTGACATTTTGCAGACTCTGCTGTGTGCGTTCATGTGTTTTGAAGGAGGCATGGCTTTGGAGACACTCTGAAGGAGGCATGGCTTTGGAGACACTCTGAAGGGAGGGTGGGATCTTATGCTTTTAAAGCTAGCTTTCTATTGCTAGCCTCACCAAAAATGCCTAGCCTACCTTTAAAAATCCTACCTACCTTTAAGATTTTCAACTTTATTTTGTATTGTGACAATGTTTGTAGTAGGCTATATGTAAATTAACAATGTTTATTCATTCTCTGTGTTACCTGGACAGATAAATTCACATTTTATTTGTCAGCAAAAGTCTGCCTGAAAAAGCAATACTGTGGTATACTCTTACTCTTATTTTTCAATGCGGAAGAAAGGTGTTTTCTGTGAATGTGCGAGACTTCCGAATTATTACAGTAGCTGCTATAGGGAAATAACGAGGAGAATATATCAAAATGCAGTAAATTGTAAAACTGTTTGCTACACACCAGCATGTTTATAATTAAGATAATGCATTATGGTAAGAAATACCAATTTGCTATAACAAGCAGAATAACGAGCTGTTCTGTAGAGCTAAAAATAACTGGAATGACTACGGAAGCCAGACACATTAAAATTACAAATGGCCGTGCCCATTCTAACCTGAAAAATAAGGGCTGTGTTCCAGTCCAAAATTGTCATGCCCTTCACTCGCTAACTTCCCTCCGTCTCATTCACTCGGATGTACGTCATTGCTTACGTTGCATGAGTGCCCACTACTGGCGGAACCTTTGCAATAGGCTGAATTGGAACGTGCTAAGCCCTTGATCACTTAGAATCCACTATGGGTTGATTTATTATTAATTTTTTCCCTTACGAAAATGTTTAATGCAGCATTCTATATGTATATAGGTGTGTTTGAGTTGTTTATTTCTTTTTTTAAAATAATTAATATATCATAGAGTTGTTCGTGGTGGGGTTAATTAAACGCAATATGCGTTGATGTCACAATCGTATTGCATTGTGGTATATGGAGCTGCCTGAAGTGTACATATGAAGTAGACTCGCTCCCTCAGTCAAAATCGAGGGAGCGAGGGTCTGGGTCTGTCCATGTAAACTTCCCTCGTCCACTTCACGAAGTGGAACGCACTTCAAAATGGAGGCAGGGATTCCCCCAAGGGGAAGTGCTTAGGGAAGCTCACAAGTGCGTGTTGTAGCGTCTGGACCAATCAGACACACACAAATTATTCATTATATTTAATGAATAATCCAGCAAACTCATTATCCCAACAAAGGTCTGTGAGACTTCCCCCAAATCAAGCCGACACACCGGCAGAACTCGTTGTCCTGTTACAGGACACAGTTTTACGACCCAAAAGAATGTGCAGGGAATTGTCTCCTAATTCTTGCTGAGAAGAAATGAACCCTTTTAATCCTATATATTTTATATATACTGTATAACCATGTGATAAATGTATTAACATGTATCTAATTTTCCATCTCATGATTTTCCTTTTATGTGGTTTGGCCTATGTCTTCATTCTCTCTTCTAAACTATTTTGGTTTGAGACATGACTTGCATACTATGGTTAACCAAAATCATATGTGTAGCATGTTTAGTCTCTATAAACTCCTATCTTCTGCCCCCATTTGTTAATTTACATTACATTTTGCTAACTTTATGACGCATTAGTATTATAAGATTCTTGAAGATTCTTTTCGTAAACACCCAATGAAATTAAACATTCAAATACCCTGCTAGAAAACAAAGGGTCGTAAAAACTCCCCCCAAAGGGGCAGCTTCGCATTGGTTCACGCACCTCCAGAGGGTGTCACATCTTCACACTTTAAAAATCACTGATCATCAGCTCTCTCTTGCCCTCTTAGCCTCTGGCTCTCTTACTCTCTTGGTCCTTCCTGAGAAGTCCTAACGTGAAGATGAGGCTGAACTAGAAGTCCCTCAAGGACTCCCAAGCTTGCGCCTGGCTGCGGCTTTGTCTTTCCCTTCACCAAAAATCCTCTGATTCCCACTGGTTCACTCTCATCAAGACCACATTAGCAAAGATCAACTGGAGCCTCAACAAATTGCATCAGGACAGTTTAATTCAAATGGACGAGACATGCAAGTATCAAACTTAGTTTCATTATTTGATACATTAAGTATCCTTACCCCTTTTAAAGAAGGGCGTGTTAGAACTAAACTGATGGTTTGCTCAGGCTGTTGATCTGCTGAACATCAAACAATGCTATAACTTCTTGGTTTCCTGTATTCTGCTTCAGCTCTCTTTCCCTTGGTAAACTGTATGCATGTATGTATGTGTATGTTAGAGTAGTTTAAATGTTAAGTCTAGTTAATAAAGTCTTTTTCATATCACACGTAAGGTTGTCCATGTCTCAGGCTCATATCTGGAGTCACTAATCATAGATCTTGACTACTTGCTCTTAGTAGTACTTAGTAAGAAAGACATTTCCCATGCCCCGGAAAATGTACATTTCTATTAATTAATTAATAACCAATATTGAGTGTTCACGGGATGAACCGAGTAATTGGTTGTAATGTTAATGTAGCTACATCAAGATAACCCGATTAACTGATCCAAATATTCATAATCAATTATAAGAAGTTATGATTGATTATTAATATTTCATAGAGCTAGTTTGCGACAGTGTCTAAAAGTGGACTGGAACGCAGCCAAGGTGGATACATTGCAGACTGATGGGAGGGACCATGCCCAGTGCATTATGGGTTCTGAAGTTTTCCTACCTTTTTGGCAAAAGGGAAGAAACCAGCATCTTTTCCTTGTTTTCTCTAGTCAGGCAGCACCGATTTTCTCCCCGCCTTTCTACCGTATAGGCAGCAAAGTTTTATTGAAAGCCCATTTTGCCAGCGGTGAAGTACCCGTTTTCGAGGTTGATGCCTTATTTAACACTCATCCTCCATTATTCACACCCTTCTCACAAATGACTCAAAAGCCCTGTGTTAGCTTTCCAACCCAACCTGTTTTTCTTCAAAACATCAGAATATTATTGATATTGGATAATCTGTTCAGGAGTAAAATTGTGGTATTAAGGAAAAACAAACACACTAAAATTATACAAAAGTGAATATTTAGGGTGCAAACCCCCTTTGCATTCATAGATTTTATTCTTTTTACCTTCTTTTAAATAAAAAGATAATTTCTTAAAAAAAGAATTGAAATTAAAATACATATTGCAGGCATAGGCGACTCATTCAGCTATTTTTCATCCATCCACCACACGCCTGTTTCAACGTGTGAAGTGACCACAGCCCTCCCAAACAACAACACCGACAATGACAACAAATTCAAACGCGCAAAGACCAGTCTGATTCTGAGCAGCTGTTTGCCACAAAACTTTCAGCCGCAGATAAAACCATTCAGTGTTGCATATTTTGTTATAATTTATTCTGTAGATGGAATATATTGTTTTTGTCTCTGGTCTGTAATGAGTCCAGGTGAATCGAACACTGCAGGTTTGTTTCGGGATGTCCGGTTGCGTTCACTGGAGTGTGTGGGAGGGGGGGATAGCCCTTCACAACCTTTCGATGTCTCTGTATTTCTTGCGTAGGATGGAGACCTGGTCTTTGAAGAGCACGGGATCCAGACGCAACTGAGAGTGTAAGAGAGGCATGAAGCCAAACCAACTTGTGAAAGAGTTCATGCAGGACTGACGCTGTGCAAAGTGGTCTGGGTCGGCCCATCGAGACGCCTTAGAGCCCTGAGAGAGAGAGAGAGAGAGAGAGAGAGAGAGAGGGAGAGAGAGGTCTGTGTATGGTTCACCAGGCAGATTATAAATGAGGGCAGGAACATGTTATTGGAATTGGGCAGCACTTTAAAAGACACTGACAAACAGAGCGAACATGGAGTGTTCATTTCACGACTCAGAGGATAGACGACAGTTATGGCCTTACATTCATGAGAAACACTTTGGAAGGATTTCTAGCCCCTTGTTAAATAAGCTTACAATCTACTAATACAGAACTACATGCACCCAATCCTTTGAGAGGAACATACCAATACTTTGTATTGTTCAACTTGTTTCATCACAAAGTCTTTAGATGTCCTTGACATGACTGGCTGATATTTTACCATTTTGAGATTATAACCAGCAAATAGCCATTTAGCTTCTAGCGTTAGCTTCTAGTTTAAGTTCAAGGGAATTTTGAGCAAATATTCAGTAAAACTTTTTAAAACTTTGAAACTGTATTTTCCCAAACTCCAAATCACTCCAAACGTATTTAAACTACATTGCATTGAAATATGCTGTATTGAAAAAGCTAGTTAGCCCATGCTACAAGCTAATAACAAAAAGTAGCTAACCTACCTACAGTATTTAAAGGGGCAATAGCTAATTTTTAAAATCAGAGCAGTAACATTTCTGCCACAAACAGTATCTCAGTACGGGTGATGAAAGTAAAATAATGATAGCACTTGAGATAAATCATAACAATATGTGACAAAAAGCAGGGATGTAGTATTTTGTGGTAGGTCCTACTCCTTGATAGAAAAGGTAGCTTGTTACTACAAAAAAAACCGCATTGCTTTGAAAACAGTTAAACTAATGTCAAACTACTGAAAAAAACTTTAAACATAAGAGGGTTACTACTAAGGGTACGTTTACATGACAACAATGTACTAAAAATTAAAAATGTTGTCCTTTGTTTTTCGCATGCAGATGTTGTCAAAACGATCTTAGCATTACTTCTCAATACTGTATCAATAATCTCATGTCAAGAATATATATTTACATTTTTATACTATTACTTTGCAACAATAGAAGATTCAGAGCAACTCAGCCGAAACATACTGTTGCATTCTGATTTTTTTTTATTCCAAAAATGGACGAAGAACATATTACTAGAGATGCACCGATACCACTTTTTCCAGAAAAAACAGTAAACTTCTTATCCATTGTAATGTAGGGAACCACTCCTTATACATAAATCACTTAACAGTTCAAGTTTTTACTTGCAAATAAGATTTAGTTTTAATCCAAATGAGGCATGTGTGCTGAGTGATCAGCAATCAAGAGCATGCAACAGAAGTGCACACGCTCTTTCTTTTTTTACAGTCAGTTAACATTAGTAATATGTGCCTCGTTTTACCTTCTTTGCTATGGACATATCCCACGGAACTACAAACTTTCCAGCGATGTCTGTGAAAAAGGGATGTGTGATTGACAAGCTCGTGCTCAATCCACTCAGTGTGGGTTTTATCAGCTAGCGCACAGCAGCCACAGGCGTAAATATTTAATTTGTTTAACATTCTATTAACTTGATACATTTAGTTATTAGAAATCCTTCTTTGATACATCCATTCTGCTATCCGTTTGCTCTGTTGTCGGCATTTCTTTGCCACAAGCACTGTAATGTACATGATGAGTGCATCGGTTTGTTGGTATCGGAGCATTTTAATTAGTACGAGTTCATGAGTGCAGTCTCGGGCCCGATACCGATACTCGTATCGGTGCATCCCTACATATTACATTATCATTATATTACATTTTCATTATATCCGCTATTGTTCACCTTGCTCTGAAAATATATGTTGGGTAATTATTCATGCTAAAGAGTGCTGAGTTTTGAAAAAGACAGAGGTGATCTACAGTTGGAAAGAAAGAAAGAATGAAGAAATGTATTAAAAGAGAAGGAGAAGGAGAGCAGGGGGAAATGGGTAAGGTAGACAGACAGAGAGAAGGATAGTACAGCAACCTTGCTGTCAATCATTAATCTCACCTTACCATAAAGACATTCATCAAACGGACCAATACTGCTGAATCAGATCAACACACACTCACAGCCCTGGAGCGCTCCATCCATCACACACTATACAGACGTTTCTGATCTCAATAGGGAATCGCCCTGGACACACACTCATCCATTTACAACCCATACACACACAGACTCATACCTGCTGCATCATGGTCTCCTTGTACTGTTTTTTCTGCGTGACTTTGATTGGCGGGAGTTTGGATACTGCAGAGATGAGGAAATTCATGAGGATATCCTCACAGTTGGCCAACTGGTCCACCATTGACAGCAGAGACATCGGCAGGTAGTATGTGTACAGGTGATGGTAATACCTGTCCAAAATAAATAAATAATATATTAATAAAGATATTATTTAGCTGTGTGAAAAACGCCCTTAATTTGACATCACACGGTAAATATTTATGTTCTGTTTGTGGACTCTTATGTTGTGTTTCCTTTGGTTGCCATATTTCCTCTATGTGTTTAGTTCCTGTTTGCTTGGTTTCTGATTACATCCTTAGTTACTATGGTTACTCCCCAGCTAACAGAGTTTTGTTATAAGAACGTTCTCCAAATATTCAGTGTTGGTTCTGAGAACATAAAAAATGTCCAGTTTTCTTGACGTTAGAGGAACGTGTTTTTAAAGGTATAATGTTCCTCAAACGTTCTTTCAACTTAATTTTGATTTAAATTTCAACATTCTAGGAACGTTGATTTCTAACATTCCAAGAACACAAAAATGTCCAGTTTCCTTAATGTTACTAGAATGTTATTTAAAGGTTAGTGTGATGTTCCTGAAACGTTCTTTCAATCATCTTTCGAAAGAGTAATAAGAACACAAACTACAACTTTCTTCAGAAACAGCCTTAGATAAACTGAAGATAAAAGACATGAACTCTCTCAAGATCTGATTAAACAACTCCACAAACAGCATTACCAGCTTCACTTATTACTAACCAGACTGACTTTGTCACACGTCTACAGAAGTTCTTATTGAGAATTAACAGATGTTTAGATGTTGATGTCTTATTGAAAATTTTTTGTTTGAGGTCACCATCATGGAGATCAGTGTTTGCTTTAGTTGGGCTCTTGAACATTGACTTTCTTTAAGTTGGTGCTTTATCAGCAATTGCAGGTGTTTATGGAGAACATTTCTGCATTGATTTGAATGTGTTTTGAGAAAAAGGTAATGAACTCCATTGATGTGATAAAAATCATTTGTAACTGAAGAAAATGGTGTAAGATTGTCCAAAGCTATTTAAAAGTAAAAAACGACACACTTAGGCATCAGCACTCATCATACAAACCTCAACAATGGTGACAATCAAAAAATAATTCAGTTGCATAATTTATTCATGCCGCAATGCAAGCTGGGAGCCATGAATGTGTTTTGTATGCTGGCATGAAGAATGTCGATGTCTGTGAGTGTATAAAGGACTCAAAAAAAGTTTTAAACAAAGCACTTAAACAAATTCAGTGTTTTATATATATTCACTCACATAAATGAACATTCAGCATCTGAAACACAATAATGTTGTTACAAATAATTTTTTCATATCTTGAATTTCTTATTTTCAATAGTATTTAAATTCCTTAAGTAATCACTTACAGAAAAAGCAGTCATTTGTCTGTCATGTTGATCTGCTTTATCAATGCAGAAATGTTCTCCATAAACACCTGCAATTGCCGATCAAGCACCAACGTAATGAAGGTCAAGGGTCAAGAGCCCAACTAAAGCAAACACTGATCTCCATGATGGTGACCTCTAACGCAACATTTTCAATAACACATCAACATCTAAACCTTTGTTAATTCTCAATATGAACTTCAGACATGTGACAGAAATCAAGTCAGTCTGGTTAGTAATAAGTGAAGCTGTTAATGCTGTTTGTGGAGTTGTTTAATCAGATCTTGAGAGAGTTCATGTCTTTTATCTTCAGTTCATCTAAGGCTGTTTCTGAAGAAAGTTGTAGTTTGTGTTCTTATTACTCTTTCGATTGAAAGAATGTTTAAGGAACATCACACTAACCTTTAAATAACATTCTAGTAACATTAAGGAAACTGGGCATTTTCATTTTCTTGGAATGTTAGAAATCAACGTTCCTAGAATGTTGAATTTTAAATCAAAATTAAGTTGAAAGAATGTTTGAGGAACATTATACCTTTTAAAATATGTTCCTCTAACGTCAAGAAAACTGGACATTTTTCACGTTCTCAGAACCAACACTGAATATTTACCATACCATACCAACTTTATTTGTTAAGCACTTTACAACAACCAAAGTTGACCAAAGTGCTGTACAGAAAACATAAACATTTGTACAATTAATAACCATACAATAAAAACATTCAAACTAACAAATAAAATCAAATAAATGGAGTCGACATCTTACTAAGTGTCAAAAGCCAAAGAGTAAAGATGGGTTTTAAGATGGGTTTTAAAAACAGATAAAGAAGAAGCCTGCTTAACATGGAAAGGCAGATCATTCCAAAGTTTAGGGGCAGACACAGCAAAAGCACGGCCCCCTCTGAGCTTACGCTTAGTTTTAGGCACAGTCAGGAGCAGCTGATCATCTGACCTGAGAGCGCGGATGGGTTTATAATAGTGTAGAACCTCAGAGAGGTATGGCGGGGCAAGACCATTTAATGATTTATAAGCAAATAACAGAATTTTAAAATGGATCCTAAATTGAATAGGCAGCCAGTGTAGAGAAGCTAAAATAGGGGAAATGTGCTCATGTTTACGTGTGCCCGTTAAAAGACGTGCTGCTGCATTTTGTATCATCTGGAGACAAGTGATGGAGGACCCACTAACCCCCACATATAGTGAATTACAATAGTCCAGCCGTGTAGTTACAAAGGCGTGGATTGCAGTTTCAAAGTGTTGTCTTGACAGAATAGGCTTTATTTTGGCCAGCTGCCTCAAATGAAAGAAGCTTGATTTGACAACAGCTTTAATTTGACTGTCAAATTTAAGCTCCGGGTCCACTTTAACTCCTAGGTTTGTAATGCTAGGTTTAATATAGGGAGCCAAGGAGCCCAAATCTGCAGGCGGGGTCCCAGTGGTGCCTCCAAAAACCATCACTTCTGTTTTGTTATCATTAAAATTAAAAAAGTTCAGAGCCATCCAGGCCTTTATGTCGTCGAGGCAATTGAGTAATTGTCCGACAGAGTTATCTTTTTTTTTTTTAAGAGGTACATAAATCTGACTGTCATCTGCATAACAGTGGAATGAAATGCCGTACTTTCTGAGTATAGAACCAAGTGGAAGCAAATACAAAGAGAAGAGCAGAGGGCCGAGGACTGAGCCTTGTGGAACCCCACACAAGAGAGGAGCAGAGGAGGATTCAAATTCACCTACGCTAACACAAAAAGTTCGATCCGCTAAGTATGACCTAAACCACTCCAGTGCTAAGCCACTGATGCCCACCCACTGCCTTAAACGTGAAATCAATATTTCATGATCCACTGTGTCAAATGCAGCAGTTAGATCTAGAAGCACAAGGATAACACAGTCGACAGAGTCATTCGCTAAGAATATATCATTAAAAACTCTTAAAAGAGCGGTTTCGGTGCTGTGCAAGGTTTTAAAACCGGACTGGAAAACCTCTAGTGTACTATGTTCTTCCAAAAAGGCCAATAATTGACTGTGCACAATCTTCTCCAGGATTTTTGAAAGGAAGGGCAATTTGGAAATAGGCCTGAAATTAGCAAGAACTGATGGATCTAGAGCAGGTTTTTTAATCAGAGGTTGAACTACTGCATGTTTAAAAATTTCAGGGACCACACCCGAGGTAAGACTACTATTTATAACTGCAACAACAGATGGTCCTATGGTGGGGAAAACCTCCTTAAATAGTCGAGGGGGGACAGCATCATTTGGAGAACCCGAGGGCTAGTGACCAACAACCTCCTCTAAAAAAGAAAAAGTCACCGGCTCAAAATGATCAAAAACAGCCGAGCAGGGGAGAGAGATTGACGGGTCAGAAGCTGAGGGTGCAATTTGAGACCTAATAGAAGTGATCTTATCAATAAAAAAGCAAAGGAAATTTTCACACATAGCAGGGGATGCCTCCATTCAAGCATTCTGCGGGGCATTTAAAAGTGAGTCAATGGTGTTAAACAAAACACGAGGCTTGTGACAATTTGCCAGAATAATATCTGAGAAATGTTTTCTTTTAGCATCTTTCACAGTTTCCTGGAAATGACGCCAACAATACCTTAACAATTGAAGAGACACCTGCAGTTTGTCCTTCTTCCACTTGCGCTCAGCTCTACGGCACTCACGTCTGGCAGCATGAGTCATATCATTTAGCCAGGGCTCAGATTTGGTTTTAGGCTGCCTGGATTTTAATGGAGCCACAGTGTCTAAAACAGTTTGGCTGGTGGAGTGAAACCATGAGCTAAGCTCTTCTGTGTGCAATACAGACTCAGGAGTGATGGTGTTCTGACTGAAAGCAGCCGAGAACTGAGCAGCAGTGGAAGGGTTAATCATGCGACAGAGCCGTGCAGAAGCGCGAGGTTTAAATGTATGACAAGCAAGAGCAGTCTCAAATAATACAGGCATATGGTCAGAAAACACTGCGTCACATATCTCTAGATTAAGAACAGGCAAACCATATGATAATACAAGATCAAGTGTGTGTCCATGTTCTTGTGTGGGTCCAGACACAGATTGCACAAGATTAAAAGAATCAATGAGGTTTAAAAAACCCTTTGTTATTGGCTTATCAGGACAACACACATGAACATTAAAATCCCCAACAATTAGAACACGATCATATTTAGGCATGATTTCAGCCAGGAAATCAGAAAATTCATTTAAAAAGTCCTTATTGTACTTAGGGGGCCGATAGACCACAACACACAACACTGTGTGAGAGCGACCAATCTCAAATAAACTCAGCTCAAAGCTGCTAAAAGCGGATGACAGCAATATCTGCTTACATTTATAATGACTCTTATATACAGTCGCTATTCCTCCTCCTCGGCCAGATTTTCGCGGGGAGTTAAGGTAGCAGCAATCATGGTGTAAAAATTCTGTGAAAGCGCTGGACTCACCATCACTCAGCCACGTCTCAGTTACACAGAGGAAATCCAATCCTCGGGACTTGAAAAAATCCTTTAAGACAAAAGTCTTATTTGCTAGAGATTCTATTTGGAGAACGTTCTTATAACAAAGGTCTGTTAGCTGGGTCATTGGTTAACTGATTATGTTTACCTATGTCTTATTTGGTTTCTCATTTAGCCTGTGAATTTAACCCCCTGGGGTCGGCGGTCGCGTATGAAAGCAACGACATGTATAGTTTCTCAAACGCGTCCTCATTAACTCTAATGTGACCACACCCACACGCGCAAGATCAATTGACATGCAAATCGTCCACGTGAAGGAACGCAGACCTGAAAACGCCCATCACCTCAAAAACAAAGAATCAGAGACTCCAGTAACGTACTCTGCTTTTCATCGAGTTTGGAAGACTGTGTTTGTGCTGTGCTGTCCTGTTTACCTTGGATTTACCTCTGAAGAATTAGAAGAACGCAATTTGAAGATGAGAAAGGTTTTTAAGGTAAGACATCCACTCATAATAGAAAGCATGTTATTGTTATATAAACTTTACATTGTAGCAACTAATAAAACTGGTGCCAGACTAAAATGTACGAAATGAGATTGGAGTAAAAACATAAAGCCTGATGCTAAATTTATATACATGTACAAGAGGATGTTTTTTATGTTCGATAATGAAACACAGCATGATATAAAGGTAGGCTAGTATGAGTGTTTACTCTAATACGGTGAGTATTATAATGTAGAGCCCTGCGCGGGACTGTTTTCTTCATCCCGCTCCCGCCCGCGCCCGCCGAATTTCTGACCATTACCGCCCGCTCCCGCAACGTATGTGTTACACTCCCGCCCACTGCCGCAATATGTATGTCCACTCCCGCCCACACACGCAAAACTCTGAGAATTTATTCCCGCACAATAATAGAGATGCACTGATTTTGTGTCTTCTCCCGTCCTGCAGGAAAAAACACGTATTTGTATTGCTATTATTAAAGAGATTCATGGGGTTGTTTTTTTTCGTTTCCCTGGCCTGCATGTATTCCCACGCACTGATCAGGAAGAAGAATAGTAGCCTGGCTAGGCTATCGGGGACATCTAAAACGCTTAGGGTACCGCACGTTTTTTTTTAGCCACCCATTCCAGCAGAGCAAAGTTCAAACCGCCTGCTCCCGCGAGATTTGCGTTGGGTCCCGCGGGACCCGGCGGGACCCGGCGGGACTCAATCCCAATGCAGCCCTCTATTATAATGTTTAGACCCGAGTTTACTGTTAAATACTGTGTTTGACCTGAGTAAATGGTCTCTGCACGCGCTGTGAGTTTGGGTCACTCGCGCTGTGCGTTTGAAAAGCAAAACGCACCAAACATTAGGCTTCATGTTTTTACTCCATTCTCATTTCATAACAATTGGAAACAGTTGAAGTAACATATGATAATCCATATTTTTTTTTTAGTGTGGTGTTACTGAAGTGTTCATTTCTTAAATAGTAAATTTTTAAATTGTAAATTTAGAAAGATCTGAAATGCATTCCCAAAATCGTGCAGCCTAGTTTAACTTGATATCAGCATGTTCACAGTTGTTTGTGTTTTTTTTATTTTTTTTTTATTTTTTTTTTTACAGGGACCAGATGCCACTGAGTCCTGCTGACTTAAACATTCACATGATACTCTGTAGACATTAGGAATGCCTCAATTCTCAATATAATATTGAACAGTTCGGTACGACATCCACGGTTCAATACGTGCTTGTGAATTGCGGATTTTAGGTTTTACGATTAAATAGTTTATGTGCGTTTTATTTCTCTCCGAATTGACTGTTTGTGTGTGCCTGTACAAGCTGAGATGAGGAAACTCCTCCCCGCGACGGCCGCGTGTAAGTTAGGGGGCGCACGCGCGGCTTAACCATCATTCATTCCACACTTTAACATGGCGAGCGGCGGTGAAGTGAGGCTACAGCACGAGGAAGCGCCGGCGTCTTTCAAATCCGTGGTGTGGGGACATTTCGGTTTTGCCGTTGACTATAATACCAAGGAAGGAAAAAAAAAACGGTAAACAAAAAAATTACTGTGTGCAAGCATTGTTTTACACGTGTCGCCTACTCAAACGGAAACCTCAAAATACAGGAATAGATAGCAGACCTAAGTGAAATTCCACTTTACATTCTGAATGAAGGACACTGTACTGGAGTACTGTTAAGTTTAATTAAGATGGTTTATTTATGTTAACTGAAATGCAAGTATGTTTATTTGAAATGGTCAATTTATGTTTACCAACTTCACATGTATGTTTAATTTCAAAATTTAGGAATTTATTTGTTCCCCAGTTTGTACATGGGCTACCAGCAGCTGTGAAATGTCAGTGTTAATTTTATATTATACTATACACTAGGAACTAGTGTACTTTTCTTAGCTTTTAAGTAAAATAAAGGAGTATTGCAATAAATCGTTTTTATTTGTTTCTCCTTAAACTCTTACTGTTCCTATTGACCAAGCATTGAATAACAAAAAAACACTCTTATGTGTCAAGCCATCAGAACCGAACCGAACCGAACCAAAAACCGTGGTTAAAAACCGAGGTATGTATTGAACCGTGGGCTAACTGTATTGTTGCATCCCTAGTAGACATGGTAAAATGAAAAATCAAACACCATGGAAATGGCAGGTATGTACTATATTTCAATGGCACAAAGGTGTGTGACTGTCGTGTTCAATATCAGTGTGATCAGTGTGTTCAGTGTGTTCAATGAGGTGCTTTTTTTGTCATTTGTTGTGTATTTTTGGATTATGTTGTGTTGTAAAAAAATCCAAACAATCAAAAAGCCATTCTTTTTAAAGGAGCATTGCGTAAGTTCTGAAAATTCTAACCGTTACTGACACCAGTGGCTGTTAGAGAAACTGCAGCCAGTCTCATGCTCGTTCTCGGTGCGCACCTCGTATGAGCACGACCACAGCAACCAGAGAGTTACCGCAGCAACCACACAAGGCTCATCGAGATTCACCAGCATGTTTACAGAGGTAAGAAAAGTTACAGTACTGTAAGGTTATTGTTTGACAGCTCGGGGTCTGTTTTTATACCCAGCGCTGACCAAAGCTCCCTCCAAGAATCAAATGCCGCTCCAATGTTGACTCTTGTCTTTGCCCGACGCCGATCACTCTCTATTTTGGCCGCGCTAAATAAGGCTTTTTAAAAAAAAACTTACGAGGAGTTTCCGTGGGTGTCTAGATTGTGCTGGAGGCTGGTCGCTTCTTTCCGTCCGCTGAGTCCATTTGAAACACTACTGCTAGCGATTGCCGCTGCTTACTAATGGCTGCCGTACGGATGTAAGCCCAAGTAGACGAGAACGCGCATGACGTCACAATTTTCGCGCCAATTCGGACCTGACTCCTCCACACACAATTGAGCCTACAGGCTGATAGAGAGAGACAACCGTGGTGGACAGTCAAGGTGTCATTATTTCTATTACATTATGGTTGGCTCATAAATGTAAAAATGAAAACTCTATCTTAAAGTTTTTTTTAAGTAAAAACCTACACATAGCCCCTTTAAATATCTCCTCATTCTTTGTGCAAGCCTCCTCATAATGATAGGGCCTGATAGCACCTGATAGGGCCATTATGGGAGGGTCTTTGTCTTTCTCAGGTGTGAAACATCAATATTCACGCCTCCTCGCATAAAGCTTTCTTACACAAAACATGTCCTACAAATTTTAAATCTATTGTTTTATCTGAATGAGTACGCAGGATGATTTTCACATAGTTTTGAAGCAAATATTCTAGGCTACATGATATAAATGTTTTTTTTTTTTTCACAAACCATGCATAAACGTAATTATATCCCAACTACAAACTTTTACATACATGCTGCTTTAGTTACCAACATTCTTCAAAATATCTTGTTTGTGTTCCACACAAGAAATACTATTTCTTTAAAGGGGTCACATAATGATACATGCACTTTTACAAGTTGATTGTACTGAAATGTGTGTTGGCAGTGCCTGTACACAACCATCATATATGATACAAATCCATCCAGTGTTTTTGTTTTAATCTCCTTATATGTTTTCCCCTGCCTCAAATCAAGCCGTTCGACCGTGTGACGTCACACGGTCGGTCGCCCCTCCTACGACTGTTGATTGACAGCAGCGTTTTAACACAGACCCGCCCTCGCTCGTGAGCGAGCTGTCAATCATAGTCCGCACGGACCGGCGCGCTCATTGTTGATATACTGGAGCTGTCTATGAGCAGAATGGCGTCTAAGCGATTGTGGTGTTCTGTTTTTGGGTGTAATAACGAACACAGCAGTCATTTTAATGTTCCTAAATCCGAACCGCTGAAGATGTAGTGGCTGAGTTTGTTTTCGAAGGGAGTATTACCCACGAGCAACGTCAATACTCTCATGTTTGCGTGAATCATTTCACACACCAGACTGCTTTATAAACGAGGATCAGTATAAAGCTGGTTTTGCTAAGAAGCTGCTCATGAATAAAGGATCGGTACCAGATATTCGTGTTCCTGCTGAACCTCCAGAAGAACTGAAGTGAGTGTAACGTTTTATTAATAATAATAATAATAATAATAACTTATACTTATATAGCGCCTTTCACGGGACCCAAGGTCGCTTTACATATAGCTACATAAGGAATAAAGAATAAGGAAAAGAATATAATAAAATTAAATAAGTAAATAAGTAAATAATAATAATTAATCAGTCCTGGTTAAATGCCTTTGTAAAGAGGTGGGTTTTTGAAAGTGTCTAGAGAGGGAGCATTTCGGATGTCTGCAGGAATGGAATTCCAGAGGCTGGGGGCTGCGACGCTGAAGACTCTGTCCCCAAAAGTCCGCAGTCTAGTGTGGGGGACAGAGAGCAGGCCCTTGTCAATGGACCGCAGGTTCCGTGAGGGGATATAGGGATGGAGAAGGTCCAGTAGATACCGGGGGGCAGTGGCATGAAGAGATTTATACGTGAGGAGCAGGATTTTGTAGGTGATGCGAAATTTGACCGGGAGCCAGTGTAGCTGGGTAAGGATTGGTGTAATGTGCTGCCAAGACCTAGTGTGTGTTAGAACCCTGGCAGCCGAGTTCTGGACGTATTGTAGTCTTTCCAGAATCTTACTGGGTACACCATACAGGACACCATTGCAATAGTCCAAGCGAGAGTTGATGAAGGCGTGAATGAGTGACTCAGCCACAGGGTCTGAGAGTGATGGTCGAAGTCTGGAAATGTTTTTGAGGTGGTAGAAGGCAGATTTAGTAATGAGTTTGATGTGTGACTGAAAGGAAAGGGTGGAGTCCAAAATGACACCAAGGTTGCGGACTTCCTTGGAAGGAGAGATGGAGCAACCATCCACTTTGAGGAGTAGACCACCTACCCTCGAGAGTAGCGGCTTGGGAGCCACAACCAATAGCTCTGTTTTGCTGCTGTTTAGCTTGAGTAAGTTACATGACATCCAGGTTTTTATTTCATTCAGACAGTCAATAAGTGATGGTGGAGGGAGCTGAGTGGATGGTTTGGTGCTGATATACAGCTGTGTGTCATCAGCATAACAGTGGAAACTAAGACCATGGTGACGTATTATCTGGCCAAGGGGCATCATGTAAATGGTGAAAAGGAGGGGCCCAAGCACAGATCCTTGAGGCACACCTTGTTTGACTGGGGCCAGGGGTGAACTGCAGTCTCTAAAAGTAACAAACTGTTCCCTATTTGAGAGATATGACTGGAACCAGGAGAATGCTGATCCAGTGAGGCCAACACATTCAGATAGACGTTTAAGAAGGATAGCATGAGAAACTGTGTCAAAGGCTGCTGAGAGATCTAGAAGGATGAGGATGCTGATATGGCCAGAATCAGCGGCGATAAGGAGGTCATTGATGATTTTAATAAGGGTAGTCTCAGTGCGGTGATGGGCTCTGAAGCCAGATTGAAAGGGTTCATAGAGATCATAGTGACACATGTGCTGATGGAGTTGGGCAGCAACTGCTCTTTCAAGGATTTTACTCATAAAGGGAAGGTTGGAGATCGTACGGTAGTTATTGAGGTCAGCCGGGTCCAAACTGGGCTTTTTGAGAATAGGGGTAACTACAGCTGTTTTGAAGCCAGAGGGTACCAAGCCAGATACCAGAGACTTGTTTATGATATCCACCATGATGGGACAGAGAGTAGGGAGGCATGCCTTGACCAGAATAGTTGGCATGGGGTCCAGTGAACAGGTGGAGATATTGGCTCCAGTAACAAACTTAGCGACTTGAGCCGCATCCAGAAGGGAAAAGGATGAGAGGCAGTGCTGTAGCAAACATGTAGCAGGGGAGTTGGCGCCATCATGAGTGTGAGTTATGGGTAGGGGATCATGAGGAGGCGGCAGTTGTTGGTGGATAGAGTCCACTTTTGCCTGAAAGAAATCCAGAAAATTAGAGCCAATATTAGGAGTGTCAAAGGGACAGGGCGCATCGTGAGGACGGAGCAGCCGGTTTATGGTGGAGAAGAGCTTTCTGGGTTGCTTTTGCTGGTTACCAATGAGAATTGAGTAGTAGTGTGTTTTGGCCTTGGAGAGAGCTTCTTTATAAGACCTCATATGTTCTTTAACCCTCTGGGGACCGAAGCTTTTTTGGGGCCCTTGGGATGTTTTGACATGCACTGACATTTGTGCTTTTTTCAGTTATTTATAAACATGTTAATGGCACTGGTGTAAATTCACTCTATATAGCACACACGGGGCTACCATAATATGTTAGCAACATGCATGTACATGTTTGTATTTTTGAGAGAATATTATTTATGCGTGGTTATTGAAAAAACTAAAAATAAAAGTTTCTGAAATAAGGCCACAAAACACATATTGATTATTTCTTCACAAGACTTTTGAAAATTGTATCACATAGTCTAGAATATTTGCTCCAAAACTATGTGAGAAACATCCTGACTACTCATTCAGATAAGTCAATAAAGTCTTCTAGAATGTGTATGACGTGTTTTGTTTGAGAAAGCTTTATGCGAGGAGGCTTGATCTCTCATTAGTATGTATCCATTTCACACCTGAGAAAGACAAAGACCCTCCCATAATGGCCCTATTAGGTGCTATCAGGCCATATCATTATGAAGAGCCTTGCAGAAAGAATGAGGAGATTTAAAAAAGAATGGCTTTTAGATTGTTTGGATTTATTTACAACACACACACACACACACTGCTTGGAATAAGTGAACACACCCATGCTAAAGTTGACTAAAAAGAGGAATAACAAATCGTAATGCCTTAATTAAAAAAATGAGGAAAACTCCAACCTTTAGGGACATGAATAATGTCCTTGAATTCTTTGTGAATGAAAAATTTATCACAAATAATTAAATGTTCTTCTTTAAAATACAGGGTGCATACGTCTGGACACATCTATCACACACCCTTCACCATATAGACAAGGTTTTATTTCAGTTCAAAGTTAGAGTTGGAAAAATCTTGAAAAGAAAATTGTCTTTTCCATAAATGTCTTAGTTTGATCATACATATTTCAAAGTTGAGGATTCATTATTTTGATTTAGCTTGGATTGGAACAAACACTAGACTATAACATCTTAGTTGATTAGTTTATTGACAAAACATACTATATATTTAATATATGAGCAGAAACTCCCAACAAAGCTTATTTGATGTCTATTTTAGAGTAAAAACTTTATACTCTATCCAAAACTAGTCAACAAAATGTCTTTTATTTCGTCTATAACAGTGCGTATCTGTGCGTTCATTCATTCATTCACACACACACACACACACACACACACACACGCACACGCACACGCACACACACACACACACACACACACACAGAAACATGATTCACATTTAAACAGTATGCTATTGTTCCGTTTACAGACACTAACGTTATTCTATATCGCGATTAGAACAAAGCACAAGCATAAAACACTTACACACTTCTCAGCTGAATCTGTTGCTCCTCCTCGTGGTGAAAATAAACCAGCACTTGTTCTGAGGTAGGTAAATGTCCCAGGATTGTTCCTCATAGCCGCTCAAGATGACAGTAGATTAATCTGACTAAAAAACATAGTGTGTTTTCAGAGTTTATGGGCGTTAACGCGTCTCAATGTGGTGCTTCACGTATTTGCGTTTGAATAGCGCGTGCTCTCCGTGGGCGTGTCACATTACCGGAGATAATAAGCTGAGAGAAAGATAATTAGAATGGCTGACACGTCTCTCTTTTTATATAGATTACATAAACGGAGAATATTTATTTTAGTTTTGAATCGGATCATTTAAAAGTACAAACTCAAATGATTTAAAAGATATATTACTCATGTCTGGGTGAATAGTATTTGCTGAGTTTTGTTGAAGATTAGAGACGTGCTCCAGGAAAAAAGTTCACGGTGACTGAGAGGCAGAACGCACACCCTGTTTATATTCTTTATTTTACAAAAGCACAATATTTTATTTCGATTGTATGTGGGCACATACAAAAGTAGACATTTAACAGATTATTTTCTCATATTTCTTAACTCTATATGAACAGAAATGATGGTAGTACTTTAGTCTATTTTTCTGCTATGTGAGAAAAACGAGCAAAACGCGCCGGCGCGTTTCTGGTCCCCAGAGGGTTAAAGGCCTCAAGATGGACAGTGAGGCCCGATTTTTTATAGAGCCTTTCCAACTGGCGACCAGTGGCCTTCATGGAGCGAAGTTGGGTAGTGAACCAGGGGGCAGGACGGGAGAAAGAGACAGTTCGAGTCTTGAGGGGAGCAAAAGAGTCCAGGCTGAGAGACAACGCTGTATTATAATGTGTGACTAAGCTATCCACCCCAGGTTCTGGGGGATCTGTGGCCAGGTGGGTCCCTACAGTTCTGGATAGTGATGATGTATTAACAGACTTGATGTTCCGAAAAGTGATTGTACGTTTGAGGTGTTGCCTGGGCAGAAGTACTGGAACATAGAAGAGGACGGCACTGTGATCAGAGATAGCTAGATCAATGCATTGCAGCTGGGAGGGAGTGACACCAATGGAGCACACCAGATCCAGTGTGTGACCTTTGGTGTGAGTGGGACCTTTAACATGCTGAGTGATGTTAAGGCAGTCCAACAGTGACAGAAATTCAGCAGCAAAAGGACAGCTGCTAGAGTCCACATGAATATTGAAGTCCCCGAGCAGAAGTGTGGAAGGAGACATTGAACAGACGGAAATGAGTAGCTCTGATAGCTCGGCCATGAAGATGGTTGTTGTTTTTGGTGGGCGATAAACAAGAACCACCTGAAGCTGAGCAGGCCCAGCCAATGTAAAACAAAGACACTCAAATGAGGTGATGTTAGGCACTGTAAGTTCTTTCACTGGGATGTCAGCTCGATGTATAACAGCCAGACCACCACCACGGCCCGTCGAACGAGGCTTCTGGATGTACACATACCCTGCTGGGGTGGCTTGGTTGAGTGTGATGAAATCCTGCTGATTTTGCCAAGTTTCTGTTAAGCAGAAAAAAATCCATTTTTCTGTCAGTAATGATGTCATGTACGAGTAGTTCTTTATTGTTTAGGGAACGAGTGTTCAATAACATGAACATTGCAGGCCTGTTAATAAGTGCTAAGGCAGGCAGTGTAGAAGAAGTAATATCAACACAAACCAGAGACCTTAGGCTTAAATTGACAGAGCGCACGTGAGGTTTGTTGTGATGACGTCGTTTCACTGCGACAGAGCGTCTGTCCGACAGAACACTGGGAATAGCATGATCCATGTAAACAAACTTACATCGGGAGCTTCTATGTACATAGCGGGGGCGACGCAAGAGTTTGAGTGATTTGATGGTATCAAGGCAGTTTGGTAAGATGTTACAGAAGAGATTCAGAAGTTCCAGGGAGGAGTATTTAATTAATGACATGTTGTGCGAGGAAGCACCAGCTAGCTTCGCCACAGCGGCCGGAGAGGATGCATCCAACACTCGACCACGTTAGCAGCAAAGACAAGACAGAACAGTCAATAGTCCAGGTTTCGTAACACAGAGCTATCCAATCCGTGGAACCAGGAAATATAATCCAAAATTGTCCGTCCGTGGTGGATCACCAGCCCGAGCAAACACACCACAGCCAGCCGACATGAGTGAGTAACGTTAGACAAGCCATAGTTGCGCCGCTCAAACAGTTGGCAATACAGATATTTGCAGATCCAAAACACACATTATCCTAGTTGCCTGATCATCAAACACAAAGAAGCATAATAACTCATGTTTTGTAGAAAGAAAAGAAAACTGCGATTAGTGAAGCGGCGACAGACACGCCAGCGTCCTCACGCACGCACGATACTCAATGTTAACCTTTATATTAATATTTATATTAATCTCTGCAAATCGCTTGCACCCTTCACGATGAATTCGTCTAAATTACACTCAGTTCTCAATATAATTCATAATCCCACGTTTATAATGAACAACGCGTTATGGTTATTGTGTTATTGTGTTACAAACGGTGTACACACAGAACAGAGAGGCGGGGTGAGCAAAGCTCATTATCATTTAAAGGCATATGCACTGAAACGGTGTGCTGAAAACAGAGCTGTTTTTGACCAGGTAAAATAAGTGTTTTCTTACAATACTAATGAAAATTTTTAATGAAAGTATATTACAAACTTTTAATTTAGACTCTAAATAATCATATTAGCTTGTACAAAAAATGGCATTATATGACCCCTTTAACAAGCTTATAATTATTTATCATATTTTCTTTTATGAGAAACATCTGAGACAAATTAAATGAGTGCTTCATTAAGAGAAACCTGTGAGCAACAAAACGTTCTTCTTGGTGGGACTGAGATAGTCACTCATGATATCCTCCACAGACAGAGACAGGAGGAGCCCACTCTGCTGTGAGAACCTCAAAAAGACAGATGTTTTAATTTCTGTGAGTGACACATTCTCTCTCTCTCTCTCTCTCTCTCTCTCTCTCTCTCTCTCTCTCTCTCTCTCTCTCTCTCTCTGTCCTTATTAAACTCAATCTCCTTTCCTGCCTGCAGATGTCTTGTCTGTCATTCTCTTTCCTTCCTTCCTTCTTTTTCACTCTCTCTCTTTGAGGGAAAGCCATCAAAACGTTTCTCTCAGCCCTGCAGGTGGCTTATCTCTCTTCACACGTTTATTTATGTATTTTTCTCCTGTGCACTTTAAGCTCGGGTCACTTTGCAGGTGGTGTGTCAGCTCGCTGACCAGTAGCAAAGCAGTTAATCTGTGTGTCGGGTGTGTGATGTGTTAGTCTGAAGGTCTCTGTGTGTGTGTGTGGCTCTCTTGTGAGTGATGAGTTCGGAGACCTTCGGCTAAAACAAACTGTGAACTCCATCTCACCTGTGCCATTTATCGTTAAAATATGGCCAGTGAAGCTGTCAGACTGAACATTTATTACCTGCTTTAATATCAGCCTGTCTCTGAGCGATCTCTATTGCAGCAGGTCTCACATTCAGCTTTTACAAGCATCTGACACTGACCTCGTACCAGCCTCTTGTCCAAATTCAGTGAGAATCTGCAAGAGTGATTCAATATTCAACAAGCTGTGAATCCCTGCTATGCTGTTGCTTGGGTGTTGTGGTTCCTACAGTGTTTCTATATGATTGCTAAGGTGCTCTTAGTGTTTTTTATAGGGTTTCAATGCTGTTGCTAGGGTGTTGTGGTTCCTACAGTGTTTCTATACGATTGCTAAGGTGCTCTTAGTGTTTTTTATAGGGTTTCAATGCTGTTGCTAGGGTGTTGTGGATGGTTACTACAGTGTTTCTATGCGATTGCTAAGGTGCTCTTAGTGTTTTTTATAGGGTTTCAATGCTGTTGCTAGGGTGTTGTGGTTCCTACAGTGTTTCTATACGATTGCTAAGGTGCTCTTAGTGTTTTTTATAGGGTTTCAATGCTGTTGCTCGGGTGTTGTGGATGGTTACTACAGTGTTTCTATGCGATTGCTAAGGTGCTCTTAGTGTTTTTTATAGGGTTTCAATGCTGTTGCTATGGTGTTGTGGATGGTTACTACAGTGTAGAAACACTGTAGTAACCATGCGATTGCTAAGGTGCTCTTAGTGTTTTTATAGTGTTGCTATGGTGTTGTGGATGGTTACTACGGTTTTTAATGCTGTTGCTAGGGTGTTGTGGTTACTACAGTGTTTCTATAGGATTTCTAAGGTGCTCTGAGTGTTTTTAAAGTGTTGCTATGCTGTTGTTACGGTGTTGTGGTTACTACAGTATTTCTGTGTGATTGCTAAGGTGATCTGAGTGTTTTATTGTGTTGCTATGCTGTTGCTTGGGTGTTGTGAATGGTTACTACCATGTTTCTATGCGATTGCTAAGATGCTCTGAGTTTTTCTAGAATGTGCCATGCTGTTGCTAAGGGGTTGTGGTTACAGTGTTTCTATGCGATTAATAAGGTGCTCTGAGTGTTTTTATAGTGTTGCTTTGGTGTTGCTAGGGTGTTGTGGAGGGTTACAACAGTGTTTATATGTGATTGGTAAGGTGAATTAAGTGTTTCTATGCTTTTGCTAAAGTGCTCTGTGTGTTTTAAAGTGTTGCTATGCTGCTGATAGGGTGTTGTCGATGGTTACTACAGTGTTTCTGTGCAATTGCTAAGGTGCTCTCAGTATTTTTAGAATGTTGCTATGTTGTTGCTAAGGGGTTGTGGTTACTACAGTGTTACTACAGTGTTTCTATGCGATTAATAAGATGCTCTGAGTGTTTTTATAGTGTTGCTTTGCTGTTGCTAGGGTTAGTGGATGGGTTGTGGATGGTTACAACAGTGTTCATATGTGATTGGTAAGGTGCATTGAGTGTTTTAGAGTGTTTCTATGCTGTTGCCAAAGTGCTCTGTGTGTTTTAGAGTGTTGCTATGCTGTTGCGTATATTTACTATAGTGTTTCTATACTATTGCTAAAGTGATCTGAGTGTTTTTAGACTGTTGCTATGGTGTTGTGAATGGTATCCAGAGTGTCTCTGTGTGGTTGCTAAGGTGCTCTGGATGTTTTTAGAGTGTTGCCTTTCTGTTGCTAGGGTGTTGTAAGTGGTTACTACAGTGTTTGTGGATTTTTGGTTGAATAAATACAATTTATTTAAAGTAACTAGTTGACAACTGTTCTTTATCAGCTGAACAATATATTTATTAATATATATATAATTTATATGGTAGGCCTATAGTCCAGTGGTTCTCAACCTTTTTAACTCAAAGGCCTTTTTGTAAACAGAAACTGGGAGTATTGATTTATCTATTAACCACAAGTCTTTTTTTGTGATTCCAGAAATACATGTTTCTTATACCAAAAGATGTGAATATGAAGGAAAATTGTAGCATTACCCACTAGAGGTCTTCACAGTGCACCCGAGACCCGTCGACCCGGGACCCGACCCGGGACCCGTAGCCTACGGGTTCGGGTCTATATTTTAAATGATCAGCCGGGTCCGGGTCGGGTCCGAATCTATTACTTCGGGTCCCGGGTCTGTTTAACATTGTGTGTAATACCCGTGCGATCGGAGTCATTGGACTCGATCAGAGTCAGAATGAGTCAGTCAGCGCTGCTTGTGTTTTTTTGCAACTTGTAAAATTAGGTAAAGAAAAGAGTGAGCCAAAAAATAAAGAGCGATCTCACTCTCTCTCTCTCTCTGCCGTTAGAAGCAGAGCGCGCAGTCTCAAGCGCGTGTCATGTTTCTATGGCAACCAGAGCTTCCGCCAAACCGCGCTTTACATTTTTTCCCATTTTTATAATAATATAAATGAAACGTCTTGTTTAATCTTAAAGTTTTGGAGGTCAGATTCAGACTCAATGCAGAGCAGAGAGCACAGATATGATAGCAAATAAATAACGTTCAGCGGCCATGGCACTGAACGAGCAATCGTTATTATAGTTCAAAAGGGCAAACAGTTAAAGTTATTATGTGAGTTAACTCGAGTCAGAATGTACATGTGCAAAGTTGCATTTGTCGTCCATCACCGTGACATCAAGTGGACTTTTAAAGCTGAAATAATGAGTGGATTAAGCTTGGAATAACGAGAGAAATAACATGGATAGAACTTTCTTGTCGGTGGATTGTAACTTAATGCATCACAGTCAGTCAGGTAACGTTAACGTTACAAGGAAGTGAGACGACGCGGCTACTAAAATTAGGTAAGACAAAAAGTTATATTTTTCGCAACTTGTGTGAAATAATATGTGACAATCGGGTCCAGTCGGGTTTGTGTCTTCCCGTCGGGTTCGGGTCCAGTTTTCAAATAATAGACGGGTCCAGATCGGGCCCGGGCAGTACATTTATGGCATTTCTCGGATCTGCACGGGTCCGGGTCCAACTTTTGCAATAATAGGGGATTATCACGCTTCCGGGTTTCATGGGCGGGATTTGTCAACTTTGTGCATGTCTACTTCCGACGCAGTTCAACAATGGCTGAAACGAAGGCTAGATGTCACTGCTCTGTTCCACTTTGTAAATCTAACCAACAACACTAACCCTACTTAAGTTCTCATGGATTCCCGACTGAATTGAGTATAAGGAAGAAGTGGATTAAAGCGGTTCGCCGGGATTAAGGTCCAAACTTTAAAATAAAACAAGGTAGCACGTTTGTTTGTTGCCGGCACTTTAGTGAATCAGACTAATTTACCAGGGATGCCGTATAAATAAACTTAGTGTAGTCCGTCATCAGTTCCCCAGAGTGATCGGTGATTCAACGGAAGTGGCAGTGCACAAAGATCACTGAATGCGGAAGTACTACGTATCAGCGTGATAATCCCTTATAGACGGGTCCGGGTCGGTTCGGTGTAGCACATTACGGGCCTCTTCCGGTTCGGGCATGAA
Source organism: Tiaroga cobitis (assembly GCA_030578255.1). Taxonomy (NCBI): domain Eukaryota; kingdom Metazoa; phylum Chordata; class Actinopteri; order Cypriniformes; family Leuciscidae; genus Tiaroga; species Tiaroga cobitis. The sequence goes on from CM060610.1 coordinate 35,482,127, forward strand.
TTTTTGGACCCGTGAAGACCTCTATTACCCCCCCCACCCCCCCCCCCCCACCCCTAAAAGGCTAGAAGTAATAAGTGTACTGGAGCCAATTATATCTACTCATGATGAAAGATGAATTCGCATTGACCTCACTAGAGAGAGACGACACAAAATATTTATGTGCTAGATATTTAATAATCTACTTTACTAAATCTAGCTATTTGTGTAGCTTGATGATTCTTGGTATATCACTTGTATTTCAAAGTTAAATTGAACAAGCTAAAGAAACAAATCAGCCCTTTCTTTCCACAGGGAAATCAGGGTACTATACAAGTTTTTTGTGGTTTCTTCAAAGGGACTTCAGACTTTATGACTCTGAATGTTATAAATTCAATTTCATAAATGCAAATGTTCAGGGGTATGTTTTAATGGCATGTGTGATTGTTTAGAAATTTTTTTCTTCTACATTTAGCTCACTGAGGTGTGAGGTGCTATGACACAAGAAAAGGATAGGACGAATATAATAAGACAACGTAACAACACTTTTCTTCATGGTCATGTTCGTCCATGACCGGGGGATTGTTAAGCTACAACAAACATAAATAAAACACATGTATCATAACATTACGTACCTTTTATATTTCCAAGTCCTCTGAAGTAATATGATACTGTAGCCTTTTGTGAGAACAGCAGTAACTAGTTAACGCGTTACAGTAATAATATTACTTTAACTGGTAACTAGTAGTACCCTGGGAAAACCCAGACAACTTCCGGCAAATTTAGATTTGCTCTGAAAGTTAGTCTGTTAAAGAGCTCATTCAAGCCCATTTCCAATCCCTCGAAATCGAGGCACCAATCAGAAACGTTGGGGCGGGCTTTAAACGATGACGACAGCGCTGGGATTTTGAAGCAGATTATTTTGTAGCCTACATTACAAAGATGGATGCCGCCGTCGAACATCACTCGTTCGAATCAGCTATCGCGTCTGTTTTAAGCGATTTGAACGTTTCCTTTTTGTTAAAAACCGAGCAAAGAACAACACTCGGAGATGTTTCTCCGCCGGTAACCCGGCCGCCGCTCTGCATACGTCATCTCCTTCATCGCTCTGATTGGTTTTAGGTCTACCCGCGACGTCCGTTGGTGACGCCCCTCTGGAAATGACTTGTCTATGACGCTTTGCCAGACTATAACTCAGTTACAACTGAGAATGGTCTGGTTTTAACCAGGCTAAACTAGTAGTGTAACTAATTACTAATAAAATTTAAGTAATATCACATTTACCATCCAAAAAATGTCTAGTTACTAGTTATTACTAATGATTTGAAATTCAAAAATCCACTCCTATAATTTTTATATTTTTTAATAGTTTTTTTTTTATCAAAGCCATATTTTAATTTTGTAGGGAGAAAGGATGACATCAAAAACATCAATGTCACATGCAAATTGTGTAGTTGTACTAAGACTTTGTTTACTTCAATCAACTCAACCTCAAATCTCCTGAAACATCTTCTACGACAGCACATCAACGTGAAACTCATTGGAAAAAAACCCCCCGCCGAAGATGATGGCTGTAGCCCTAAAAAGGCTAAACAACAAAAATTAGATTTTTATCGTGCTGGACACCAGTCTACATCTCCACGATTGACAGCAGACTCTCCATCTTTTACTAATAATAATAACTTATATTTATATAGCGCCATTCACGATACCCAAGGACGCTTTACACATAACTGCAGAGACAGAAGAAAAAGTCATTCCGGGTTAAATGCCTTTGTAAAGAGGTGGATTTTTGGAAGGTTTTTGAAAGTGTCCAGAGAGGGAGCATTTCGGATGACTGTGGGAACGGAGTTCCAGAGGGTGGCGGCTGCGATGCTGAAGGCTCTGTCCGCAGTCTGGTGTGAGGGACAGAGAGCAGGCCCTTGTCAATGGACCGGAGGTTGCGTGAGGGGATGTAGGGATGGAGGAGGTCCAGAATGTACTGGGGGGCAGTGGCATGAAGAGATTTATAGGTGAGGAGGAGGATTTTGTAGGTGATGCCACGATCTAGTGTGTGTGAGAACCCTGGCAGCCGAGTTCTGGACATATTGTAGCCTGTCCAGGACCTTGCTGGGTACCCCATACAGGACACCATTGCAGTAGTCCAAGCGAGAGGTGATGAAGGAGTGAATGAGTGACTCTGCCACAGAGTCTGAGAGCGATGGTCGAAGTCTGGAAATGTTTTTGAGGTGGTAGAAGGCAGATTTGGCAATGAGTTTGACATACTGGAAGGAAAGGGTGGAGTCCAAAATGGCCTTTTTATAATTTATAATGGCCAAATGGTCTTTTAGGAAGATCAAAGGATAAAAAACATTTTTATGAAATACAACACCCCCACTCCATCCAGCTCACCTGTGGAAAGACTGTTCAGCTTAGGAAGATTGGTTCTGACACCAAGAAGAAGCAGACTGTCCGATAAACGGTTTGAAAAGCTTCTCCTGATGAGATATAACCGCGCTTCAGATGTGAGCAGTGAAAATCTAGTGGTGAGCAATAGGCAAAAAAAAAAAAAGTTTAAAATTAAACATGAATGCAAATAGTATATCACTTATTGTAATTGAATTTAACTTAATTGTTGCTGTGTGCCTTTTATTTGTCTTCTGTAATATTTTTCGGTCTTATTTAAGTGAAACATTCAAAGACCACATTCCATTAATTGTTGTTGCCAGATATATAAATAGCAGAGATGGGGGACTCGAGTCACATGACTTGACTCGAGTCAGACTCGAGTCGCAAATTTAAGGACTTGAGACTTGCTTGACTAAATTAAGAAAATGACTCGACTTGACTTTGACTTGAGATCCAATGACTTGAGACTTGACTTGACTTGAACTGTATGACTCGAGAATGACTTGATATACATTTTTATATAAATCATCGCAACATCCATTGATAAACAAAATGAAAGCAACGGAACCATTGACGTCAGTCATCATCTGCTTGCGTGACGCTGCACAAGCCCAGAAATAGCATACATCGCGGTGAGCGAGCTAAATACAAAAACATCTCCCTGCATCGTATCTTTTTGGATATAAACACTAGAAAATGACCATATTCATGCAAAGAACATTTGTTGTACGCATAATAACTGGCCAGGGATATCGGACGACCATCACAACCTCGAACAGTCGAACTTCATTCACCACGTCTAAAAGTATGGCTTGTTTAACCTGTTTGTTATAGTTAATTTGACTATCTTTAAATCTAGAGAGAATAATATTGGTCAAAACAGCATGCCTCTTTATACACAATTATGTTTTCAAATGTAGCTTAATGTTGTCAATATTCAAATGATAATTAATGATGGTATATGTTTTGTATAACATTTGCCACATTTCTTTTTAAATCATGCTTTAAAGCCAAAAATTCTTGTTCTTTCCAATGACGAATAACAATATAGAAAACTGTTAGTTTTGTCGTTTATGTTTCTCTTAATGTTATCAGGGGGTTGGTGGCAAAAAATGCCAGCAGAATTAATATGCACACAAAATTCAAAATGTGGTGGAAAAATGGCCCTATGAGTTATTTTCATAATTATAACATAAAAAAATATTTCCAGATTATTGGCGCGATTGCAAATGTGATGATTTTATAAACAGTTCAGTAAACAAAGAGTGAATATTGTGATGTGACATTTTAGACATAATATTCCAAATATTTTCTGTTTTTGCTCTATTTCTCCAATGACAATAGTTCCAAACAAGCCACAGAAAGAGTTATGCGTATTTGTGATTCAGTGACCTTGTTGCTTAGTTCTAGAACGAATCTGTCATTTTGAACAAATCAGTTGACTGCTTCTATGACTCGTACATTAAGACGGTGATTTGGCGCCACCTATTGGCGGTTTTAACTTCATAATAGGCTAAATGCCAACGGCTGTTATATAACTTATATAAAGGGGATGCCAGTTTGAAGAATGCCATTTGGTGGCATAGGAACCATTATACTTGAATTGTGAATTGTTTAATACCTTTTAATGGTCTTCTGCAATGTTTGAGGCATATTTATTTTTTCATGCTTTAATGTTGGCCTAATTTCAGTTACATTTACATTTTAGGCTATGTAGTTTGAAATTGTATTTATTTTTTAGATTTTTATTGTAGTAACCACTCAGCTGTATGTGGAAATGCATATTTAAAAAAATATGTTGCAAATAAAACCATAGTCCACAACTTATGTAGTTTTAACTTATTTTAATATATAAATTCAGTGAAATCATCAAACGTTTGTATGACTTGCCAGTGACTTGCGACCCAAGCTACGACTTGACTTGACTTGCTTGACATAAGGCAGTGACTTGACTTGACTTGCTTGCTTTTATAAAAAATTGACTTGGACTTGCTTGAGACTCGAAGGTTAAGACTTGAGATTTGCTTGTGACTTGCACATGTGTGACTTACTCCCACTTCTGATAAATAGCATACTACCGTATAAACCTATTTCATCATCAGATTAAATGTTCTGGTGCTTGTTGGCCTCTTTTTCATTCTGCCAACATGTTTTGGCTGGTTCTACCTGTTTGAGCCCTGTTGCAGATTTTACTATGCTGCTGCTTTATTAAATAACAGATGTTGTTAAAAAAAAATTGTGGCTTGTCATCAGTTTGAGCCAGTTTTACTCTGTTTATCTGTAACTTTCATGGATTTACAGGCTGCAAAAAACGATGCAATTACCAATTTTTTGGGCTGTAATGGAAAAGTAAAGTAACTAGTAGTTTAACTAATTACCGTTGGCCAGGAGTAATAAGTAATAATATTACTTTTGAAAGGAGTAATTAGTAATTAGTAATGAGTAATATATACATTTTTTTGGAGTAACAAGCCCAGCACTGATCATACCTCTTAAATGGCATTTGCACTTTCACATATTCAACAGTCTATTACAATACGCACATTAATAGTGTTTAAAGTCAGACCTGGCTCTATGTATCTTGACCAATTGATGCATATGCAAAAGTTACTGTTCCCTTTCAAATGGGAACTCGCGCTGCATCCCCTAGAGGGCGCTATGGGGAATGCCTCTGGCGTGACACGACAATGAACACGACAAACAAGACAATGAACTTGACACTGGCAGGCGGCAGCCTACGACGTAACTACTGGTGCGACCGGGAGTATAAAAGGGCACCAGTGACATACATCTTCCCCTTTCTTGTCTTCTGTTTGAGCGTGTCAAACTGGAAGACTATGTCTAGCAGTAGAGCTAAGTCCTTTAGAAAGAGTGTGTGTATCTGTGTCAGTGTTTTCTGACACCTGATGACACACACAATATGTGCCTTATTTGCATGAGCGTGGAGCATGCATGCTCAGTCCTTGATGGGGCTGTTGGCGTGCATTGTAAGCCCTTTTCAATGAAGAAACTTCACTCTCGTCTGTCCCACTTCTCGAGGGAATTGAGACCGCCATCTGTGCCTCGCGGTTCAGGACCTGCTGAGGCGAGTAGGAAACTGAGGTTTTGGAGCTTGCGGATGAGTTCGAGAAAGGTATGAATATTTCTCATTCATCTGCGGCTTATGAGAGGAAGCTGCCAGATTGTGATGACGTGTTGTCTCTCACGTTATCTGATTCGGCAGCGAGCGTGCTCCTGACTTCGAGCCAAGACGAGCAGGACAAGGCTGATGAGATCGAAGATGTTTCTGAGCGCTCTAAGCCCGCCTGCCCCGCATATGACGAGTTAGAAGTTATGTCCCGTGCCACGGAGAGATTAGATCTGCCGTGGTCACTTGGATGAACGCTTTTTGTCAGGACATAACCGTCCAGCTCATATGAGCCTTTCTTCCAGATCTTCATGCTGAGGTGGACAGATCATGGGGAAAGCCATAATCAGCCTGCATCCATCGCACTCAAGCGAATTATGCTGATGTGCAGGGGATGCGGGAGTAAGGTTATGCATTGTAATGGCTAGCTATCTCTCGATGGGCGAGGCATCTGCATTTAATGGTGCGTCTCTGCCTACTAAACCGCTGCGTGTCATATTGCGCCATAATGGCAGAACATATGTGGCAGCGGGTCTGGCTGGTGCGACGCTGCACACTATGGCTGTGCTGCAGGCCTAACAGACCGACCTGCTGAAGGACCTGGACCAGGAGCTTCTCCCTGAAGCAGGAGAGGAGCTGCGCCGCACCACAGATTTGGTTCTCCGTGCAACAAAACAAACTGCCGCTGCGATCGGTCGATCCATGGCGGCCATGGTGGCTATGAAGAGGCATCTCTGGGTGAACCTGGCTGACATCTGTGAGAAAGAGAAAAAAAAAAACTCCACGATGCGCTAGTTTCGCCCTATGAACTTTCAGCACATCCATTGAGAGGGTGGTTGGTAGGTTTAGAGAGGTGAAGGCGTGCTCCGCAGCTTTTAAGACCTTTATATCTTGCCGGTTCAGGTCCGCGCCTCAGACTGCATAGGGGTCTGGCTTGTCCCAGTCTCAGGACCGGAGGCCTCCTCTTGAGAGTCGTTATGCTGAGCCATCCACTTCCCTCAGATAGCATCATCAAGTAGTTGGCTTTCTGTAAACCTCCTTGGTATGTTATTCTGAGTATAGGACAATGCTAGGCCTCCTCCCGCTTTAGAGAATTGTTATGTTGAGTTCTCTGTCTGCAGAGCTCCACCACACAATGGTACTGACTTGTCAGGCTTTTGTAGCCTCTTTAGCCACTGCCATTAGGAAGCGCCATGGGCATCCTCTCGCTATAGAGAGTTATTTTAGCCTCTGCTCTTTTTAAGCTTCACCTGCATACAGTACAAGTTGATTATGCTCCATCAAGCCTTCTCAGGAAGCTGTTTTCGGCTCTTTGAGCCACCTTAGCTATAGCGTAGGTCTGGAGCATTATTAGGCTTCTTCTCGTTATGAGAATCTTCCTGCGAGGCAGTGTTGTCAAGCCGTTAGGCTCCCTTTGAGGCTCTTTGGCTACTGCTTTTATAGAAACCGCTCCTCAGTGCTCTGCCTGGGGCAGCATCGAGTTGTTAGGCGCACTATGTGCCTCCTTGACAGGAGCTTGTACAGAGTAACAATGCTTGAGCCTCCTCGGCTGTTCTTTTGAAAAAGTGTTGCTAGGCCTACTGTTAGGCCTCTGCTCCCCAGGAGCTCCACCCTTTTTTGCAATTCCGAGTTTTAGGGTCTCTTTGAGCCTCCTTGGAGCTGCCCTTTCCTGAAGACAAGAATTAAATTACGTATTTCACAGGTGCCGTTTTATACTCATGGTTGCACCAGTAGTGATGTCATAGGCTGCCGCCATCCAATGTCAAGTTCATTGTCATGTTTAAACTCACACTTCAGACAATGGTCACGCCAGAGGCATTCCCCATAGCGCTCTCTAGAGGACGCAGCATCTCATTCCCCTTCTCAGGGAACCATGGTTACATAACCTGAGACGTTTTGGTTATTGTTTATGTAATGCCCTGTGAAGAAGATAAGCAAGTAAGCAGATTAAAATAAGCAAAGGATTTTTCTTATTTTGGTAAAGGATTAGTAAACTCAGCTAATCAGGTTGTATTAGCTATGGCAAACTGACTACGGATATTTTCAGATGACACACACTTTAATCCACAGCTGTGCTTGGGTCTCAGAAACAATTGGAACAAATAAAAACTAAAGTTCATTGCAAAAATTTTATACATTTGTGTCTCTTTTTTCATTCCATCCTACCTTGCAACATTGTACAACATAATTATTAACGTTGATTAGCCCTCGGAAGCCTACTATTATACTGCAATTATACTGTTTGAAAGTATTTTAATTAAAAATAAATAATACTGTTGAATTCAAGCATTTTCCAGGCACTTTTTTAAAGCATTGGCAGCTGGTGCTTTTCAACGGTGGGACAGCTACTTGTAATAAGCTAATAATGATTTTAAATTCACCTAATTATAATTTTTTTAAAAAGTCCGTCATTATTGGCCACTTGTTGCAAGTTCTATTCAAGAGCACATTCAAGCACCAAATACATAATTGGGGCTTCCATGCAGGACAAAATACAATGATTTAAAGCTCAATGTTCAATGAAAAATTAGATGCACGTCATTTGCAAAAATAGCTCAGAAGTAAACTATAGTAGTATTAATGGGAGACCATGGCAAAAAATAACTTCCATTTGCTAAAACTCCCAAAGAAGAAAATCCATTATTGTATTTTCATGACTTTCCAAAAGACCCATTTCACAATCCAAATATTTTTCCAAAGTAAATGAGAGGGGTATTACTGAAGATTACACCGTATCTAGTTTTATGAAAAGAAAACTGTTAACTGTCAGCGTCCTGGTGGCGGTACACTTTTTTATTGTCTTTTTTCTCTATTGCATATTTTAGTAATCATTATAAATTAGCTTTAACACATCACATATTTTAGTAATCATCATAAATTAGCTTTAACACTCAAAATTAATTCCGTAAAAACTGTTTTGAAATGGGACATTGCTTTACTATTAAAAAACAGTACTTTAAAACCTTTAAATTCTCAAAAAAATCTAATTTCAACTTCAAAATTGGAACACAACTTAGACATACACTCATCGGCCACTTCAGAACTGCCTTAAAGGAGCATTTCACCCCTGGGAACCTTGATCTTCATTGAAAGTGGGTCATATATGTATTCGAAATCTGTCAAAATGTTCAAATTTGGTGCCTTTTTGACCGAGTTATGACAGAAAGTAACTTTATAGCGCATTAGTTTGGTAAACCACATTTCCCACAATGCAACGCGTTTGAACAGCTCCAGAAGCCACTCCCACTAATCCAGAACACCGCCTATACGTGACCCGCCTATACGAGAATGCATTACGGTAGCTAAAGTTACCACTTGAGTTTGAAATCTTGTTATTTAAATCTCTTGTCTACTCAGGAAGCATTTTTTTTAATTTGTAAATAAAAAAAATTAATTTATTTCTGTCTACACTAAAGTTCATCAGTATAACTTGGAGGTTAAATTGATTTAGAAAAAAAAACTTTGCAATTTTAACTGGCACAATAAGATGTAAAAACAATGTAGGCATACACATTAATTTGCTATAGTGTCATAATGTTAAAAGTTGGTTACTAGTTCCAATTGCTAAACTACTATCATACATAAATAAGAAGCAACACTATTAGGACAAAATTTAATTGAATGTTATACATTTATTGAAATATTTATATAACAACAAAAAAATATATATTATCAAAAGTTAAAGTTCCTCCTGGGCGTCTTCGAGTTCTTGGTGCCCGCGGTACTGGCCATCTGGAGCTGGATATTTTTGCCGAATTGCCTGCACAACACAAGCGGGTAGAACGATGCGACGTCCTCTGCCTAATCTCTCTCCTTGCAGGACCCATTCAAGGAAGTGCCGGTATGCAACTAGACGATATTGTCTAAAACATATTGAGAATAAAGGTAGCGATATTTTGTATTTAGGTGCCACAGTAGTAAACAATGCCACATTAGACTGTTTGTGCATTTAAACATGGTATCTTATGCCGCGTTCCAGGCAACCTGTAATCCGTGTTTTTTTCAACTCGTAACTGGGAGTACATCTATCTAGTACGAATTCACGGGGGGAATGTCACGGGTTTGACTGCCGTTCTAGTGCACTTTCACGGGTATAAGGTTGGAAAAACACGGGTTACAGGTTGCCTGGAACGATGTACTCCCAGTTACGAGTTGGAAAAACACGGGTTACAGGTTGCCTGGAACGCGGCATTACTGCACAAACAGTTCACTGTTGACGTTACGTTTTAAACGGGAATCATAACGTGACAATGCTTTAAGATCTTGTTTATATTTGACGAGATTAATCATATATACATGTAAAACACTTACTTTACAGTCAGGCGTCCATTTCTCCCTGCTGGCTTCGGCTGTCGTTTCCAGTTAATTTTCGGGATGCGGAAATATGTATCTAGGACGCCTCTGTCCATATGCGGTGCGAAACTCGGATGGTTCACAACACAACACTCCATGTCCGTGTCTGCCTCTGACATTTCTTCTAGAAGGAATTGGCATTTTAGAGATTCTTTGCAGCAGACAGACTCTAGCTCGTGTCCATAGGCGCACAGTTACAGCACGAGCACCACCAATTCGCTACAGCGCGAGCAAGCCCGGGCTTCTCGTCTGCGCCGGGCTGGTCTCCTGCGGCGGCCGCTGCCGCAGCCGGCGCCGCCGCCTCTTGTTCCTCCATCAGCCTCAGCTGCTCTTCGCTATATTGTGGCTCGTATAAATAGCCACGAACATCAGTTTCGAGCAAAAGATTTTCAAAATCCTTGTCTTCCATATCGTGTGTCATAAATTCAGGCATTATGGTAAATCTAACTCCTTGAGCGCTTGTTAGCTTAGCTTGCTGTCTTCCAAGCAAGATGGCGGATTAATAGTTTAGTTTCTTCAGGTTTAGTCCCACCCACTGATCTGTAATAGGCCGGTGGGGTGAGTGGGTCCCACGCCCTTGAATAATAATGAGCTAAAGGCTGTAGTTTTCTTAATATGCAATGAAATTTATCTTCCGTCCTATCGTGACGCAAAATGACGATATTTACGTCACGATAGGACGGAAGTAAAACACTTAAATCCTTTTTTCTCCCATCTCAGAAAAAAAACAAGCAAAATTCCACCATCATTATAATATATGACTGGGTTTCTAACAATACAAACCTTAATGCAAATGGGTGAAGTGACCCTTTAATTCTTCATGGCATAGATTCAACAAGGTGCTGGAAACATTCCTCAGAGATTTTGGTCCATATTGACATGATATCATCACACAGTTGCTACAGAATTGTTGGCTACACATCCATGATTCGAATCTCCCATTCCACCACATCCCAAAGCTGCACAATGGGATTGAGATCTGGTGACTGTTTTGAGAATAGTGAGTTACTCATTGTCATGTTCAAGAAACCAGTTTGAGATGATTTGAGCTTTGTGACATGGCATACTATCCTGCTGGAGTAGGAAACCGTATCATGGACAACACACATATGGGATTACAGAGGGGGAATCACATATAGGGCATCTAGCCCAGTACAAGGGCTGACCGGTCGGGCATACACACAAGTACACACAAGTACTGGGCCTGGTGTCAGATGCCTCCGGAGCGTCTGACTGCCGAAGGATGCTGGAGGAACCCAATTCAGGGTTCCACTTTAAGACCTGCCACTGCTGCATTGTGGGTTCCCATTTTCTCAAAACACCTTACTTTATTTAACTAATTTAAGACTTTGCTTATGAGGATACTCAACAAAATGGCCATTTTTGCTAAATTGTGTTTTTTGTCCATTCAAACGCTTGCTGAAGTGACTTTGTGCACACAGGAGATTCCCAGAGAGCGCGCCATTATAGCACTGCGTTCTCTTTTGTGTCTTATCGTGCTTGAATGGTTTAAAAGCATTTGCTTGAATAAGAGCGTGATCATATAATGTAACACTGGCCAAAGGATGATGGAAAAAAACAGATCCTGCATTACTTATTTTTAACATGTTAAACTGAAAAAATGCATTGCAATTGTCAATGCATTAATTTTGACAGCCCTAGTTAAAACTCAACTAGACATTATAGTAAATGTTGAAATACAGAAAAAAAAGCAGAATAGAACAAAAAAATATACATCTTTAGGTCAGTTTTGTCTGTGTTGTATTGTTCTCTGGAGATTACCTGTGGTAGAACGCAGCTCCTGTGAGCACCATGGAGTATTCGTTGGTCCATTTAGAGGTATAACCCCACCTCCCCTTCCCACTGTCCCAGTAATGGCTGCGTGCTGGGTAGCCTACAATACGATCTGGAAAACTTTGCCATACAATGAAGGCAAAATCCACCTGGAAACACAGAGAAGGGCACAATTTAGATTACAAAAGTTCTGAAATAAAATAAAATAAATAAAGAAGTTTCATTTTTGGTTTTCCTTTAAGAACGAAGACATAATGTTCCTGTCCATTATCTCTTCAGACTTAAGATAAAAACAAAGCGAACACACTGCTTCAGAAACTCATCAGAGGAGATTAAAGAAGTAGACTTAACAAAAGCAACATTTGCTCTCTTGATAGTCTCTTAAAAGAACTGTCACGGGCTAACTTCCAGTGAGACAAATGATCAAAAGAGCCAATGAGTGTTAAAAGAGAACAAGCCCTTTCTAACTCATCTCTTTATTTATAGCCTTGGATTTTTTAATGCCTTCAGACATGCTTCAACGTCAACACAACTGACTTGTCTGCATGCAAGGGATGAGAGCCGTTCTTGCTCTGTCAAAGTCAGCGTGCGCACATATAAAAAAATGAACCCTCAAATCAGAGGAAAAGGTTGCAAACGTCCCCCTTAATGTTACAATAGATTAATCGCTGCATTAGTCGTAGACTCTGAGTTAGATTTATGACATCATGCAAATAACGTGGCCGTAAGGAATTACGGCTTTAAGGCGCACCATTCCAGCAATGCACTGTGGGTGACACACTGAAATTTGCTGCATTCATTATGTGTACCGGACCTTGATTATGGATCTGAGTGAGTGGGAAAGATGAATGGCAGATAGAAATCACGGCTGCTTATTTCAAGAACGGCACTCTGTTATAATGAATGTAACTAATTGTCTAAAACATTTTTTTTTTTGTGAAATTTGTGCCAAAACATAAGGCAAAATAAATAAATAAATAAATAGGACCGGCATTACTTCATTTATGTTTTTCTGAAGAGCCGAGACAGGATCCTGGCCATGCAGCGGTGGTTCAGGGCTGTGGCAGGGGGACGTAACGTCTCCGTTACCTTCTTCAGGTAACGGGGGTTACATTAGTAACCTAGACTCTCCTATTCAGTCAGTCACATTTAACGTTACATCCAACTGACATCATGGGGTCCCTATTAAAAAGCGCCATAGTCACTGAACTGTGTTGCGAGTGTTGGAGACGCAGATGCTAGCAAGATGCCACGTACCCTTTTGGCAAGTGCTCTTACTATGTCGTAAAATACCCAGCGCCCCATGTAAGCCCAAGGAGGTAGTCCTCCATACTGAAGGGGACGGAAGGGACAGGGTTTACTCTGGGGATGGTCGAAGCTGCTCTTTCTACCCCGGGCAAGAGTGCATTGGAACTCAATTCCCATTGTTTTTCAGCCATGACCATAAGGCTGGGGAAGCGTGCCTAATCCCAAAGGAGGGGACCACACTAGACCACACCAGGCCCAAAGGGAGGTAACGTGTGGAGGTTACACATAAGGACTGACCCGTGGGGCAGTGCTACATATGGAAGATCTCTTCGGTAGGTCCTACCTAGCCAGGGAGGGCTACTACCGGTGTAGAGATAGGGCAGAGCAGAACCACACAGGGAAAGACACGGGTTTACCATCAGGTGAACGCCAAGGTGATGGCATCCACTATCCAGTTGGCCAACTTCTGTTTGGAGACAGCCTTTGTCTTCTCATGGCCGACCAAGGGCTGAATGTTTGGTGACAGCTCGGTATGATAGCCTCATATGCATCAATCCGAGTGCTGTGATCGCGGCTGTGGATGCCATATGCCCCAGGAACCTCTAAAATAGTTTCAGTGGAACCGCTGTCTTCCGCCTGAAAGTATTCAGGCAGTTCAGCACCGACTGTGCGTGCTCGTTGGTGAAACATGCTTTCATACTGACCGAGTCCCTCTCCACACTGAGAAAAGAGATGCTTTGCACGGGGGAGAGCTTGCTCTTTTCCCAGTTGACCCGAAAGGGACCCGAGGGGCCTGAGCACCAGGTTCCTGTGTTTGCATAACTGATCCCAAGACCGGGCCAGAATGAGCCAGTCTTCGAGATAGTTGCGAATGCCTACCTCCCTGACTGGGGCAAGGGCAGCCTCCGCAACCTTGTTAAAGATGTGGGGAGACAGGGACAACCCAAAGGGTAAGACCTTGTACTGATATGCTCGACCCTTGACCACAAAGTGTAGAAACGGTCTGTGAAGAGGAAGAATCAAGACATGGAAGTACGCGTCCTTCAGGTTGATCGCTGCAAACCAATCCTGGGAGCGAATGCACCTGAGATCTGTGAAGGGCCCGATTCAAGACACGCAGATCAAAGATTAGCCATAACCCCCCGCCTTTCTTGGGTACGATGAAGTACATACTGTAAATTCCTGACTTCATCTCGCCAGGAGGACTGCAATATCCGCTCGCAGGAGAGGGGAGTCCTTGCCTGCCACCGAGGTAAACAGGACGCTACATGTTTATATGGACCCTGAACCTGGGGGGAAGCCTGGTGAACTGAATCGCATAGCCGAGTCTGATTGTGCGAATGAGCCAACGGGAAGGACTGGGAAGCACTAGCCAAGCTCCCAAGCTCCGTACAAGTGGTACCAAAGGGCCAGGTAAAGAATCTTCCGTTCCGTTTTATTTCTGTTCCGCCGAGCAGGTGAAAAGGCTGGGGGCCAGCCCGTGGCGTCTTGGTGGCAGAGTCACGCCGGGGCAGGATGTGCTTTATGGCCGCCGTCTGCTTGGGCAAAGTCCTCGACAGTGTCGCTGAAGAGGAAAGCGAATTTTGTCGGCGTCCTTCATCTCAGCCAAGTCCAATCATAGTTGACGTTCCTGGACCACCAGAGCGGATATCGTCTGGCCGAGGGTCCGGCTTGCAAATCTCACTGGCCAAGGTTCATTGGCTCAGTTTGTTACCACTTGGAGGGGATTGGGCTCCCAGACGAGACCCCATGACGTCAGTTTGATGTAACGTTGAATGTGACTGACTGGATGGGAACTATAGCTTTCTAAGCTACAATCTACTCATAATCTATATGGAGTTGAAGTCGTGATAAAACAGTTGCAACAGATATTTTCTTTCATATTGTGACGTACATGCAAGTGAAACAATGTCGAAAAAGAAAAAAAAGGTATGGAGGGGAATTGGTTCAATCCATCGGTTGTTGATTGGATGGAGGCGGATCTGAATGCAAGCTTAGAGTCAATTGTATGAAAGGGGAGGAGTGAGTGATTAGTCACATGAATTTTGTGGCACAGGTGATTGACTTAAAAAAAATAACACTCTCGAAACTTGAGTGCCCACAAGTAAAATTGGGGATCCAATTGAGATGAATGGAAATGCTAACATTTGTGGCAAGCGCACATACAGTCAGATGTGCAATAAAGACAAAATGGAAAAAAACAAACATACAATAAATGAAGACACAAATTCACCTGCGAAAATAAGCACACACTAGATTAATGCTGTAATTTATATTAATCTGTCATTGTACTATAACAATTATTACCCTTTCTGGTCAATTCTTCAGGCCATTAACTGCAGCACAGACATCATAACCCATGGGCTCTGCTTTGCCGCTGTTACACCACACATGTACCTACAGTCTAATGATGCTTGACGCACAAGAAAAACTCAACCCCTATATTACATTTCCCATTTTAATAAGCTAGTTAATGAGTCGAAACAATGCAATTATCAATTCCGTGGAGCCATAGCGCTGCGCAGTCTTAAAAAAAATTAAACTGCTACTGTTAAATATGCCATATTCTCACAATCTCAGCACTATTAAATTAAAACCCTCTCAAACGCTTAAAGGGCAATTACTGGGGCAGATTACTGTGCGAAATGAGTAGAAGCTTCTTTCCAAATGTTGCTGGATTTGTCTAAAGCCACAAGAGCTTCCTCACTGAAACTGAGACTCATTAAACTTTTGTAATACGGGTTCTGTAATCTTCTACCACTATAAAAGTTAAGTGGAAATTCTGACCAAGCAGAGGTAAAGATGTACTAGCTGCAGTTAATAAAACATCTGTTTGTTGAATTATGAATAGCAGGTTTCAAACACACACTGAGCTTCGCCACAATATATATATATATATATATATATATATATATATATATATATATATATATATATATATATATATATATATATATATATATATATATATATATTAGGGCTGTCACTTTTGAGAAAAATCTAATTCGAACGGATATCAAATATCAAGCAATGTATTCGAATATATTCGAATATCTACGAAACTAAAAGGACTGCGCATGTGCAATGACGTATTACGCACGGAGCGAGCTGTTCTTCCTGTTGAATAGAGTGTCATAAATGAGTGTTCCGTTATTAAAAAATTCTTATTTCACTCAGCGTCTGTGAAGTGAAGCAGGACAACGTCCCACCAGCGCTTGTTTCAGATTATCATCCACGGACGACTGGTTTTGGGCGCAGGGTTTTACTGCGTGATCAATATAAGCAGGCAAGCAGCACGGCAAATCATGCTCATCGTCTCCAAATCATGACCAGAGACGGATAAATATCAAGTCTGCTGTTTAAAACAAATAAAGAACCAATAGAGGAGAATAGTTATGCGCGAACAGCGGCATATTCGTGCAGTGTGCGCATGTCAAAAAATCTATTCGGATTTGAATCTTGTGACATATAACGCGCACATTACTTTATGTATCGTTCATGTAAACATGTTCATGTTCGGATTCATCAATCGGATTGTCCATTTCCAGACACTACTTTTTAGATGAGTTGGGGTAGAAATTGTCCGCTCAGGCTGGCCGTTCTGTGCGTTATCTTCCATTTTCAAAACAGGGTGGCTATTGGCTATTATTCGCTTGATTTGGTCATGAGTTTACGCTACAATACGTTTAGAGTGCCCGCTACTGGATGAGATGGCAAACAATAAAATGAAAAACAAACGGTCTAATCATAGACTGTAAAAAATGCGCTAAACATGGCACTTTAAAAACCGGTTAGTTTATTTATAGTTCGATTACGGATATTTCACGTCATGTTCGAATGCATATTCGAATATCGAATAAAAAGTGACAGCCCTAATATATATATATATATATATATTAGGGCCGGGACTTTAACGCGTTAATTAAGATTAATTAACTACAGGGTTTAACGCGTTAATTAATTACACAAAAAAATATTTTTAATCGCACTTATTTTTGCACCGCGGAACGTTTCTCACTGGGTGAGTTTCGGCGGACTGATTATACTGGCGCACCAACTAGCGTTCATGACGAAGAAGCTGACGAGATCGCTTTGGTTGGCCGGTGGATGGGAAATTTTGTTACAAAAACGAACGGGTGGAAGCGTCGATAAGAGCATGGTTGTGTGCAAGCTATGCAACAAGGAATTCACTATTGCTATTAGTGTAGTGTGGCAATGTGCTATTGCTACACTTAATGGCAAAAAACACTGGTCTGCTGGACTTGGTTAAACAAAAATAAACAATATTTTGTTGCTTAAGCTTATGTATTCAGTCATTATTCAATGGTATGCTAAAAATCCATGTGAAAAAAATTACTTTTCACTGTTCTCAGGTCAAATATTTATGCAATTAAAATGCGATTAATTTCGATTAATTAATTACAAAGCCTCTAATTAATTAGATTATTTTTTTTAATCGAGTCCCGGCCCTAATATATATATATATATATATATATATATATATATATATATATATATATATATATATATATATATATATATATATATATGCAAAGCTTATAAGTTGTGCCACTGAGTCTAATAGTGATAGTGAGCTTTGCATTCAAATGTAGGAAATTCATTCATATAAACATGGTAAAACTTACCCCACAGCTTCTGGCACATTATATATAATAATTCATGACTAACCTTTACTTATGACTAATGGTTTTATAGATTTGCAATTTACCAACGTAATTAAACATTTAGACATAGATAAATTTGCTTTGACATCAATCTAATTTTACCTGCCATTTACAACATTTACAAAACAACAACAACAATAAAAAAAGTTGATCACTTTTCTCAACTACAGGCAGGTATAATGAAGGGATCTTTGTAATTGTATGGCCACATGATAAACATTCTCTGTCTCATACAAGACTTAAAGTTGTATAAATCTAAAAAATGTATATCTTTCTTTCCTTAAACTTCCCCCTGGAATTAGGATAGTGTCAGAGAGTCGTGATTTTGCTAAATTCTACTGTTGGATGATTCAACACAATACAATTTGCACCATCAGAGGATCAACACAATCTTTCAAGATCCAACTGTAATATACATTCCCTAACAAGATTAATTCCCACATTGTTTTTCTTCAACCCCTGCCTAGGAATTTACAAACAAGCTTCATATTCCCATAGACTCTGCCAGGAAAGCTGGCCAAAAAATGTGTTTCTTTTGTTTTTAACCAGAAAATGCACTCAACCCTGTAAACTGCAAAGGGAGAATTTTCCTTGCGTTGCCAACAAATCCTTTCTGGCCTCTGGATCATCTCGGCCTATCAAACTTAGACATACGACACTCTAATCATCACAGCACCCTGTCTGTCTGAGAATAAATAAATCCCAGAATACTTCACATTGCCTGAAACATCTTTGCCAGATGGTGCAGCCATGTTTTCTGAATTGGCACTGCAGCCAGACTGATTTGCATATCACAGCTCGAGGAATGATAGTTGTTAACTACACATTTATAATCCTTTTAAATAATAATCACTCCAGATTTGGCCAATTTGCTGGAAAACTGGAAGATCATTCAGGTATTTGAAACATTTAACTATTCTGTAACACTTTATTTCTATATGGACATATAGATAAGTAACTTTGTCACTACATGTCAACTAACTCTCAGAGTATTCCACTGATAAAAAATATTCTGTGGTGAAATACTACAGAAAAACAAATGTAATTTCAAACCTGAAACCTGAAACCAGGATACAGATACATACCAACATCTTTTTGTAAGTTTGGACATCAGAGTAGAGGTGGCCTCTTTCTCTCTCTTTCTCTTTTCTTTGTCTAGCACATATTTTTGTCTGATTAAATTATACAGCTGAGAGAAATTAAAAAATGAGCCCAGCAGGCTGCTGATGCTGCAGTGTGCAAATATCATCTCTTCTCTCAGGGAAAATGAAGACAGAGAATTGACATTAACAAAGTGCAGTACAAACACAAAATATGCCAGCAATGGACAATACATGCAGCATCACAAATACCACTGAACAAAAGAGAATATAGTGAGGTGAGAAAAAAAAGACAGGACAGAGGGAGTAAACTGATGCTACGTTTACACTAGTGCGTTTTTGTTTTAAAACCCATAACATTTGCTACGGTTATGCCTGGCGTCCACACTACTCTGGAGTTTTCAACCCTTAAAAACGTCTCAGGTTACGTATGTAACCCTGGTTCCCTGATAGGGAACGAGACGCTGCGTTTGAGACGCGGTGGGAACGCTCTGCGTGATTGCGTCATGAAGCACGTGTAAAATCAGTCCAATGGAAGCCCGATACGTCATAGGTGACGTCATAGACCAGGAAACTATAAAGCACCCTTGCAAACAGACCGCGCCAGCTTCTGAAAAGTCTGAAGCAAGTCGATCAGGGTATGCAGGAAGTATGGCAGGCAAACGCAGCGTCTCGTTCCCTATCAGGGAACCAGGGTTACATACGTAACCTGAGACGTTCCCTTTCAAGGGAACTCGAGCTGCGTTTGAGACGCGGTGGGAACCTCATACCCACTACGCCATAGTGACAAATGCCCGTTCTGTGTGAAGTCCTTGCGCACACTAAGAAGCAAGCAACCTTGCCCCTGGAGTGGAGAGGTCAAGGTCATAAAACCTGACAAATGTTTGCGGAGAGGACCATCCTGCCGCATTACAAATATCAGGAAGGGAAACCCCCGAAATTAAGGCCTTAGAGGCCGCCATACTCCTAGTAGAATGGGCCCGTACAGCCATAGGTGAAGGCTGACCGGCCGCTTCATAAGCTAATGAAATAGCATCGACTATCCACTTGCTCATAACCTGTTTAGATGCAGGGCACCCTCTTCTGAGTGACCCAAAACATACAAATAATTGCTCTGACTTACGCCACAGGGCAGCTCTGTGAACGTAGGCATCCAATGCCCGAACTGGACATAACAGGTTCAATTGTTCCTGATCTGGGGTATTAAAAGGTGGAGGATAAAAGGCCTGCAGCACTATTGGGCCCCCAACATTGAATGGGACCTTAGGAATATAACCCGGTCTAGGGTATAGAAATGCTTTCACCATACCAGGTGCAAATTCCAAACATGAAGGAGCAACCGACAGGGCATGCAAATCTCCAATTCTCTTGATAGATGAAATAGCAAGGAGAAATAACGCTTTCAAAGTGAGGAATTTTTCTGAAACCTCTTCAATAGGCTCGAAAGGAGCCAGAGCCAGACCCTCAAGTACAATGGCTAAATCCCAAGCCGGTGCTCTGGAGTGCAGTGCAGGTCTCAACCTCAATGTACCACGGAGAAAACGAGTAATCAGAGGATCTCTCCCAATAGAAGTACCCCCCAGAGGGGTATGGTAGGCCGATATAGCCGCCACATAAACTTTTAAGGTGGAAGGAGATAATCCAGCAGAGAAACGGTCTTGCAGAAAATCGAGAACTGAACCAACAGGGCAGTTAACAGGATCTAACTGACGCTCACCACACCAGGTGGAGAATAATTTCCATTTCAGCGCATACAGTCTTCTCGTGGAAGGGGCTCTGGAATGGAGAATGGTCTCAACGACCTCAGTCGAGAGACCGGATTCTATGAGCCTGGCCCCCTCAGAGGCCAGGCCCACAGTTTCCACAACTCCGGTCGAGGGTGAAAAATCGTGCCCTCTACCTGGGACAGCAGGTCCCTCCTGATTGGAATCTCCATGGGAGAGCCGTTCAGAAGAGACACCAAGTCCGAGAACCAAACTCGAGTCGGCCAGTAAGGGGCTATCAGTAGCAGACGGGCCCCTTCCCGGCAAACCCTCTCCAGAACCCCCGGAAGCAACGATATCGGGGGGAAAGCATACAGGTACAGCCTCGGCCAAACCTGCACCATCGCATCCAGTCCGAGAGGAGCTGGGTGCGTGAGAGAGAACCACATGGGACAATGAGTTGTATCTGAGGATGCGAAAAGGTCTATCTGAGCACGACCAAATTTCTCCCAAAGGAGCTCCACCACCTCGGGGTGAAGTCTCCACTCCCCGGGCCTCAGCCCCTGCCTTGACAGTATATCTGCTCCCACATTCTGACGCCCCGGAATGTAAACTGCTCTGAGAGATAGCAACTTTCCCTGGGCCCATAGGAGGATCTGATGGGCCTGCTTGCAAAGGTGACGTGACCTCAAACCCCCCTGATGGTTGATATATGACACCACCGACGTGTTGTCCGTACGAACCAACACATGATGGCCTCTCAGGTCTGGCAGGAAATATTTGAGAGCTCGAAATACCGCCATCATCTCCAAGCGATTTATGTGCCATGACAGTTGATGGTCCTGCGAAAGACCTTGCGCCGAGCGGCCACTCATGACCGCCCCCCATCCCGTGAGGGAATAATCCGTCGAAAGTGTGACGCGTCGACAAGAAGGCCCCAGCACTGGGCCCTGGGCGAGGAACCAAGGTTTATTCCACATGACCAAGGCACGAAGGCATAGCCGCGTGACCTTGATCTTGCGGAACGGATTTCCCCTCGGAGAAAACCCCTTGGTTCTGAGCCACCACTGCAGGGGTCTCATGGACAGCAGGCCAAAAGTAATCACGTTGGACGCTGCTGCCATGAGCCCCAACAGTCTCTGAAACTGTTTCACAGTGAGTGACTGGCCTAGTTTTACATTTTTTACGGCTGTGAGAATCGCAGAAATCCGAGCAGGAGATAGACGTGCCTGCATTGTGGTCGAATCCCAAATTACACCTAAAAAAGTGGTCCTCTGAGCAGGGAGGAGAACACTCTTCTTGATGTTGAGCCACAACCCCAACTCCTTTATGTGAGAGAGAGCGACATCTCGATGCCGAACTGCCAACTGCTCTGACTGAGCTAAAATCAACCAAACGTCGATATAATTTAATACGCGAATGCCCTGGAGTCTCAAAGGAGCCAGAGCTGCATCCACGCATTTTGTAAAGGTGCGGGGTGATAAACCTAGGCCAAACGGTAGAACCCGATACTGGTAAGCTTCGCCCCCGAAAGCGAACCTCAGGAACTTCCTGTGATGAGGATGGATAGATACATGAAAGTAAGCGTCTTTCAGGTCTATTGTGACAAACCAGTCCTCGGACTGAATCTGTGATACAATTTGCTTGAGTGTGAGCATCCTGAACTTGAGTTTCTGAACTCTGCTGTTTGACTGGCGCAGATCTAGAATAGGACGCAACCCTCCATCCTTTTTCGGAACAATGAAGTAACGGCTGTAAAACCCTGACTCTCTGCTGGGAGGAGGCACCCCCTCTATCGCTCCTTTTTGAAGAAGTGTCAGAACTTCCTGCTCCATAACCAGAGCCTGCTGTGAGTCCACCACTGTGGGAAGGACCCCTTGAAATCTGGGCGGCCGAGAACCGAACTGAATTCTGTAACCCTTTTCTATTATATGCAGGACCCATAAAGAAATATTTGGCAGAAGTTTCCACGCTGCCAGAAATTCTGATAAAGGAACCAGTCTCTCGAGACTGGCCTCTGGATTTGATTGAACAATCATTTCGGCGCCCTGAAGCGGCGAACCGGCAGGGAACAACCGAACTGACCGTTCTACAATCCTCCTCAGAGGATTGCATGGGGACGCTGGCAACGCTGCGACTCTCCTCGGAGAACCGCCCCCCGGAGGGCGCCAAAGAGAAACGGTTCCTCGGAATCGTTCCTCCCTGGAGGGGACCACCCTCAGAAGCCTGACACACTCGGCGTCAGGACTTCTTCTTAGTCCAGGTTCTCTTAGACATGACAGTCCTCAGATCCTGTCTGCCCCCAGCAGGCCTGGACTGCGAACGCCACTCGGGAACCCCAGATTGTGGAGGAGCCCGAGCAGCAACGGTCTGTTTCTGCTGGTATCTGTGTGAGGAGCTCGTAGACGGACGAGGCTGCTCAACCTTTATATTGCGTGCAGCCTCGGGGACATTAGACCGGCGAGGAAGAAACCTCTGAAACGCAGCCGCTTGTTTTTTATTTTCTTGAAACCTATCGACAACACAATTTATAGCATCGCCGAACAGACTTGTAGGAGAAACCGGTGCGTCCAGAAGAACAGATCTATCTTTATCTTTAATCTCAGAAAGATTCAACCATAAATGACGTTCTGTGGCCACCAGGGCTGCCATAGAACGGCCCACAGATTTGGCCGTCTCCTTGGTGGCCCGGAGAGATAAATCTGTTGTGCGACGTAATTCTCGAATTGCATCAGCACTAACTTCCTCACATTCATCTATGTCCCTCAGCAGGTCAGCCTGATAAGCTTGTAATATCGACATTGTATGTAAGCATGCCGCAGCCTGACCTGCTGCCGAATACGCTTTACCCACCAGCACTGTATTATTTAATGGTCTGGTGGGTAACGTCGGGGCTTTCAGTGATGACGCTGACTCGGGGGAGAGATAGCTCGCAAGCGTCTCTTCCGCACGAGGCATCGTCAAATAACCATAATTATCAATACCTCTAACTTTACTGTAATTACTAGTTTGAGGATTATGAACTCTGAAAGACGCTGGTTTATTCCATGATCTGGACACCTCAGTGTGAAGATCAGGAAAAAACGGGAGTTCCCGACGAGGAGGTCGTGATCTAGATGGTAAATAGCGATCATCTAGAAGACTCTTTCTTGATTCAACATCAATATCATCAGCTGGCCACTCAATATTTAATTTAGTAACAGCACGAGATAAAACCTCCATCAGCTCCTCATCAGCGGGGGTATGAGCTGGCGAAAATTTTAAATCCCCCATATCAACGACATCCAGTTCCTAAGAACTGGATAGCCGCAACATTGGTGCCTCAACCTGGGGAGGAGAAACCGCAGAGCGGGCTCCTTCCTGGGCTGGGACACCGGAACCAGCAGGTAAGGGCTGAGAAAGGGCTGGGCCCGTCTCAAACCCCGCTACTAGATCCATCTTTGAACCCCACGATGCACGCCGCCGCTGTGCCTCGGCAGCAGCGGGACCCGCACCACGGGGAACACGAACCGAACCATCCTCCTCAAAGAATGCCCGGCGGGAGCGGAGAGTTTTCATGGACAAACTCATGCAATGCTCACAATCAGCCCCCTCGAGGACTGACTGGGCATGCTCTTGTCACAGGTCGGGAGGGTCGACTGGGTCTACCCCCTCCCTTTAGAATGTACCACTGAGGAGCAAACCAGAAACCAGGCGGACAAGGAAAGTAAAATGTAACAAGCTTTATTGATTAAAAGAATCTGTAGATCCTAATTAAAACTCCTCCTTCCTCCCCAGCATCCAGTGGCCGCCGGGACGTCGGCCGGACAACAGGCGGGGACTCGGTCCACTCAACCCCTCAGACTTTCCGGATGCCAAGGCTCTCGGCTATGGAGGGGACGCGGATTGACCAGCAGGTAAGTACTCTAAGCACGGCTTATCCTTCTCGGGCTCTAAGTAGACTGTACTCTTCTCGATCTCTCAAGTGCAGAAGTTTACAGCGGTGAAGAGGGGCGTCGACTGGACAGCAAGTAGGTACTCCAGGTACGGTTGGTTCTTCCCTAGACGGTGGGTGCGGAGAGCTTACAGCTGTGGAAAGGCGTCGACTAGGCAGCAGGTGAGTACTTCGAGTACGGTTGGTTCTTCCCTATACAGGGGATGCAGAGAGCTTACAGCTGTGGAAAGGCGTCGACTAGACAGCAGGTGGGTACTTCGAGTACAGTTGGTTCTTCCCTATACAGGGGATGCAGAGAGCTTACAGCTGTGGAAAGGCGTCGACTAGACAGCAGGTGAGTACTTCGAGTACGGTTGGTTCTTCCCTGTACAGGGGATGCAGAGAGCTTACAGCTGTGGAAAAGCGTCGACTAGACAGCAGGTGGGGATGCAGAGAGCTTACAGCTGTGGAAAGGCGTCGACTAGACAGCAGGTGAGTACTTCGAGTACGGTTGGTTCTTCCCTATACAGGGGATGCAGAGAGCTTACAGCTGTGGAAAGGCGTCGACTAGACAGCAGGTGGGTACTTCGAGTACGGTTGGTTCTTCCCTATACAGGGGATGCAGAAAGCTTACGGCCGTGAAAGGGGCGTCGACTAGACAGCCAGTAGGTACTCCAAGTACAATTGGTTCCTCCCCGTATAGCGGATACAGAAGCTCACGACGGTGACAGACGTCGACCGGACAGCAAGTGGGCACTCCAAGTACAGTAGGTTTTTCCCCATACAACGGGTAACGGAAAGGTTTCGGAGGGCTGGCGAGAAGGCTGACTGGGTGGTCAGATCGGCAAGTCCGGACAATCGACCAGCTCCTGTAGGTCAGCAGGCCTTAGGGGTAACACCCCGAACAGCAAACGCTAGATTGCAACGAATTTATCACAAAATGCAACGGCTTTAGATGGGGGACACTCAGAACAGCAGATAACTGGATTTCCTCCGTTCTCCAGGACAGCATCAATGATGAATCAGAACACGGCAGGCTTGGAAGGTACAACACTCCGAACAACAGATACCTGGGTTTTCTCCGCTCTCCACAACAGTGATGATGGAACAGTATGCAAGCGGCCTTAGATGGGGGACACTCAGAACAGCAGATAACTGGATTTCCTCCGTTCTCCAGAACAGCATCGATGATGAATCAGAACACAGCAGGCTTGAAAGGTACAACACTCAGAACAACAGATACCTGGGTTTTCTCCGCTCTCCACAACAGCGATGATGGAACAGTATGCAAGCGGCTTTAGATGGGGGACACTCAGAACAGCAGGTAACTGGATTTCCTCCGTTCTCCAGGACAGCATCAATGATGAATCAGAACACGGCAGGCTTGGAATGTACAACACTCAGAACAACAGATACCTGGGTTTTCTCCGCTCTCCACAACAGTGATGATGGAACAGTATGCAAGCGGCCTTAGATGGGGGACACTCAGAACAGCAGGTAACTGGATTTCCTCCGTTCTCCAGGACAGCATCAATGATGAATCAGAACACGGCAGGTTTGGAATGTACAACACTCAGAACAACAGATACCTGGGTTTTCTCCGCTCTCCACAACAGTGATGATGGAACAGTATGCAAGCGGCCTTAGATGGGGGACACTCAGAACAGCAGGTAACTGGATTTCCTCCGTTCTCCAGGACAGCATCAATGATGAATCAGAACACAGCAGGCTTTAAATTCCACCGTCACTTAATCTCTTCCTCAGCAACTCCAAACTGCAACACAGGGCAAGGCCGATGGGCACGTGACAGAATTCGGTATAGTAAGCATGCAGTAACTTCACTTCAAACACACCCAGTGGGGCACAGCATCAACACACGTCACTCTCAACCACTCTGTGAAATATAAGGCCACAGCCCACCTCCTTGTTCTGAACAGCGGGGACAGTAAGACGGAAGAATATATAGCAACCTCAATCATGCATCACAACAGCTGTCTTCTCGTTTACGGTGTCTAGACTCCTTTTCCTAGATCGCTTCTCTTCATATACAGTGTCTTTGTGTATAAATCACATACCGTACAGCCAGAAAAAGGTTTGCACTTATCTCTACCCAAGAAGGGGACTTGATATTTCCAAGGCGACTTCTCCTCTGCTTCTCTGTTCCACACCAGCCAATCCTTCGTAGCGGATTCCCTTCCGCGGGTCGATCTCACCAGCCGATTTGTCCCACAGAAACTCTCAGCCCTCCTCGACGGAACAAAGTCAGGACACAGTACCCGAACACCGAAACACAGAACACTGCACTGAACTCAACACCACTTGGTCTCCCAAAGCTTGGTTTTTATCTGTGTCAAAACGCTGTGTGTCCCAATCATCAAACAGCCCCTTGATGCGCCGCACCTGCTGTCACTCTGTCATCAGCAGCTGCTGTTGCTATGGTAGCGATGCATACAAGGCTGGCTGGGTGTTCCGTTGAAAGCGCTCCGGGTGGAAACATTCCTCCGTGGAGTATATAGTTCCGCTGCTGGTTCGTCACCTTGTGACACTCTACTCCCAAACAAGCAACACACATCTGATGTGTGTCCCCACCCGTAATGAAACGAGGGCAGGGAACAACACAACGTTTGTAATCTTGCTTGCTCGCCATCATGAGATATATAGCAATATGATCGTACAGACAACAATAAATAGACAAGGACAGAATCACAGATAGCGCTTGCTGAAGACAACAGAAGCTGGCGCGGTCTGTTTGCAAGGGTGCTTTATAGTTTCCTGGTCTATGACGTCACCTATGACGTATCGGGCTTCCATTGGACTGATTTTACACGTGCTTCATGACGCAATCACGCAGAGCGTTCCCACCGCGTCTCAAACGCAGTTCGAGTTCCCTTGAAAGGGAACTGAGACTTTTGGAAACGCTGTAGACCTCGTTTTAGTTTGAAAACTCAGTTACGTTTCAGACGGAACAAAACGGAGACTTCTGGATCATTGCGTATCCTTCCCTGATTTGTCAAGCCCTTATCATATGACCATTACCAAAGTAAAGTTGTTTCACTCGGCGGCCATGTTTGAAACGCCTCTCGGGCATGCAAGTGCAGCTCCTATGTTTTTGAATAGGGAAACATCAAATTCTCCAAAACTGTTCACCAAGCTTACAATTAAATTTCATATTTGAAATCCCCAATGAAATTTGACAACAACTGTCTCATAAATTTTGTTACTAAACGCTTGAATCGTGACAGAAAACGACATTTTTCACGCTGGATCAAGCTGATGCACATGCGGAAACACACCTGGCAGTTTATATAGTAACCGGAGCTTCAGTGCAGTGACACGATTACTTTAACAATCGTGATTGGCTCTTATTTAGAAGGCGGGACTTATTCCGCCATATTGCACTTTTCCCCATTTAAAACAATACGAGTGACGCGTCTTGTGTTATTCTATAGTCTTTGCCATTACGCTCCAGAAAGAAACAACAAAAACAGACCAGTCTCGGCAAACGTATAAACAATAACATGGAGACGGAACTGCAAGCTTTGATGTATGTAATGTAATTCAATACGTACGACTGATAATGCCAAAACGCGCCAGAGACAGTTGCGTTCAGTCCGTGTTCACAGTTGGTGTTTCAAATCAGCTCCAGTCGTTGGAAACAGTCTGTAACTGTGTTCAGTTCAGTCTTGTTTAAGCTAGTCGTTAAGTGTGTCCCTGGCATTCATTAAACTCTGCACATTTTAGGCTAATACAGCAGCTGCCTACATGCGCAAGAGGTAAGCTATAGTAGAGTAATCAACAACTGTTTATTGTATATGATATCTGTATGCGCATGCCCAAGTGTGCATAAATGGTCATGAGACATGCAATTTGTCCATGTAGAGTGGACAGAGATCCTTTCTGAAACGAGGTGCAAACGCCGGTATGTACAACGATCGTTTTCATTTTAAAACACTGTGACAAAACAAAAACGCACTAGTGTGGACAAAGCCTGAGAGAATGAATGTTTGTGTGTGAGAAAGAAAGAGACCACGAAGCCATTAGCTTGGCAACAAGCCAATACTCCATTGAAATTAGTAGTGTTTACTTTGCAATTTATGAGAGAAGTGCTATTTCAAAATGATAATTATAATTCAATTATATTTATATTTCAATTATAATGTCAATTTTGTCACTTGATGAAAGTTTGGGATTCTGAATGACAGAACCATCAAGACCATATGGTATTTCTTAACATTTCACTTAACGTTTATTGTAATGAATGAATGTGTGATTTCTCACCTCATTGGTGGACAGAACCGAGTCCTCGTCCAGGCTGAGAACTGCATCAGTTTTGATAGCTTGATGAGGGAAAAAACGGCCACTCATCGTCTGAGGGGAAACAGGAAGTGATATTAGTGATTCATAGATTTTCACCACAGGTTCTGGTTGAAATGATTTAATTTACACAATCTTTGCAGTACTTTTTTGTTTTTACACTGTTTAATAATGTATTTATTAATAGAACTTTTCTTTGGCATCCTTGTCAATCATCGCCTACATCGCCTGTGACATCTGTTTGTGTCTTATCTGTTCATCGAGTGACTGTCAGAATAGTTGAACATCTGCCAGAACAATATGTTAATTTACACCTTGCGACTTGGAAAAAGGACATAAAAAAATAAAAGTGTGTAGTGAAACTTTTATGTCATTTGAGGTTATTGATCATCCACTTTAATGGTGGATTGCTGAGTTTACTGTAACATGAACTGTAAATGTAACAATTCTAATTGCGTCCTCAAAGACACATTGTTTGTTCGCCAAGGCATTTGTGTCTGTATACCAGAGTCATGTCTCTCAGGGTGACAATTCAGCGTGCCATTTGGCTCAAGAAATTACTATTTATTCTAGGGTTATACTTTATTTTGATGGTTCACTTGAGACATTCTTTTGACTATAAATCAAGTTTTAGCTGAGTATTAATAGACTGTTAGGGATAGGGTTGGTGGAATAAGTTGTACTTACTGTCAGTATGTCTGATGGGGAACATCAAAATAAAGTGTTAGCAGATATTAATCCGACAGTCTACTAATAATCTGATGACTGGTAGTTGACATATACTAAGAACTTCTGTATTCAGGTCCATAATGAATGTGAATAATGCATAATGTATAACTAATTCTGAAGTGAAAGTCATGATAACCCACTAGTAATGACTCAAGTATAACTAAATAACTAAAGGAATTCCTAATTGTTTGGATCAGCATTCTAAGTGAAAAACATTATAACTCTTTGGTAAGGACTGAAATCATTGTAAGCTGTTGAGGTGTTTATAAGGTTTTGGATAGTAATGACTCAAGTGTTACTACATCCGTCTAAAGGAATGACTAATTATTTGGATCAGTATTCTAAAGTGAAGATCATGATAACTCTCTAGTAATGACTGAAGTCATTATAAGCTTTTGAGGTTTTCGTAAGGTTTTGGATAGTAATTCCTTCCAATGGATTTGGTAACACTTGAGTCATTACTATCCAAAACCCGAGACCCATTTTTTTCAACCAACAAGGACTTTGAATGCTTAGGAACCGAGTAAACGCCCTACTTCAAAGATCTTACAGATTTTCTCCAGGGTCCTGTTAAAACTGCCAAGTCATTGAAATGTTGGCTTACCATAGAACACTGTCATAGCAAGTCATGTTTAGCGAATAGTGCGACTTTGTGATATCAGTGATAGAGAGCAGGAGGGCGGTGTTTTCCCATCATTCCCCTCTGTCAAGTCAAGTCACATTCATTCATATAGCTATCATAATTCCTGTCTTGTGTGAACATTTATGTTATGTTCTGTTTTGCACCATGTTTTGTAGTCCTTTGCAGTTTTTCTTGTTGATTAGCTCTGGATTTTTCCCAGGTGTGTCTTGTTTTCCTACCCCTTGTGTAACATTGATCCACTGGAGGCAAGTTTGCAGAACCCAAGTGCAGTTTAATATTATTCAAAAACAAGATCAAACAATAAATCAAAGGTATGGCGTGGCATGAAACTCAGGACATGGACATGGCGCTTACCAACAGTGGTTCCATGAAACAATACTTGACAAAGTAACAAGGCAAACATGAGGGCTTAAATGACAAGACAAGGGACACCTGTGCACAATGATCAGACAATAAACCAATGACAACATGACCCATTCACATGGGGAACACGTGGCTGGATCACATGAAACATGAACCAAAAAACGAAACTACCCGTGACAATATACCTCAGAGTTTCTCATGTTCTTTGTCTGTTGTTGTTATTCTATGGATGTTATGTGTGTGCTTGTTGCTTGCTTGTGTTCTGGCTGTTCATTTACAAGACAACAGCAATTTTGGTGGCCTGAGAACGTACACTTTGAAGTAGATTTCAAAGTGCAAGTTTTTGAAAAAGAGTTTTGAAAGCAATACCGTTATCATCTTCGTGTAAACTTCAAAAACGCGAATCTGTGAAACCGGTGACGGCATGCACAGGTGTATTAAGTGTTTAGTCTATATGCATGAACATTTGAATGTGTATGTGCGCAGGCACTTAGTCTTTCTTTACAAAGTAACATTGGCAATTACTTGTCTGGCATCCATAATACAGAAAAAAGTCCATGATGTAATTAGCCATTCATCAATGCCACAGCACTATAAAGTATAAAGTCTGCTCTCAATAAGTCTATACTCTAGGGAGTGGATTAACTTTGGATCTTAAAAACAAAGTGGGCAATGCATACCAGGGCTGCGTTTCTCAAAAGCATTGTGAGCTAAGTTGATCGTAGAGACCACTGGCGCCAATGGTTCAACGATCTACTTAGGCTTACGATGCTTTTAAAAATACAGCCCAGAATGATCAAATGCTAGTTTGTTAAAACATTGCCTGAATAGCTATTAGTTTATTGTTGAATAATTCCAATATGCTGCATGGACAAGGCCCTGTTTACACCTGTTATTAAGATGGGTTTTGGTCGTTCGGATGAGGTAGATGGAAGTAGATGAGGGAGACACATACCCATTTATACTTGTTTTAATCCGTCTCGTTTGTGCACTTTCAACCACTTTTGTCCTGGTTTCTTCTAAGGATGGGCTATAGGCTTTTTCAGATCTTTTGACCTAAAGGACGAAATATGCTCACGCAATATTCATATGAACACGTACAAAGATGACGGAAAAACATACAGCCTTCGTTTCTGCTCTGACAGCCGCAAGATCACACCGAACGCTGTGAGTGTGCGTTAGAAATCAGGGATGGTGGGAGAACATTGTCCTTGGTATGTTTTTCATCTTCAAACCAAACTCAGGTCAGGTGTAAACAGGGTCTAACTGAAAGTTTTCTCTGTTGAAGACCAAGTTATTAGTCTTAGTCTGGATCTTGACTCCAATTCTCCAAATAACCAACTGTGAGTTTAGCTGCCTTTAATTAACAGAGTTCTGTGGAAATGAACATTTAGTAGCTAAAAAAATCACTGTTTCCCACAATCGATCCACCACGCCATTAGGATGACACTGTTTTAATCCATTACAGTAAATGGAGGCTACAGGGGGGTTCAAACCTAATTACACTATTGACTCTTCATTAATGCCATTAATAAAACTGTTCATGTGAAAAGAGTAAGTCTACAAGTACCCCTGCTTCAGGAATGTAGTCTCATCAGCACAACAATCTCTGAACCACCAGAGGGGCTGATATAGATTCAGAGAAATACAGGGAGTAGAATAAATTGACTGCTGAGTTTGTGTCATTAGTGAAGATTAGTGAAGTGTACAAGCCAAGTAAATAATTCAAGTGATGGAAATTATATAATAATTTCATGTTATCCAGTAAATATAAAATTCAACAGTAAATCGATTTTGCTTCTGGTGGTAAAAATAAGGCATATAAAACAAACTTATTGTATTTTTAGTGTATTTAAAACATGCCCTGTCATATAGAATTCCTTTGTATGTGCATTACAAAAAAAAAATGCTGTGAACCGAGCATATAATATATGCATATCATTGCATTTTTCATTCTGAGTCTTCTCTCATATATGTCTGGAAAGGACTATGTAGTTATCTGGGAGGCCAGCTGTCTTTGTTGACACATGGCTCCTTCCTCTGATATCACTCCTTTTCCCTCAAGACATGGTTTATTTAACTGTAAAGCTCACATAATCTTCCAAAGGGACTGTCTGCCCTTTACGGTTTCCTCGCCTCTTCTCCTGCATTATTTTATATATATTTTAACACAAATTTTAAAGCAAATCTTAACACCAGTTAACGCAGATATGTGTGTGTCACTGATTGTGTATTGTTTAGTGTTGTTCCTCTCCTCACCATGCCCTTTTTCTTTAGTTGAACATTTACGGAGTCATTAATTTCACTATTTTGATTTATGTATTGTGTTAAGAATTCAAACAAGACCGGTAACCATGTTAAATGTTTATTGTTTTCAGTTAACCACTTGCATAATATAAATTGTCATACTTACGTACTGGAACATTTTCCCATACCAAACAGACAAAACCCAATCACAATAACTGCCACCATTTTTGAATATCTCTTTCCCGCCAATAGAAGGCACAGTTAATTGTTCTCATGTGTGAGGGGGAGATTGGTGTTCTGTTTGATTCTTCGTTAAACATTGATAAACATTAATAATTAATTGTGTTTGTTTTGTTTCCAATATGAATATATTTTTGTATTATTCTAACAGTTTATCTATTTGTTACTGTTAAATCTATTTTTTTTGTCTTTCTTAAATTTCTTTATTACCTTTAATTACTAAATGGTTTAGTCCGAGTAGGAGGGGCTTAGCCTTTTTAAGAGGGCCTCTCAGTGTTGTTAGGAAGCTCGTAGAGTTGGTTTGTAGTTGTTGTTCTGTTTTGGGTCAATTTATTGGCCAAAAGTTTGTTTGTGAAAAACTTTGAACACTTTATTTTATTTTTGTTTGTTTTGTCTTTTTTGGATTTTCACTGTGAATACCATTTGCACTCTTTGAATCATCTTTGAGGCCTTGTTGTGGCAGTTGGCACACCCCTGTCTCTTTTACAATTGGTTTGGTTTCAGGTTCACTTGACCCTAAACCAGAAATGTTTGTTAGGGGGTATTTACAAAAAACATGTCGGGAACAAAGTTAGAGTGCAATAAAATGAAATGAAATGGAACAAAGGGAGAGCAGTTGTGAGAGTATACAGCCAAAGACTTCATGGCATGGCAGCATTGCTGTAAATTGCTGAAATTTCCTTTTAACTTCCTTGAAAGGTTTTTTTTAAGCGAACAGTTAAAGCGCACCATTTAGAATGCTAAATTAATCACTGTCAAACTATGGTAAAATCCAGTTTAGCCAGTGGCTTTCTTCACTGGTACCTCTGTGCTGTGTGTATGTAAAAGACATCATTATGATGCAAATGCTTCTTCTTTCTATGTAAATGTGTTTGTGCTTTTTCCACAAAAATCTGAGCAAAGCAGTATTGGGGAGTAACTAAATTAAAGTACACAAATACAATTTTCTGTTGCATGACAGTAACAACTACTACCTCCAATGTGTAGCGCAACCAAACGCAACATCGCTTTTTTTAATAGCTGAGCTGAGGGGACAATCAAACATGCTCACCTAAATGGTGGTCACTCTTATGTAGTGGAATTAAAATGACTAATGCTGCGACTGAAATCGAATACTTCCCTACTATATAGTATGCGAAAAACAGTACACCAACAGAGTAGTATGTCCGAATACACACAGTACAGTAGTATAAAAAAAAAAGCAGTAGGTGAAAAAACCCTGGATGACTTACTACTTCCAGTGAGATTCTGAAGTTCAAATTGAAATGTAGTACCTACTCAGACAGTATGCGCTTTCGGCCGCAGTGTAAATCATTCTAGTGAAGTTGTTTGCTCGGATGGTTCATGTAAATAAAAAGATTTAAAAACAAGGTTTACAGATTTGAGTCCCTGTATTGTTACTTTTTTTTCAAGTTAATTAAAAATGGCAACGGCTATTTGCATATGCTAGATGCTTTTTACACACACGTTAGACACTTTATTTCCAGTATTATAATAGTTTCTTTATTTTTTTTGAAAATAAATGCCTTTTTCGATCTGATATGTGATGGGAAAAGGGAGTAGAGCAAACTCGGCAAAAGGCAGACTTGAAGTTCTGGTCATTTGCGTCAAAAGTCCATAATTTGAGTTAGTGTAAAATAGCATTTGCCAACAAGGTGGGCTATTTGCACTTATTGCGATTAAGAATTTACCCTTTGTATTTTGTAAATTCATGTTATTTATCCTGATGTGAACAATTAATCTGTACCTTTTACATTTTAGAAGGAAATTAATAGTTGAATAAAGTCGTTATTTTTGTTTGTTTTTTTTGCGCACAAGAAGTATTCTTGTCGCTTGATAAACTTAAGATTGAGCCACTGTAGTCACTCGGACAAATTTAACGATGTCTTTCATAACTTTTGGGCCGGCCAGTTTCGATCCCTTAAGAAGCCTATGGAGGAGTGATCCAGCTCTCAGATTTAATCAAAAATATCTTCATTTGTGTTCTGAAGATGAACGAAAGTCTTACAGGGTTGGAACAACATGAGGGTGAGTAATTACTGACAGAATTGTCATTTTTGGGTGAAGTAACCCTTTAATATTAATTTTATAATACTAATAATTTTTTTTTATTTTTTACATTTATATAGCGCTTTTCTCTGTACTCAAAGTGCTTTACATATGGAAGGGAGGAATATCCTTGACCACCACCCATGTGCAGCCATATTGCGCCAGAACGCCCACCACACACACCAGCTTATTTTTCGATGGACATCCTAGGATTTTTAAAAGTATTTTTAAAAACTTTCCAAACTGCATAAAGTATGCCAAATTGTGTATAGCCTGTTTGATCTGTTACTTGATTTGCATAATTCCTATAGTGAACAGGTACTAAAAAAACCCAGACAGCACATGCAAACAAACTACGTGTCAGCAGGTACGATGCATTCTCTCTTTTTTTAGCGTCTATCTTTCTGGGGTGTGTTTTGCAAAGCTAACTATGGTCGCAAGTTTCGTTGTTACAAACACAATTTAGACCATAGTTGGCTACCGATGCTTTTGGGAAACGCATCCATGTTTAAGACATCAGACATGTCTAATAAGGGGACACACACACAAAACATCACTTAGCATGATTTATAAGCTGTTGTCCTCATGGGGACAAGGATTTCAGATATTGCCATCTTTGCCATCACAATTGGCCTCTGGGATGAACTCTCTCCCTTTCATGACCCTCTCGTGATTGCAATTCTAGTGAAAACCAAGTGCATGTTTCTCTATTAAGATTTTATCTCAGTGTTGAACAATTCCAATTTATCTTGATCAGGACTCAGATAAAAGCGTGTTATGATTTGGATGTGGTGTTTGATAGCTTATTAGTCACAATATGATTTAATTTTGACAAATGGCTTTTGATACAAATTTTGATTATCTATTTCACACTTGTTTGACACATTAATTCACAGTCCTTTCAAAGTAAGTAACTGCATTTTATTTATTTATGTAAGTTTCTGATTTAGATACTTTTAGTTATATCAACAAAGACTGAACTTGGACTAAAATTAGGGCAGGTTGTTTTTCTTTTCTTCAGGTGGATGGAAAGATATATAACCAACTCTTATATATGATGTATTACATATTGCTTTAAACTGAGGGTTGCACTTTAAGACTGGCCTATAATAACATGCATTTAGTAATATATTAATGTATTTACAATGTTATAATGCTTACACTGAAAAGCTTACCCAGTACCTGTACACACTATATTTACATTTTGTGTAATACATTTTCAAATGTTGTAAATTAAAACATTCTCCCGTAAACTATACAGAGTAAAATCCATTAATGTAAAATCAAAAAGCTGTTAACATCTTGATGAATGATACTCAGATCTTCCTGTCATGATGATGATAATTGAAATGTCAGTCTCATAATGAATCTCTTGAGATGATGAATTGTTTTGTTGGGTCATTGACGTGTACGCATCAGATCTTTTCAGTTCCCCAATGGAAAGGCAATTTGAAGTGGTCTAGATGACCCTTGAACTTACTCCTCTGGTGTTTCTCCTGTCTGACTAGAGGCTGCTTACTCTCCCATAGCCAAACTTTTGACTAACTGCATAATGTCTGGTCCAATTTGCAGCTTGAACATTTTTACGGGCCGTTTTAGCAGCAGGAAATGATTCATACTACAATAACAGATGTGTCCAGGCGTGATTCTCATTATCTTTTATAGATTTGATGCAACTAACCTGGCAAACCTTTGGCAAATGGGCGTGGAAAGAATGGTAGGAGTGTTTAAGAAACCTGTTGATACCTTATATATGTATATCTAGCTAACATTGTTATTTATATCATTCCTAAGGGATTTATTTGTTCTCTACACATATATATATATATATATATACAGTATATTAAATCAATCTCCAAGGTAACAGATGCAGAGATCATGGTTTCTATGGCAGACATGCAGAGCTGATAGAAAGAGCCTTTAGTCAACCTGAATTTGATAATAAGTTTGAAAATGTGTCATTTTTCAGTTTAGATGTTGACCAACAAGCAACAACATAGAATCTAGTCTAATATGACAAACCACTACTTTTTAGTGTTGCATAACTACAAACTCTAAATAAATGTAATTGAATTCTCATAGGCTTTACTGATATTGTAGTGTGGTTTCAGGGTGCAGTACAGTACAAAAACAAACTGTTAGGTTGAGAAATTTACACAAATTTATGAGAAGGTGGTGCACTGATAAATATATATGGACAAAAATATTGGGACACATTCATTCTTGAATTAAGGTGTTTCATTCAGACCTATTGCCACAGGTGTATAAAATAAAGGACCTAGCCATGCAGTCTGCATTTACAAACATAAAAAAAAGGGTCGTTCTGAAGAGCTCAGTGAATTCAAGCATGGTATTGTGAAATGATGCCACCTTTTAGGTAAGTCAGTTCTTGAAATTTCATCCCTGCTAGATATTCCACAGTCAACTGTAAGTGGTATTATTGGCAACTGAAGCATTTAGAAACAGCAGCAACTTTAATATCAGCACAAATATTGTGCGGCGGGAGCTTCATGGAATGGGTTTCCATGGCCGAGCAGATGCATGCAAACCTGAAGTCACCAAGTACACTGCTAAGCGTCGGCTGGAGTAAGGCATGCCGCCACTAGACAGTGGAAACGTGTTCTGTAGAGTGACGAATCACACTTTTATCTGTTTGGCAGTCTGATGTGCGAGCCTGGGTTTGGCGGTTGCCAGGAGTTCCTGCCTTACTGCATTGTGCCAACTGTAAAATTTTGTGAAGGAGGGATAATGGTTTGGGGCTGTTTGTCAGGGGTTGGACTAGGAGCTTCACTGGTAATCTTCACTGGGGCTACAGCATCTTAAACGGGACATATCATGAAAATCTGAATCTGAAATCTGTGTTTAAGTGCTATAATCGGGTCCCCGGTGCATCTACCAACCCAGAAAACGTGAAAAGTGTCGAACCAGAAACTTTGTTTTGCTAAGCATTTTCTGCAAGCATGTAAAAAAATAAGCCGGTCAGATTTCGCTCCCCTTTCTGACTTAGGAAGCGACAACAGTGTAACCAGTTCTAACGCAATGGCAAATGTTCCAGCAAAGCATGCAAACTGTTCTGTCGTCGGCTGCACAGACGAGCAAAAAAATGTCACAGCTGTCTAATAAAGACCTCAGGGAACTGTCAACTTGTGTAAAAGTTAAACATGACGGTACATGCAAGTCGAAGAGATGAATCAATGTAACTCCACAACAACTACATAAATGTATCATTCAGAAACGTCCAGGTGCCGTCTAAAAGTTGCAACCTCTTCCTGAGTCTCTCCGTAAGTCTGCACTCAACCCGCTACTGTTTATTTCTGAGATTTTGGATGATTGAGATTATTCACGTGTTTTGTTATTGCCGGAATATCCGAAGCTTGTGTAAAGGATCGGCCCTCTTCTGAACGGGGGTGGGGAGCAGCAGCTCATTTGCATTTAAAGCGACACACATACAAATGGTGTGTTTTTGCTGCTATAATACAATTTTGACAAGCTATAATAAACGATCTGGGGGGTATTTTGAGCTGAAATTTCACAGACACATTCTGGGGACACCATAGATTTATATTAGATCTTGTGAAAAGGGGCATAATATGTCACCTTTAAGATATTTTGTGGTATATATGTCACCTTTTTCCAACTTTGTGGGAACAGTTTGAGGAAGGCCCTTTTCTGTTCCAGCATGACTGTGCCACGGTGCACAAATCAAGGTCATAGTGTAACACTTTATTTTGATGGTCCCTTTTGAACATTCAAGTAACTATAAGTAACTTTGCAACTACATGTCAACTAACGTCTCGGTTACGTATGGTAACCCTCGTTCCCTGAGTAGGGAACGGAGACGTCTCGTCGGAGGAGTTTCCAACGAATTGGGATCACGCTAGGGAGACCAATTGCCTTCGAGTGAATTAAAACGAGCCAATGAATATTGGCATGCAGGACTTGCATTCCGCGCCCCGCCTGTCAGTGCGGGTATAAAGCGGAAGCGAGCGCATACACATTTGCTTTACGCTGAGGAGCCGAACGGAGTCCAGTCCTCCGCGAGGGTACAGCAAGCATGGCGACGGGACGAGACGTCTCCGTTCCCTACTCAGGGAACGAGGGTTACCATACGTAACCGAGACGTTCCCTTTCGTTAGGGAACTCCTACGTCTCGTCGGAGGAGTTTCCAACGAATTGGGATCCCTAATAAAACGCCATGGTGCTGGCCCCTTCCAGCGCCCAGCCTAGCTACCCGCCTAAGCAGTTTCTTAGTTTCTTTACGGCGGGAGCTAGCTAGGAAGAGTCACACTGCTGTTCCGCAAGACCCGCTCAGTGGACTTTGGATAACACTGGGGAAGCGTGCCCCGTAGGAGGGGACGCTGCGGAGCCCCTGCCCGCCCGAAGGGAGGCACTGGAATACACGTATGTACTAGCCCGTAGGGTAGTGAAACATACGGCAGTCCTTGAGGTAGTCCCAGCCCGTGGGGTGGGAGCGTACTCAGCAAGGACGACAGAACGGGTCTGTCGAGGGGAAGACACGGAGCTAGCCCGGAGGGTAGCTGGAACGTGGAAAAAATGGGTCACCGAAGGGACCACTGTCAAGGTCACCCAGTCTAATAACAACTCACACGAGAGGTAGTAGACCTGGTGCCGGGCGATCCGCCTCGCCTGGCGCCGGAGGGGTGATGGAGGAACTCACGAGGTTAACCGTTTGTTGGGGAACCAACGGAGCGAAAAAGACGCACGTATCCGGCCCCTTGGGGCGGGAATGGCGTAGCAAGCCGACATACCTAGTTCCTCGCGCTACTGGCCGTAGCGAGTACACGGGAGGAAACCGGTACAACACGGAGGCTATAAAATCTAGCGAACGTGTTAGGTGTCGCCCAGCCCGCAGCTCGACAGATGTCTGTCAGCGAGGCGCCTTGAGCCAAAGCCCAGGAAGCGGCAACACCTCTAGTAGAGTGAGCGCGCAAACTGGGAGGACAAGGCTCACCTAGAGACTCATACGCTCTGGTGATAGCATCCACTAACCAGTGGGCTAACCTCTGCTTGGAGACGGCCTTCCCCTTCTGCTGGCCTCCGTAACAGACAAAGAGCTGATCTGAGGTTCTGAAGCTTTGCGTTCTGTCGATATAAACCCGCAGAGCGCGGACGGGACAGAGAAAAGCTAGGGCTGGGTCTGCCTCCTCCAGGGGCAGCGCTTGCAGATTCACTACCTGGTCCGCGAAGGGAGTGGTAGGAACCTTGGGCACATATCCAAGCCGGGGTCTCAATACAACGTGAGACAAAGCCGGCCCGAACTCCAGGCACGATTCGTCGACCGAAAAAGCTTGTAGATCCCCGACCCTCTTGAAAGAAGTCAATGCTAACAGGAGCGCTGTCTTAATGGACAGGATATTCAGCTCTACTGTCAACATTGGCTCAAAGGGAGGACTCTGAAGAGCTCTAAGTACCAGAGCTAGGTCCCAAGAGGGTACAGAGTGCAAAACACGAGGTGGATTCAACCTCCTAGCACCCTTAAGGAATCTGATGATCAGGTCGTGCTTTCCCAAAGACTTACCTTCTACTGCATCGTGATGTGCGGCTACTACGGCGACATACACTTTGAGGGTGGAGGGAGACAGCCTTCGCTCCAACCCATCTTGCAGGAAGGAAAGCACGACTCTGACCGAGCAAGTTCGGGGGTCCTCCTGACGGGAGGAGCACCATTCGACGAACAGGTTCCACTTCAACGCATAGAGGCGCCTCGTAGAGGGGGCTCTAGCGGAAGTGATGGTGTCTATCACTGCCTGTGGTAGGCCACCTAGAACCTCCGCGTCCCGTCCAGGGACCAGACATGGAGTCTCCAGAGGTCTGGACGCGGGTGCCATAGAGTGCCCCGTCTCTGAGAAAGCAGGTCCTTCCTCAGA
Organism: Tiaroga cobitis; assembly: GCA_030578255.1. Classification (NCBI taxonomy): domain Eukaryota; kingdom Metazoa; phylum Chordata; class Actinopteri; order Cypriniformes; family Leuciscidae; genus Tiaroga; species Tiaroga cobitis. The sequence goes on from CM060610.1 coordinate 35,522,887, forward strand.
GGAATGGGCCAAGGAGGTGCTGTCGCGAGGAGCATAAGTTCTGGGAACCAGGTCCGGTTGGGCCAGTATGGCGCAACTAGCAAGACCTGCTCCTCGTCCTCCCTGACTTTGCACAGTGTCTGTGCAAGAAGGCTCACTGGGGGAAACGCATATTTGCGAAGGCCCCGGGGCCAGCTGTGCGCCAGTGCATCTGTACCGAGAGACCCTTCGGTCAGGGAATAAAACCACTGGCAATGGGTCGTGTCCGGAGAGGCAAACAGATCTATCTGAGCGGCTCCGAAGATTCCCCAAATCAGCTGGACCGCCTGGGGATGGAGTCGCCATTCTCCCGGAAGAGGCGGCTGCCGTGAGAGCTCGTCGGCTGCACGGTTGAGCACACCCGGGATGTGAATGGCCCGAAGCGACCTCAGATGCTTCTGACTCCATAGGAGGAGATGGCGGGCGAGTCGCGACATACGACAGGAGCGTAGACCACCTTGATGGTTGATGTACGCAACGGTCGCAGTGCTGTCCGTACGGACCAGTACATGCTTGTGCAGAAGGAGCCCTTTGAGGCGGCACAAGGCCAAGCGTACTGCTTGCAACTCTAGGCAGTTGATATGCCAATGCAGTTGAGGCCCCGTCCACAGACCTGAAACTGCATGCCCGTTGTACGTGGCCCCCCATCCGTTGGCAGAGGCATCTGTGAAAACCACAGCGTGCCTGGACACCTGGACTAAGGGCACTCCGGCCCGTAGAAACGCAGGGTCCAACCAAGGGCCGAAGGTTTGGCGACAGTGCGGGGTAATGTTGACCCGGAACGTGCCGCTCTGCCACGCCCATCTCGGGACTCGATCGTGAAGCCAGCGCTGAAGCGGTCTCATATGCAGCAGACCGAGCGGCGTTACCGCGGCTGCCATATGCCCCAGGAGCCTCTGAAATTGCTTCAGTGGAACCGCTGACCTGCCATGAAAAGACTTGAGGCAGTTGAGCACTGACTGGACGCGCTCCTCTGTGAGGCGCGCAGTCTGGCCGACCGAGTCCAACTCCATGCCGAGACAAGAGATCCTCTGCGTGGGGCAGAGCTTGCTCTTGTCCCGGTTGACCTGAAGTCCCAAACGGCTGAGGTGCCGGAGCACCATGTCCCTGTGTTCGCACAACACATCTCGCGAGTGAGCTATTATAAGCCAGTCGTCGAGATAGTTGAGAATGCGAACGCCATGTTCTCTCATGGGAACAATGGCCGCCTCCACGACTCTCGTGAAGACACGGGGCGACAGGGCCAGGCCGAAGGGTAGGACCTTGTACTGATATGCTCGACCCTCGAACGCAAACCGAAGAAAAGGTCTGTGTCGAGGAAGAATCGAGACATGAAAGTACGCGTCCTTCAGGTCGATCGCTGCAAACCAATCCCGGGGACGGATGCATTCGAAGATGCGCTTCTGCGTGAGCATCTTGAACGGGAGCTTGTGCAGGGCCCGATTCAAAACTCGCAGGTCCAGGATCGGCCGTAACCCCCCGGATTTCTTGGGTACGATGAAGTAAGGGCTGTAGAACCCAGACCTCATCTCGGCTGGAGGGACCGGCTCGAACGCGTCCTTCGCCAGCAGGGCGTCGATCTCTTTCCTCAAGACAGGGGCATCGACACTCCACACCCGGGTGAAGTGGACGCCCCTGTACTTTGGAGGCCGGCGGGCAAACTGAATTGCATAGCCGAGCCGGATGGTACGGATGAGCCAGCGGGACGGCCTCGGAAGCGCTAGCCAGGCTTCGAGAGACCGTACCAACGAGCCCACCCGGACCACCGGCGTACCCCCGGAGGGGCAGCGAGGTGGAAGACAGGGACCGGACTCCGGAGGCAATGCAGCGGCCGAGAGAGGGGTCTGAGTGTGCGGAGCAACACCAACCTGTTTCCACCGGGGAGCAGACAGCAGGGAAGACCTGGAGGCGTTCGGCTGCTGGCTGACCCGAGGCGAAGGAAGGAGGGGAAACGAGGAGCGAGGCTCGGGGGCGTCGAGTCCTGGTTTCCGCACCTCCTTGCCCAGCGAGAGACGAGAGTGACGAGGCCGTGGCGGCGTCACTGACATCTGAGCGCTGGGGCGAGGGGAATGAGAGCGGCGAGGCAACGTGGCGGCGCACACTGTCATTCTCCTCTTGGATGGAGGAGACTGAACTTTGACTGCCAGTCCCGACCGTGAGGGGAAACGAGGAACGAGGCCCGGGGGCATCGAGTCCTGGTTTCCCCTCACCCAGCGAGAGACGAGAGTGACGAGGCCGTGGCGGCGTCACTGTCATCTGAGCGCTGGGGCCCGTGAACGACTCAGAGGAAGTGGACTGCTCAAACTTTGGGTACCGCTGATTACAGGATAACCAGCGGCGGAACAGAAACGAAATTCTCCACCCGGCCCTCCCCCGGGGGAAGGAGTGGTGATGACACGCACTCCCAAGAGCAGAACGTCACATACTCTGGGTCGCTCCTCTCAGGGTTGTTTCCCTTCCGTTTGCTGGGGAAAAAACAACTCCGAGCGGGCTGGTTTTGGAGGTGCCTCTGGACCACCAGTGTGGACATCGTCTAACCGAGGGCCAGCGCTGTGACTAATCACGGTCAGTCACTAAGCACAGCTCAACCCCGAGTTAGAACTACGCACGTGCAGTGGTAGTGAGAGAGGAAAAACTTCTGCAGATTTAGGCATGTTTGGCTTGCCATATTGGCACCAAAATGCTTCCATACTGCCAAAATTCTTCACACACATCCAGGCACTTTAGAACAGCCCAGGAAAGTGTGGCTGCGAAGTCTGAATCTTCAGCATGAGCACACCCCACTATAGTAGGAACTCAGCATCATTTTCAGAGTATAACAGCCCTCTCTCCGATGTAGCGATCGACATCTGTCCTCCCTGGGGCCCCGAATGAAATGCCTGGTCCCTCATGAGAAGGACCAGAAACCCATCCGAAAGCCTCGACGGCACACGGCACGCTGAACGGCTCCAGCCTCTACGAAAAAGGGGAGACGAACAACGTGCCGACGTGGTCATGCACTCCTGAGAGAACATGAACCACCCACGAACGCAGTCTCAACACACTGATTAGGCATGTGAAACCGTGATCGTGGCCGTCAACCAGGCATGCAAGATAGTGAACGTGGCCATCGCTTCGATGACACACGGCACGCTGGGCGCTCAAGCCTTCAGGCAGGCGAACAACGTGCCGACGTGGTCATGCTCTCATAAGAGAGCATAAACCACCCACGAACACAGTCTCAGCATGTTTGCGATGCGCTAGAGGAGTGAGTGGTTCGTGCTCACTGAAACCCTCAGATCACCAATGTTATTCGCCAAAGCAGCCCTCTTCTGGTGCACCAGAAGAGAAACTAGATCGGGAAATAAGCAAAGGGACTCACCTCATAGAGGCACGCGAGTCTTGATCTTGACCGCGCATCTTGAGCGCCGAATGACGCGCGCTGGGTTGCCGTGACAACCCGCGCTGTCAGCCGGCGCTCGACGGCACACGGCACGCTGAGCGCCTCAAGCCTTTACGAGAAAGGGGAGACGGACAACGTGCCGACGTGGTCATGCACTCCTGAGAGAACATGAACCACCCACGAACGTAGTCCCACACACTGATTAGGCATGTGAAACAATGAACGTGGCCGTCAAATAAGGACAGGAAACGATCGCATCCAGAAACACACGGATGAAACGTCATCCTGAAAAGGACGCGATCTTCACCCGTGTTGCTCTTTCACAGAAAAAACACTCTCTTAATTGTGCTGAAGCACACAGGGATAACCGCGGCAGCACAGCGGGGAAACTGCAAGCCCGCTGTGCGCACTCAACCGAATACCAGCTGTGACAACAGCTCTTTGAAAAAAGGCAGATCGCTTGAAGCAGCAGCTGGCACCCGGGAGATCGCGAAGATCGCTGAAGCGCCGTCACACCAACACAGAGAGGTCTTCCGAGAAACAGCAGACTCGTTGAGCGTGAAGACAAACACAATCTTGAAGCTCATCACTCAGAGGACACTACCGGTCGGCTCCGAAGGTAAAAGCAAATGTGTATGCGCTCGCTTCCGCTTTATACCCGCACTGACAGGCGGGGCGCGGAATGCAAGTCCTGCATGCCAATATTCATTGGCTCGTTTTAATTCACTCGAAGGCAATTGGTCTCCCTAGCGTGATCCCAATTCGTTGGAAACTCCTCCGACGAGACGTAGGAGTTCCCTAACGAAAGGGAACTCTCATTAGAGCATTAGTAGACTGTCTGCTTAATATCTGCTTACTCTTCAATTGTGATGCTCCCCAACAGAGATTCTACTGACTATGTAACTTTGCAGGTATATGTCAACTTATTCTAACCCTAACCCTACCAGTCTACTAATACTCTACTAACACTCTAATGAGAGTTAGTAGAAATGTAGGTGCAACTTTACTTATAGTCAACAGAATGTGAAACCGGTCATAGACATGGTTGAATGAGTTTGGTGTGGAAGAACTTGACTGGCTTGCTCAGAGCCCTGACCTCAACCCCATCCAACACCTTTGGGATGAACTGGAACGGAGACTGCGAGTCAGGCCTTCTCGTCTAACATCATTGCCTTACCTCATAAATGCTCTGATCCATATTATTTGGAATGGGGAAAAAAAGGCCGGTTTTAGGTTTTAATAGTGTTACACATGTTGATGCTTCCCATTTTAGACATCTTAAGTGGTTAGTTACAGAAAACAGAGTTGTGCACTTTAAATTATAGATGGTACACAAGATAATGAATAAAAGAGCTCCTTCAAATTTGAATATGTATTTTTATAGGGTAAGTGAGAAACATTGTTATAATACTAGGCAGAGTTTAATGGATATTACATTATGTCGTTTCAAAACAATGTACAGTCGAAGGTCTTTTGAATACTCAGGGGCACAAGAATGGAATAAGTTGCCTCTAGATGCAAAGAGTGTGTCAAATATGGTTGGCTTTAGTATGAAAGTTAAAAGTTGGCTATTAGATAAGTTGTTTTAGTGATTCATTTGTATTAATGTTTTTGGGTGGATGTTTAATTGTGATGTATATTTTGGAAATGTGTGTTCTTATTGTAGAGTTGTAAGTATAACAGTATGCAGTGCCAAGGTAACCTGTCTCTAGGAGTGAATTGTGCTTTACATCAAGGACCACAATGGAAATAAGTTTTGTTTAAACTTTATTGTGTTATCCTTGACAAATGAGTGTATTTTCCCCTATTATTTTGTCTAATAAATCAAATCAAATCAAATCAAATATCTACCTTCCCAAAAAAACGGAAGCTGTTATAGCTCTCCATATTAATGTCAATGTATTTAGAATGCATTGTCATTACAGTCCTTGTTGGTGTAATGGTCAGGTGTCCATACTTTTGTCCATATAGAATCTGTGTCCACTGTATGTCCATTACATGTATTCTCTGTGTCTTATAGGCTAAATAAGGGGTTGTCAAGGATTCTGTCAAGAATATAAGGCAGCTATATATTTTCAGGTTTTAAATTGGGATTTTGGAGATTTTTGTGGCTGGATGTACTGCATATCAGAATTGTGGGAGCTTTTGATTCTATTTTATTTTGTGATTTCCCTGGAACACAGAAATATATACATACTGTCACGCTTAGTTTTCGTGTTTCCCATCTTTTTTTAGCTTCTGTTTCTTAGGTTTCTGACTAATGTTCCTGTCTGTGTTTGAAATCGACCCCTAATTCACTATTCCCTACATTACTCAACTAATATAGTCCACTTGAAGGAGTGAATGAAAACGATTGAGTGAATTCGGACACTGAGTGCACCGGATGCTGCTTTTGCATATTTGTGCTTGCAGTTTAATATCATTTAAAACTTAGCAAACTGGGAGCTCCAATAGTGCGATGAAAAGATGTATCTTGAACTCTGTATCTGGAAACTATGTATAAACCTTAACCAAACAATATAATAATCAATTAAAAAGGAATTTATACCTGCATGATATTACGTTGTAGCCAAATTGAACCAGTGATTTGGAAAATGGATGGATGGATGATTCAGCTATGGGCATTATGGGTATTCTTTAGCCGTTGAGCATACATTAGTTGCAACCTCCTTATTGTGGTGCATTGTGGGATTGAATGAGTGCACTCGATTACGTCCACTATGGTTTCAGAGACCACTAAAAATGTCTTTCCCCTCAAATACGATTTCGGACACAGTCCCTGTTTGTTTCTATGGTTAATTATTGCAGGTGTTTCTTATTTAGTTCCTTGTTATTCCCTGTATATACTACCTGTTTAATTTCTTTTAAACCCAGACATCTGAATGTGGCCATAGTTGAATAAACACCCAGTGTTTTATGCAGAGTTTAGTTAATCATATAATTTATCACATAAGATATTTTTTCCTACACACCATTTGAAAACCTTAAACATCTTAATAGTTACAGTTGCATCTAAGATAAAACAACTAAGGGATAAGTGAAGAGACAGAGTGAGCCATCACATCAACTTTGTTCATAGGCTGCATCTGCAAATTACACATGACAAGAAGATGTAAATGAGTAAAACATGTGCAAAGAGGGAAGACGGTGAGCAGACAAAGTCTGAAAGGTGCAAATGATGAGATACATTCAGAATATTCACATAACCACCCACACACAGCTGTGCAGATATCACACTTACAAACACAATTTCTCCATTTTAGAGATTTTAAATGGTGGCATCTGTCCTGTTATCGGTTATTCTGATTTCTTCTCACCAGTGTGTAACTTCACGCACCTATACTTTGAGTACAAAGTTGTCGCCAGAAGTTAACTGAACATGTCTTAACTATTTATACACTTATTTATTATTATTTTATTATTAATTTAATTCCAAAACTGCAAATATTTATAGCTTGTACAATTACATCGACATGAAAATCAAATAAAAACATTACATTTAAAATTAAAAAGTCTTTTTTTCTTCTTTTTAGGTGTGGGTATGTGTGCAACTGCATGCAACCTGCGATTTCTCTCTTTTTATTTCGTCATCTTTCTCGTTTTCTTTCATCTATCTCACCTTTCGCTTGCCCTCGATGATGGAGAAGGGTGTTGTGATGGAGGGCCACTTGTTTCTGGGTGGTGGAGGCTTCTCACAGTTCCACAGCACTAAAATCTGAAACCACATTAAAACACATGACCTGCACTGCACATTTTTAATACATGTGAAAATGTATGTGACTATTCATTGTTAGGTTGTAAAATAAATAAATAAATAAATAAATGTGAATGTGAATTATTACTGACCACGTGCAAAAAGTAATTAACATTTCTCAACAAATCCCATACTCATTTATTAGTGCAGAAAATAGGTGTGAGAGCCTCCAAACCAACTAAAGAAATTATCTAGAGACTTTTCATTTTTAGAAACTGTGTTAATTAAGAGCATTTGGAGATAAGGCCTAATGTTAGCCCTTGTGAAAAAGAAGTGTGCTTGATTGTATTGAATATGCAATTCCAGTGTATTTCAAATCTTAAAAGAATATTTTCACACAGTAATGACATTAAAAGCCACTTAAATGTATTTAAAGAGATTTCACTTTCATGATGTTTCTTAAGACACTTAAGAACTTTTAAAAAGCGCACTTTGTAATAATGTCAATGTTTTACGTTAAAGTACATTTTAAATAAACGTTTTAATAATATTTCATCATGCTTTACAGAAGTGTTTATTTTGGTATCTTGACAAACATGCTAAAGCACATGTAAAGTATTTGATTATAATTTTAACTGTAGTGTGTTATTTGATATTACATTCAATTTGAATATATTTTAAATGCTAAATTAAATCTTCATCATTACTAATTCCATTAAGACTATATTTCAGTTTACCATCTGGCAGTTTAACCTGATTTCAAAGACAATAGAAATAGAAATTACATATAAAGCCTAAGCACTCTTAAGTTTAACTTATTGCATTTAATTGTATCTAATATGCAATTAAGTGTCCAAAATCATTCACACGTAAGCATATTCTTTTAAAGTACACTATTCCCTAACTAAGCATGTTAAAGTGCACTTTTTAAGGGAGAACATGATCATTAATACTGTGTGACACTGAATATTATACAATTTAGTATCCATAATATAAATTAAACCGATATGATGTCTGCTGATAGGAAAAAAAGTTGTTTACCTAAATTTAATGAAAGGAGCACCAAATAGGAGTTAAGAAAGTGAAGATAACATGATCTGCCATTTATCAGATAGCGCAATTATACTGAGTGTTTGCAAAGCCAGACTTGTGACTTGTTTCGCGTGATTAGTCGCTGCCCACATACAGGGACATAATAAAAAACGATGTGTGGAAAACCATGTCAAAAATCGGGGACATTCTAAATGAGTTTGATTCATGCATTGATAATCATTCATCTTCTTCGTGATATGATAAATTAGGCAGTGCTGCAATTAATATACCAACCCTTTCCTCTCCAGAATGCTAAAGGAACAGGAATCTTAATCTCAAATCATTCCAAACCTATATGAATTTATGTTTTTGACGCAGGATTATTATTGTTAACTAAAGAAAAAAGCTAAAAAAAACCTTGAACTACTTGAAATTATATAAAGGTTAACTGAATTAAAATGCAATATTTAAAAAAAAAACACACACATTGTATTTCAGTTGCCAAGGCATTTCTCTATTTTGTAAAAAAATATTAAAACTAAATCAACTAAAATGAGTAAATAAAAATGTATATGTTATTAATAATGTATGTATATATATATATATATATATATATATATATATATATATATATATATATATATATATATATATATATATATATATATATATATATATATATATATATATATATGGTTAAAAGAATATTCATATGGGTTTGGAACGACGTGAGGGTCATATTTTTATTTTTACTTGCAGTACATCTCGTTTGTGATTTAATATCCAGTTGTGCAGTCCGCCATTAAAGTGAGAACTCTGACCAATAATACTGTGACAATGTGACCTCCAGCAAAACAATTGTGTGAATGACCTCTAACATGATACACACTTGCAACGTATAATACTTTGTTTCATAGTTTCCTCTCATGTTCTCACCTGCGCACAGAACTTGGACTTGGTGACTGCATGGATCAGCTTGAATATGGGCTGCTGTTGGGACTGTAGAGGTGTGACCGCTTGAATGACGGCTGTAAACTCCTGAGATGGACTCTTACCTGCAGAAATACAGACGTGGATGGCAGAAATTACTTCAGTGCTTTTGGATAGTCTTTACTTGTTGATGAATTTCTTTGCTTAATTCACGAACCACATAAAAATGCATTTTCACACACTGCAAAAGAGCAGAGTAGCCCTTATGAAATCAGTCTTCAACAGCATCAGTCTCCTGTGTGTAACATCTCTCTGCGCTTGTATTAGTTTGCTTTATGGCAGCCGTTCAAAGAGAGCACCTGTTTATCTTTGTTCCTCCGCAGGGATTCGCTTCATTTATCTACGTTTGCGACTGTGACTCCAGAAACCCGACAGCTACATTAAGTCTCTATTACATCACAATAAAGGTTACTACAAAGAACAAAAGAGAACCAGAGAGGATAAAACTAGTAAAATGAATTGATCAAAGCTTTGAAGCTTTTCTGGTTCAGCAATAAACAAAAGAGAAGTTCATCACGCAGTGACAGTAATTACGTTTAGACAGAACATCTATTATCCCCATTTCCTCTCTGCAGGGATTCAAACTCTATAAAACAGAACAAAACAAGAACATGTAAACACACGCTCTGAAACACGTGAACAAACAGGCCACACACAAAGACCACACAGAAACAAACCACACAAAGACATAGAGAACTACAGTAGTAACTAATAAGCACATTCACACATCTACTTTTGGTTTAATTTTCAAAACGTATTATACCGTATGAATCTATTGTTAATGATCCACCCAAACTGTGGATCCATCCATCCATCCATCCATCCATCCATCCATCCATCCATCCATCCATCCATCCATCCATCCATCCACAGACACAGACACACAAAAATGAAATGGCCTCTCTCAGCACGGCAAGATCCTCGCATAATTAAATAAAAATGACAAAAGATTAATATAATTCACATATTTTACGTTTTAATTGTTTGTTTTAATAATATTTCATAAATAAATATTTAATGAAAATAATATATAAATATTTTATTTTATTGTTTGTTTTTAATATTAATATAGTCACAGAATAAGCAAAATTATGACGAAAACCATCTCATTACCCTACTATTAACCCACTAATGCATTCATTATTAAATCTCAAAGGAAAATATCTTAAAGTTTTATATTTTTACTTTTAACTGCTATTACACATTATTATTGTAAATATATATTTGTATACCTCGAATGTGTTCAAATATTTCCCCAGTATCAGCACTGGGACTTTTCACTGTTTGTTTCACTCCGCTTGTCTGTGTTTATACAACTTGCATCATTAAGCCAGTAGGTGGCGAAAAGTAACCGTCTTTATGAGTGAATAATTGAACCATTAATATAACAGATTAGTCTAAAAACATTGATTAATTTAGTAAAGAAACAAGTAGCTAAAACTGATCTTTGATGCTCATACCAATTGCTCGTCATTATGCCTCTGGGCACAGAAGGAGTGCATTGGCGTTTAATTTAAATGTAACATATGCAAAATAATCCTTGAATCATTTCTTATTTAAGGCCATTCCCGTTTCGAATATGTTATTTGTTTATTTTCAACAATAAGTATTAACATTCTGCATTTCAATTTTGTAGTGTGGATCATTCATTGCAACATTTAAACTGATTCTCATGTTTCAGAATGTTATCTACTTGACAAATAATTTATGCTACTGCCCACTGATATGCATTTTGAAGCTACTGTTATCCATTTTTTTTGGCCTTCAAACACCTTAAAATGCATATGTGTAGATCAGGAAAATCACATTTTTTGCAGGGGGGCATGCCCCCGACCCCCCGAGCAAAATTACTTTTTGGACCTTGGTATTTATACAACAGCCCTGGTGTTGTTACGCATGTAACCATGGTTCCCTGAGAAGGTAACGAGACATTGTATGTCATTGTAACGAGGCTGCATTATATGATGACACTTTGGGCAATGGCCCAGTCATGTAGGAATTATAGCAAAGGGATGCAGCGTCTTGTTCCCTTTGGGATCCATGGAGAAATTCCCTGAGACATTCCCTTTATGAGGGAACTTGCACTGAGTCGTATGACAACACTTTGGGGAATGAAATAGCCACTTCACCATACTTACAAATGCCTATCCTAGTGTGAGGCTGCTCAGGCACAACTCAGGACACAAGCACTTTGGACCCTGGAGTGGCTGGCAGGTCCAGGCTATAGAACCGTAGCCTCAGACGTCACACCCAAGGACCGTTGGCAGAATGTCTGATGCATATGGCACACATATCTGGAAACATTTCAGGAGTTTCGAAGTCGTCATCTGATTGGTTGAATTCTACAGGATGTCCACGAGACGTGTCTGTTGTGTTCTTTAACAGTCCGCCTGGAAACAAATGATGTGACGCCAAACTCCCTCGTGGAAGAACGCAATTGTGTTTACAACTGTGACAATAAATGCTTACCATGATCAATAAACGCTGGATTTTCAAAAGTATGTGAAGTCCGTGGCTCCATTGTTGCAGTAAACTTGCACAATGTTCTTGAATTAATCATTTATAGATGCAAGCCGGTCTGTTATTGCAGGGACATTTTCACGCACCTAAACATGACGTGGAACAAAATGAACTAATGAGACTAACGAGACTAATAGAACCTTATAAAGGTGCCAGTGACAACCCTTCTAAAACACCAGCTAGATTTCATGCTGGGACTTTAACCTGAGCCATAGGCCTCCCCCTTTAGGGTACCACGAAGGAAATGGGGCATCCACCACCTAACGTCGCGTGGAAGGCAGCTATGGCCACCACGCACACCTTAAGTGTGGATGGAGGAAAAACCTGCAGAAAACCTGCAGTCTTGAAGGAACTCCAGCACGGGGCCATGGGGTAGTTAACTGGGTTCAACTGACACCTTCTGTACCATAAAGTGAAGACTCTTCACTTTAAGGCATACAGTTTCCTCGTGGAAGGAGCTCTAGAATTGAGAATGGTCTCAAAAACCTCAGCTGATAGACCTATATCTGTGTGAGAAGGTCCCTCCCGACCAGAATCTCCCTCGGGAGACCGTCTAGGAGGGCTACAAGGTCCGAAAACCATACTCTGGCCAGTCAGAATGGGGATACAAGTAGAAAGTGGACCCCATCTTGGCAAACTCTTTCTAGAACTCCTGGGAGCAGAGTGATCAGGGGAAATGCGTACAGCCGAAGCCTCAACCACAGCTGCACCATGATGTCAAGCCCCAAGAGCTGGATGTGTGAGGGAGAACCAGAGGGGACAATGAGAAGTCTTTTGAGAAGCAAACAGGCCCACGTCCCCCTGGCCAAACTTTCTCCAAATCAACTATACCGTATCGGGGTGCAGTCTCCATTCCCCAGGCCTTAGCCCCTACCTCGACAGGACGTTGCTCCCAAATTCAGGTGCCCAGGGATGTAGAGTACTCTCAGGGAGAGTAGGTTCCCCTGGGACCACAGGAGGTGGTCCCCTGGTGATTTATGTACAAGACCATCGACATATTGTCTGTTTGAACCAGAACTTTGTGGCCTCTGAGGTCTGGGTTAAAATGCCTTAGGGCTAGTAGTACAGCTAACATCTCCAGGCATTTAATATGCCAAGAGAGATCATGCTCTTTTCACAGACCTCGAGTCGAGTGGTCTTACATGACCGCACCTGCCTCTGTGTGGGACGCATCTGTATACACTATCTTGCGATAACAGGATGCCCCCAACCCTGGGCCTAGGGGACAGGAAGCAAGGCTTCTTCCACACGATTATAGAACAAAGGCATCTGCATTTAACCTTGATCGTGCAAAATGGGTTGCCCCTGGTCCTAAGCCACCACTGCAAAGGTCTCATTTACAACAGGCCAAAATGTATCACGTTGAACGCAGCTGCCATGAGCCCTAACAGTCTCTAAAACTGCTTTACAGTGATGAGCAGGCATTGCTTGATTCTGGTCACTAGAACCGACTCAATACGTGCTGGAGACCGCTGTGCCCATACCACCATCCCCTGAGACTGAGCTAATATCAGTGTAAGTCTATGTAGTTGATAATCTGGGAGTCCTCCTTTGGAGTACCAGCTGTAGAAACCGACAGAGAGATAAATCGGTGGCCCACTGCAGTTATTTAATGGCGTCGGGCCCCACACCTTGGCCCTCGCCCAGGTCCCTCAGCAGGTCGGCCTGGTATGCTTGCAAGATGCCCATTGTATGTAAGCAAGTGCCCGCCTGACCTGCCACCATACACGCCTTACCCACAAGCTAGGATGTTGATGTCACCCAAATAACACACGTCGATGCTGAGTACATCCAACTCCTCAGAGCTGGACAAACCCAACATCAAGCACTCCCACTAGAAGCCGCAGAGTGAGCTTCCGTATCCCGAGTCTGAGCACTGGAGCTAGCGGTTGAGAGCTGAGAAAGGTCCGAAGCCATCTCTAACTCCTCCACTAGCTCCATCTTCGATCCCCAAGAATGAAGTCGCCGTGCTGCCTCGGCAGCTGCGGGACCCGAATGGCGGGGGACAAACTTGACCGCTTTCATTACACAAAGTCAGGCGGGAGTGAAGCGTTCTCAAAGTAAGCCGTTCCCATTGCGCTTAGTCAGCCCACTAGAGAGCTGACCGTGGGTGCTCTGCTCCCAAGCAGCTTACACAAAATGTGTGTGTATTCCCACCCGTGATGTAACGTGGGAAGGGAGGAACACACTTCTTAAACTGTTGCTGCTCACTCGTCATTTTATTCACTGATAGAGCTCAGTTTTATATGGCCTAGGGGACAAACGAACACCAAATAGTGTTACGTGTTACGCCGTCACATGTAACGGCGCGATGCAGCACCAATCAGAATTGGACTAGCTGCACACGTGCTTCATACACTGTCACGCTGAAGGCATTCGAGAAAGTGTCGTCATTTGATGCAGTGCGAGTTCCCTCGGGAGGGAACAGTACATTTACAGCCTTTCCAAGCTCATGTTTGGATTGACCACTCACTGGCTTCAGAACAACCACCCTGATGTGGCAGGAAATTATTTAAAAAAAAACTAAAATTGCAGAGCTGTGTACGAAGGAATCAAGAATTGTGTCATTGTGTATGCAAGCCTCAACATAAAAAATAAAAAAATCAAGGAAGACAGGGACACAGCAAACCATCGGTGCAATCCACTGGCCATGTTGGATGATATCTCATTACCTAATAAACAGCATGTATTGCAGGTAGCCGGATTTATAGTGTTGCCCAGGCAGAGCGAATCACACCGTATATCACGGCACAGTGAAGTTTTCTCAAGTTATGGCCACAGACAGGGAGTCTAAACTGCCCTGTCATCAAAATTATGGAAAGTGAGACTAACAACACCTGTGACAGCAGAGTATAGACCATCTATCACTTCTGCAATACAGATTTACTGCTGACATGTGAAGCCCAGGGACAAATCCATCACAGACCCCTACATGAGCATGCAAACACACAGGCCATGCTTAGGGAGGAATATGGGGGACACATATGTTCACCATCTACTATAAGATGTCACACACACACACACACACACACACACACTGGATAGACTGCTTGGAGGGAAACCAACATCTATCTGAGTTATGATTTCATTTTCGCAGCAACGAAGTTTTACGGCATTGAGCTGGAGGTGGTGAGGAGATGCAGACACACACACACACACACACACACACACACACACACACACAATCATACATATACACGCTCACCGAGTGTCGAGTAGTAGAAGGGGAAGAGGGTGAGGTCGCTGGAGAACTCAGGAAGTGCGTAGAGTCCTCCAGGCAAAGAATTCCACAAAATCCTGCTCCTGGTCATGTGCGTCCGTATCCGGTCATGGATAATCTGAATAAAACAACACATACATTAATTACTATTACAGTTTTTTTACAGTCGCTACGACACATTTCTCACTTAGGTCACTTTTTCAAAACTCTTCACACATTTCTCCTAACCAAATTTCAGCTCGGCACAACAGTTCATTCTTAATTCTTCCATAACACTAGCAAAGGTTGACAGCCAACAAACACACTTTGTCACCCACAAAACAATGACCTAAAAAACATCAACACCACTGTTTAGAATTCACTGCAATATATGTTACTGGAATGAATCAGACATTATGCAGTATGCTTCAATATATTTTATATCTTTTTTTTTTGCACTGAGTAATTCCAAAATACAATAATTTGTATACACACACCATCCACCGATACAGATACAATAGGAATGCTAATCTACTCGGTCTTCTGCATTTGGCCACAGGTTCTCATCCACATCACATCTTATGTCATCTAGGGCAATACACCTAGGAAAGAATCTTCTGGCATGCCTGATCCATCCCTGGCAATATTCTGCTGATATGTCCAGGTATCCAGCATTCATTGCGTCCAGGAGGGACATTTGATCATGTGGATGGTGGTCATAAACCTTCCACCTCCATGAGGAAAATAATTCCTCTATCTATGGGGTTGAGGAATGGAGAGTAAGGTGGGAAGAAGTGTGACATCATTCTAGGATGGGCTGCAAACCACTTGGTGACTGCACGGGAGTGGTGAAATGCCACATTGTCCCATACAATTATAAATGTTGGCTGATTTTCTTCACCTAACACAACCCTTCCATAGAGATCATGCAGGAAGGATACACTCAGTGTTGTATGGCCCAATTAGTGGTCTGTGTAAAAGTAGTCCATCAGTGGATAATGCTGCGCACATTGTGATGTTGGCACCCCTCTGGCCCGGGACATCCACTGTGGCTCTCTTCCCAATCACATTTATTCCTCGTCGCCGTGTTTTGGCCAGGTTGAAACCAGCCTCATTCACATCCCCCATTAAAATGTGGGGTGTTTGCCTGCCTTCAATCTCCATGACTCTCTAAAATAAATCCACAAGGCAACATAAGAGCCTATTACAGTAGTATACTAAATATTTGTCTTTGTGTGTGTTTGGTTCAAACCTGGTTTTGTTTAAAACCAGATCTGTATTTTATTGTGATCTTACCTGGACATATTGGTACCTGAGTTGCTTGACATGTTCAGAGTTCCTCTCAAATGGCACAGTGTACAACTGTTTAATCCTGACATGATGTTTTTTCAGGACTCTAAAAATAGTTGTCATGCTTACACTGTGAATATTTGCAAAAGTAACGTTGTCTGCCAAGACTCTGTCTCGAATCTCAGTGAGTCTTATGCCATTGTTTCTGATGACCATTTCAACAATGGCAGTTTCCTGCACATCAGTGAACATGGTCCCCCTAGCCACTCTTCTTCCTCTTTCAGCCACTTCTTTATCTCGGGCTGGGTCCATGTTTACATCACAAAACTATTCTGAAGTTGTCTCCTTTTGTTATGAAATTGAAAGATTTTAGGTGTTCCGCTACAATTAGAATCAGCTGTGGTTTGTCCAATTGTTTTTATAGCATTTCATTTTTAGATTCGAAATATATTTTATTACCATATTGGTATTGCTGTCTTATTCAGTTTTATAGTATGTTATTGTTTTGAACTTAAGTTTAAGAGTTTTGAAAACAGTATGTAAGCATGTGCAAATTGGCCTGTAGATACACAGAGTTTAGCTACGGCGTGAGTTCGATGCAGATGTATAAATTGGGCTTTACATACAACCTTGTGTGTGTGTAGAATTTAGCTTTGACATTTTTGACCCACACCTAAAAAAATCATCAATTTTATTTAGCAATTGAAAAAAGACAAAGGAGTTCATTTTTAGAAGATGTTTAATTTGGACTATTTTTCAATTATTTATTTGATTTAATATTACAATTTTATGATTTCATTAGTTATTAAATGTAGAAGTCGTCTAGTTAATTTAAAATTAAACTATTGTAAACTATTAACTTAAAAAAAATTGTATGCCATTAACATTAACATTGTATTGTTCATTGTTAGTTCATGATACTTTATACATTAAATTATTATATTTTACATGGCTCTCTCAAATATTTTCTTCTGATTGGTCAGCCGCAATGTATTATGGTCATCGTCAATAGCAACGATGTATAATGAGCGCTTATCCAGGTATTTGAGGCCAATGTTATACCAAATTATACTTGGTGTAGAATTTGGTGTAACACACTGTGATTTTGCCAAGAAAGATTTTGCCATGTTCCTGGATAAACATTCCTGTCCGAAAATCTATTGCTAACCATATCCTTACTCCTAAACCTAACCCTATCCATAAGTTATCCCTAAAATCAGAGGGAAATGATAAGTGAATAACACTGATAGGTGAATGTGGAAGCACCTAACCCTGGTTGTAAGCCTAAACTTGGCATAAACTATAAACTTAAACTCTAAACCATCAAATCTGATTGGTTAATTGGAATATTGTTCCAGGATCAACAAAGACGTTGATCTAGGAACATGTTGCACTTGGTGAAATCACGTTCACCAAAACACCACAGACACTCTCTCACTCGTTTCATTCAAACACAGTTGGTGCCTCAATTTCTCAGACTGTATTTACTGTATTTAATGAAACCAGAGGACTTTATTATTAATAGTAGGCCTACAGTAATACAGTGCTGACGTGTTTGTCTTGTTGCTATGGTTGTATGGGAAGCAGGGCAAGGCTGAGAGCCGTGGGAATGGAGCGAGGCTGGTGGCACGAGTGCTAATGAGTGTCACCTGTGCATCACACTGGTCTCAAGTCCCACAGAGGAACTCCGGAAGCAGTGACGACAGTGAAGGAGAAGAGAGGACAAGACCTAGGGCCATATGTATAAAACCTTCCATAGATTTCATCCTAAAAATTTGCGTACGCACTACGCACAAAAGCTAGATTTTGTATACGCACAACAGTTTTCAGATTTATAAAACCACGCGTACACCAGAACCTGCGCATATTTTGAATGAAAACAGATGGGCCTTATTTTTTTGCAGTGTAAATAATATCTGACTAAGCGCGTCACTGACAAAACGTTTTAAAAAATGAAACGTGCGGTTTCCTTGAAATTCTATCCTTCAAATACAATAGTATTTTTCATAATATTGGGAAGACCCCGAAAATAGTTCTAGGCTACTGTCTGTCTGTGCTTGACACCAACTGCGTGCAGCAGAGGTTCTACAGCCTACTGTCATCGGAGAATCCGGCCAATGGACCATTCAATCATCAAGGGAGTCCTTCAGTGTCTGTCATTATACTGTCTGTTTTGCTAAGCCATCTGCTTAGACAGGGTAAGTGCGCATCATTGATCATTATTCGCGCAGAATAGTTCTGCTATTTATAACACAATTTAAAGCAGAAGTATCATGCGCCAAGCAATCCTTGCTGTTAAAATATTAAAACACAGCATTCCACAGGAAAAGTGTTCAGAAGGAGTGCATCCACTACAAATATTTCTATTTAAATTAATATAAAAATATTGTAACTTCTGGATAATGATTTCATGAAACTTCAGTGCTTAACTCTATTAATGAGAGTGGCATATTCAATCTAAAAGTGCATATCAGGTGTAAAACAGAGTTTAAATCATTCTGTTTACTTCATTTCTTTGTTCACTCCAGTAAAAGTGTGTACGCACAATCTAGAATGTCTGTATGGTGCGGACATATTTACGCATAGTTTTTTTTTTTTTTTATAAATCCCGATATGTGCGCGGAAAATTGCTTTTGCATATTTCAATGTCTTTTTTTGTGCATACGCAACGTTTATACATCAGGCCCCTGGATTTAATGTTGTGTTGTATCATGTTTATATGCAGCAGTCGTCCATGAGGGGCTGCCGCTTTACTTTCGATTTGTTGTTGGCTGTACATTTTCCTTTACATACCCTTTTTGTTTGAATTTATTCATTCGTCTAGGCTAAAAGCTGCTTGTTGGGATTTTTCTCGCATCGGGGTCCTGATTGCCCTGTCGGGATTTATTTTGCGATAACAACTGGATGTACATTATCTATTACTAAACAAATGTAACATTATTGTAAAATGTCATGATTATGAAAAAAAATATGGCTGACCATCCCTATGAGCACATTAACTCAGTATTGTTCATTATTAGTTCATGATACCTAATGCATAAACAAATGTAACATTATTATACAGTGTTACAAAAAAGATAGATATATCAACATACAAATATAACCCTTCAAAGATGTTGTAGAAGCCAGCTTTGTGTGATTATGGCTCAAAAATAAAATAATCAACATGGCCGACTATCCTATCAGTCTTCAAAGGCATTCTCAACAGTATGCACACAGGCCTAATTACTCAAGTTAAACACATTAATCTCATTTTATTACAAGTCTAATTAATCACAATCTGCCTCACCCTCATCACAACAGGGTGCGTGCGATCTTTAAGCCATAAATAACCTGTAACACACACACACACACACACACACATACACGCACGCACGCACGCACGCACGCACGCACGCACACACACACACACACACACACATACACAATGTGTCCTGAGTCCTTCTCCCACTGGGCTTGATTGGTTCTGTCTCTGCAGAGCCAATTACGATCAACTACAGTCTAAAACTCTCATGTCAGGGAGCATGTGTGTTTGTGTATCTTTGTGCATTTACATGCTGATGTTTTAATGTGCTGTACGTGGAGTGTAGGGATTTTGTCAGATCCACGCAGCAAGTGAAGCATCTTGCAGCTCTTGTGGAGTAGAGCAGGGAAATAAACTCAACGTGGCATATGTTCTAGAGGATGTGCCAGTAAACCCGAGTCCACGGAGAGGGCATTTGATCTATGTGGTTAATTAGGCAGCATGTATTGCTGCATGCAAACACACCGCACATGCACGAGTGTTGAAACACTCATAGTTTGTCAACATGGTGCGGACTTCACAATGCACTAAATATCAGTCTATACAACAAAGTGTAAATGGTCCCCTCTGTATGTTTTTGTTTCACTAATTCTACTTTTCCCCAATGATCTCAGATGTTATCCTGACACCTATTTGTCTGGATGAATGAAGATTGTTTATTACAGTAAGTGATTTAAGTTATTAAATTAATAAATTATTAACTGCTGCTTGACTATGGTCGCAAGTTAGGTCGTTAGCCAAATAGTTCAATGATTAGGTGATTCCCAAAATCGTAGTTCCAACATACTTGCAACAGCATTGCAAAATTATATGAATGAACTACAGCTCTCAGTAAGATTTTTGGTTTTGTTTTTTGAAAAGGCTGCATTTATTTGATCAAAAATACAGTCCAAAACAGTAATATTCTGAAATGTTATTATAATTCAAAATATCTGTTCCCTTTCAAGGAAAGCCCCCTTGAGCGGGCTGAATGTAAGCATTGTCAGCTGCTACCATTGAAAACGCCGCGTTCCTGCCGGGCTATTTTCGAGGAGGGCGCCTCTGCTCACGTTCCTCGAGGCTCGGGTCCCGCTTCTGCCGCGGCAGTGCGGCGGCTCAGGTTGTAGGGTTCGCACATGGATCTGGCAGAGGGATTAGAGACGGGCCTCACCCTTTCTCTGCCTTCACCTGCCAGGTCCAGTGTTTTGTATCAGGGTCTATAAGCACGCTCTGCGGTTACTTCCTCCACGAGTGAAGGTACTGCAATTATCTAGTTCTGAGGAGCTGGATATTGTTTGTATCGAGAAAGGAAACACTGAAGACTCGTCACTTCAGACTCCTGCATTTGACATTAAGTGTACAACCTCTTCGTCGAGGCTTCCCGTTTTTTCCCAGGGCGCAGCGGTTCTCAGCGAGTGCTTATCCGAACGTCGCCCGGAAACGTAGCAGCATCAGGTTGCTCGCTCCCTCCGAGGAGGGCTCTAGAGCAGACAAGTCAGTTGCTGCCTGCCGGTTCACCGCTTCATGGCACTGCACTTGCTGCCAAAGCTACACCTGAAGCTAGTCTCGAGAGACTGGTACCCTTAGTAGATTTGGCAAAGTGGATACATCAGTTTCTGAGGAAGTTTCTGTACAGACACCACATCGGTGGTCTCTTACATAAACCATCAGGGGGGTCTGCTGTTGCGGGTATCGAAATCAGGGGGCAGACATCCTGTCAATAAAGGGGCCGCGGCCCGGGGAATAGAGACTCCACCCCGAGGTGGTGGAGCTCCTGTGGGAGAAGTTCGAAGTTCGGAAGAAGATCTGTTCGCATCTGATGACTCATTTTCCACTGTGGTTCTGCCTCACTCATCCAGCTCCTCTTGGGCTGGACGCCATGATGCAGACGTGGCCGTGGTTGCATCCGTACACCTTGCCGATTGCTCTGATCGATTGCTCTGCTCCCGGGAGTTCAGGAGAGAGTTCGCCGGGACGGGTCCGTCTTCTATTAGTAGCCCTGTTCTGGCCGGCCCGAGTATGGTTCTGGGACCTCGTGTCTCTCCTCGATGGCTTTCCTCTGGAGATTACGCCCAGTAGGGACCGTCTTTCTTAGGTGAAGGGGTCAATCCTTCACCGAGGGGTCAATCCTTCACCCCAGTCCAGAGTTGTGGAAACTGTGGGCTTGGCCACTGAGGGGGCCCAGCTCATAATACAGGTCTCTCAACCGAGGTTGTTGAGACCATCCTCCTCTCCCGACCTCCATCCATGAGGAAACTCTATGCCCTGAAGTGGAGATTATTCACTGGACCCAGTTAACAGCCCTTTTGGTACAGTGCTGGAGTTCCTGCAAGAGCACTTCTCTGCAGGGTTATCCCCCTCCACCCTATAGGTGTATGTGGTGGCCTTAGCTGCTTACCACACTTCTTTGGGTGGTATGTATTTGGGGAGACACCCTCGAGTAACCCGTTTAAAAAAAAACATTTATTATTATTTTATTAGTATTGTTTAATTATTAGCAGTGTTGGGGAAACATAAATGAATAATCCTTAGGCTGAAGGAAATGTGAATTCATGCATGTACTATAGACCAATTTTCAGTTGGTAAACATGGTGGCGTTTTTCTGTGGGCGGAGCTTAGGTGGTGGCAGAACGATCCCTCTGGCCGCTTCACTAACGTAAAGTCTGCAAGTTTTGTTAGCTTGTTTTTAACAATGACTGGAGAAAATCCGATTTTATGTTAATGTGCAAGGTCACTCACTGTCCAGGACCGCGATTGTTATTTGCAAAAGTTAATTTTAATGGACGGAACCAGATTGGCTGACCCGTACACTCATTGAGGATCTGACAGGATTAACGTTAACGCTACCTACGGTTGAGTGGCCTGACTTCTACACCTAGCTGCTACCTGATAGAGAAACGGAGGGCATATAAATCTTTGGATACCTATAACTATGTGCTGAATGGTGATGTGCAAGACTTGTGTGTACGATTCGCAGTTCTGCCTAGCCAGCGCAAAGACGACAATGTAAAGAGTGACATTACGGTGCAATTTTAATGAGGTGAATATTTTCTAGAAATAAAAAATTGCAGATAAACCATATTAATTTTTCATTGATTCTTGCACCCACCAACACAACAAGCTGACATTTAATAATAAGAAGAATAATTTAAGATCCTTATTTTGTAGCCGAATCTGTGCTGGTTTGTATTTGCCGCCTCCAGTTTTCCCTCTGTTCTGCCACCAGCTAGCGCCGTGACGTAACTGTGACGTCGGCTGGAAATTGGTCTATAGAGGGCATATATACTGCATATTTGTATTATTTAACATATTTAATTATTGCAGGTTTGCGTAATATTCTGAGTTTGCATTTCACTGTTTAAATTTCACTACAATTTAAAGAGAGATTTTGTACTATTTTAGGTAACCAGTCAATGACCAGTGTAAAATCTGGATCCTAAACCAAAACCAGTTAAGTCCCGCTTAACTGGTTATACAATTTTAATTATTACAGTTGTTTCTGATCACTGTGGCATGTTGGTGAAGTTGGCAGAAATATTCCTCTGTCTGCTTTCTGAACACATTTTTAGTCAGTCATATTCCTGGCAGTGATGTCTGGCAGTTCTCAGTAAGGCCTGTTATTAAAAGACTTGTCCAACACCTTCCTGAGATGAAGAGAAACCAAGCACAAACTTTCCTTACCATCTAGCTGACCAAGGCAGCCCTGTACCCTGGGAGAAAGTTCTCAGAGACGTGAAAGTGAGGGAGGGAATGTTTGTGTAAATCTGTCTGCGTTTTTATCTGTTGGAGAGGTCTGGAAAAGACCAAGTGCGTTTGATCATGGCAGGTATCATCTTCTTATGTGTGACAGCAACTCATGATAAAAGCTTTTGAAGAAAACAGAAGATGTCAACGAGGGAGAGAGACAGAGAGAGCAAGAAATGAGTGAGTGAAAATAAGAGACAGAGACAAAACAAAGTGTATGCTAAGCATGATCAGCATTAACTAAATTACCCACTGTATATGAACTATGACGCTGTGTGGAAAACAGTAGAGAGTCTCTTGCATCAAACTTTACATAGATTTCATCATAAAATATAAGAAAAAAACATACAGTTACTTAACTTAACAACAACATTTACTATGCATAACCTGGTGAAAAAGAAGTGTGCTTAATGCATTGAATGTGCACTTGTATTGTACCTCAAAAGTATATAAAAAACTGTACCTGAAAATAATATAATTTTTATGAAATACAAGGCCACTTAAAAAGGTCCACTTTCATGACTGTTTCTTAATCTTAACACACTTATAAAAGTACACATTACAAAACTGTTACAAGCTTTACCTCAAAGTATTTTAAATCATTATGTTTTAATAATCTTCTGTCATGCTTTAAAGAAGAACACTTATTTTAATGTGACAAACATACTAAAGCACATGTCAAGAATGAGGTAACACTTTATTTTTAAAATGTCCTTGTTACACGTTACAGTTACTATAGTAATAACTATGAATTATGCATAATTACATGCAACTAACCCAAAATCACAACCTAATCCTAATCTTAACCCTAGAGTAAGTGCATGCAATTCATATAACTTGGTACATAAATGTATATTTGTACAGTAACAAGGACACCTTAAAATAAAGTGCAACTGAATGTGATTATAATTTTAACTGTAGTGTTATGATATCAATATTACATTTAAAGTTTATATACGCAACTACCACTTTTCAAATAAAGCATGTCGCTTCATAAAATTACTGGAGTCACATGGATTACTTTATGATGTCTTTACTACTTTTCCGTTGCTGTCAATGGAGGGACAGAAATCTCTCAGATTTCATTAAAAAGATCTTCATTTGTGTTCTGAAGAGGAACGAAAGTATAACAGGTTTGGAAAGACATGAGAGTGAATAATTAATGACCAAATTTTTGGGTGAACTAACGCTTTAAAGGTCCCCTGACATGAAATTGTCACTTTCTGAGGTTTTTTAACATTAATATGAGTTCCCCTAGCCTGTATTTTGTCCCCTCGTGTCTAGAATTTTCAATCGGTGTAAACCGAGCTTTGGCTATTTTTCTCTTCTCTGCAGCTCAGACACGCTGATCTTGAATCTCCCCTATATGACGTCATATAGGGGAAAGGTTACCTCCCCCTTCTCTGCTTTGCCCGCCCAGAGAATTTGGCTCGCCCATGAGAAAACGAGCTAGAAAAAGGAAGTACGAACGCGCCGGCGCGATATTAGTTTTTCCTAGAGAAATAGCTTTGAGATTTGAGCTTTTCCTCGAGAGATATCATGGCTTGCAAACGAGCGAACCATGGCAGTTGATCAGTGTTCAGATGTACAAATGAACACAAAAGTATTTTTTAGTTCCTTCATCCGAGCCTCTGAAGAAACAATGGGTTAATTTTATTTTCTCTGGAAATGCGCCGACAAGTTGTCTATGGTCCAAACATTTCACCGACGACTGTTTCCTCAACTCGATGAACGTCTGAAAATAAATCGATCGAGCTACCAAGCAACAATTTCTGATGTGTAGCCTAATTGTTCAAGTTCAGACAGGTAAGTTAATCTTTCTCTCAATACTGTTTATGCATCAGTAAGTCAAGCCAGTGACTAAAATATCAACTTCACATCGTTTCTTTTAGTAGGATGAAAATAATCTTATTTAAATTCTGAACAAATTATACAGAAAGCGATCAAAGAACAATCTTTCCACACAGCGCGAGTTATGAAATCAAGGACGCACGTTACACTGCACAACGAAGCTCTTACTGTATTAGGTATTTACATCATCGTGTTTGCATTGGTGAAAGCATTAGAGAGAGCAGAAACTGAGTTGCAATGATAAGATTTTTATCTCGCGATCAACAGACTGTCATCTGCTTGCTCAATGCTCATCATCACGGCAACATTTTATGTGATGGGAATAGATCTAAATACTTCTCACGATTCGTTAATCTCGATAGCTGTAATAGTAAAAACGTATAACAGCTGTAGTAAAAGTATTCGAGAAAGTTTCCCATGTAATACATAGCTGTCACAGTGTCTAGTTGTGTTTCACTGGGTTATCACTAGAGGTCCTCATTCTCATGGTGTCATTCACATTTACTACATTTCCCAGCATTCTAGTCTGTCACTCATCTAATTATCACACTCAGCTGTATCCCGTCACCTTGTTAGTGCTGTGTGTATATATTCCCTGTCTGTGTCAGTGTTTGTTACGGAGTCCTTGTTTAATGTCCCCACGCTTCCGTTCCTGTTGTTGCTTCTTGCTCGTGTTTTGTCGTTTATGTTCTTGGACTGTCTTTGTTGGAATTTGACCCTTGCCTGGACTGGATGTGAGTACGGGTTACCCCTTTTAAATAAATACCTGCAATTGGATCTACGTTGTCTGTGTGTGTGATCGTGACAGAAGGACTCCGTCACAAGTGATCCAGCGGTATGGAGACTGAGAAGGGGAGGAAACAACAGAGAGGGAAGTCTCAACCTAAGGAGATTCCTCCTCGTATGAATATTTTTGATTGCTTTGCTTTGTGGGCCCGATTGACAGAGGAAGCTGATGTCAAGAAAGTTTCCTCAATCCCTTTAGACCATCCCAGGGAATCATTCGAGGGAACCCGGCTGGCAAGATTTTCGGGGACCCGAGGAGGTCGTAGGAGAGGAGGTACTGGAGGAGGGTCCAGGTGTCACTCTCCACCTCGAGTCTTCATGGAACCAGAGGAGGTGAGGTCTACTCCAGACTTAAGTTCACCACCCATTCAGTCCAGTCCAGAGCCTGCCCAGAGCTCGGGTTCTAGTCTGCATTCTAGTCTGTCACTCATCTAATTATCACACTCAGCTGTATCCCGTCACCTTGTTAGTGCTGTGTGTATATATTCCCTGTCTGTGTCAGTGTTTGTTACGGAGTCCTTGTTTAATGTCCCCACGCTTCCGTTCCTGTTGTTGCTTCTTGCTCGTGTTTTGTCGTTTATGTTCTTGGACTGTCTTTGTTGGAATTTGACCCTTGCCTGGACTGGATGTGAGTACGGATTACCCCTTTTAAATAAATACCTGCAATTGGATCTACGTTGTCTGTGTGTGTGATCGTGACACATAGCTATTTCATATGCAAGCATGTCAGCCAATCACAGCAGTGGCTGGCTACACTGAATCCCACAGCAGACACGCCCCTTCAAACAGAGCGTTCAAATCAGAGGCTAAAATCAGGCTAGGAAAAATGCCTAAAAAACATACTAACATTATAAGGGCAACCCAGGAAACATTATAAAATAATAAAATAACCCCATGTCAGGGGACCTTTAAGCATAATCCAAAATAAGTAGCCTACACTTTTTAAAATAATTTTTCACAAGTGTAGCCTATTGTCACAATTTGGTCTTGTCTCTGTCACGTTTTGGTTTGTTCATGTCATGTTCATGTCATGTTCCATGTCTGTCATGTGATTCCCTGTTTGTCATGTGATCCTGCCATGTCTTTTCATTGGTTAATCGTCTGTTCTTTGTTCACAGGTGTCCCTTGTCTTGTCATTAGTCTGTGTATTTAAGCCCTCATGTTTGCCATGTGTCTTTGTTTTCTGTGACCACTGTTGCGTACGTCCATGTCCACGGTTTTGTTTCATGCCATGTTTTGATCCTGTTATAGGTTAATTTTGAATAAACTGCACTTGGGTTCTCTCGCTACAACTTGCCGCCAGTGGATCCTTACACCTATACATTTGTATAATACTGACATTACCAAACTAGCGTTTTATGGAGAGAACGTGGACAACAAATAAATACCTGATACTAACATACTGCTAATTTAAGTCATAATTCATTCATTCATAGAAAAAAAACAAAATAGAGACATTTTCACAAGTGGACTTTTGGATGTCACTGCATTTTGGAAGCCATGACAGAATCAGTTTTGGAAAGAAATTTCCAAATTAGATTTTTATAGGATTTTTATAGGATTTTATATGATATTTGATATATGATATGATATATAATATATGATAAATGATATGATATATATTATGTATGAAATACGAGATATAATACACTATATTGCCAAAAGTATTTGGAAAACCCCTCCAATTCATTGAATTCAGGTGTTCCAATCCCTTCCATGGCCACAGTTGTATAAAATCAAGCACATAGGCATGCAGACGCTTATACAAACATTTGTGAAAAAGTCGATAACTCTCAGGACCTCAGTGAATTCAAGTGTGGTACCGTGATAGGTTGCTACCTGTGCAATAAGTCCATTTGTGAAATTTCCTCACTACTAAATATTCCACGGTAACTGTTATTATTTGGTATTATAACAAAGTGGAAAACAATTGGGAACAGCAACTCAGCCACGAAGTGGTAGGCCACGTAAAATCACAGAGCGGGGTCAGCGCATGCTGAGGAACACAGTGAGCAGAAGTCGCCAACTTTTTGCAAAGTCAATAGCTACAGGCCTCCAAACTTTTTAGATTAGCTCAAGATTAGCTTTAGATTAGAACAGTGCGTAGAGCTTCATGGAATGGGTTTCCGCTGCATCAAAGCCTTACATCACCAAGTGCAATGCAAAGCGTCGTATGCAGTGTATAAAGCACACCGCCCCTGGACTCTAGAGCAGTCTGGAGACGTGTTCTCTGGAGTGACGAAGCACGCTTCTCTGTCTGGCAATCTAGTGGACGAGTCTGGGTTTGGCGGTTGCCAGGAAAACGGTACTTGCCTGACTGCATTGTGCCAAATGTAAAGTTTATGGAATTATGGTGTGGGTTTGTTTTCAGGGGTTGGGCTTGGCCCCTTAGTTCCGGTGAATGGAACTCTTAAAGCTTCAGCATACCAATACATTTTGGACAATTTCTACTCCCAACTTTTTTGGAACAGTTTAGGGATGGCCCTTTCCTGTCCATAAAGACATGGATGAGTGAGTTTGGTGTGGAGGAACTTGACTGGCCTGCACAGAGTCCTGACCTCAACACAATAGAGAACCTTTGGGATGAATTAGAGCAGAGACTGTAAGCCAGGCTCTCTCGTCCAACATCAGTGCCTGACCTCACAAATGCGCTTCAAGAAGAATTGTCCAAAATCACCATAAACACACTCCTAAACCTTGTGGAAAGCCTTCCCAGAAGAGTTGAGGCTATTATAGCTGCAAAGGGTGGGCCAACTCCATATTAAACCCTACAGATTAAGAATGGGATGTCATTAAAGTTCATGTGCGTGCAAAATAGTGTATATGATATATGTGATATGATATGAGATATGATATATGATGTGTGATGTATGATATGTATCTGTATGATATATGATATGATATAATATGATACATGATATATTAAATATGATAGTAGATCTATGATATGATATTATGTGAAATGATGATATCAATGATGCAATGCGATATGATATTATAAGATACAATACATTATGATATATGATAAAATTGTTTGATATTTTGTTGGGTCATCTTATGACTTCAAATGTAAAAATCACTGTAGAACTATAACTATATGGTATAATAAGGTTTCCAAATCGTTCTAACTCTAAGAGAGTAGTTGAGTCCCCAACACAACTACAACTATGAGGAATGATACTGTCAGAGTGATTCTTTTCCAGCTGATGATGGTAAAACAAGACAGCCAATCAAAATCTGTCCTACTTTAAAGCACGTGTGGCTATTATGTTCCCAAAACATAACTGAAGTGTGCACTTAAAATAAACATAACATAATAGTCCATTGCTGTGAAAGCTAATATACTGTTATCCTTATATATCTTTTTTTTTTTTTTTTTTGGTGTGAATGGGCCAGACTTTGAGACAAAAGAAGGACTTAAACGCTTTCGAGATGCCGAGAGCTCCACATCCACGACTAACTTGGACTTGACAGAGCTTCACGAGTCACGACTTGACAGGGACGCCGCTCTTGCATGTACTTTATTAGACAGGTGAGCAAATGTACATAAAACAAATGAATGTTATATAGCTCAACATGATGAAATGTTAGAATATGATCAGTATGTTATACCTTACAGCTAGTCTCAAATAGCAAACAAACTAACACATAGAATACCATTATAACTTTCAACACACTCAAATGCAGTTTAGTGTGATAGTGTAGTAGACCAAGTGAAACAGCGCTGCGATACCACACAAGTTTAATTCGTCAAATAAACTTGCCTGTGTGAGTAGCAATTCAGCACTTGCGGGTAGTTCAGTAGAATTAAATGTCCTTATTCCTAATATCTGCGGGACGTGTGGTGTTGATATCAGTCTTTTATTAGCAATCGAACCCTGCTTCATATCACAGTCATGTTAAAAAACATTGTTTTCACTCATCCATAAACATTATTAGATCCATCAGCATGACACCAAGTCCCATCATTCTGCTTATCACTGCGTCATCAACCTACGCCTTTGTTATTGTAAGAGATTAGCGACCCCTAGCGGCGTAAATTTTTTTTACATATTGTAGCTTTAACCCTCTGAGGTCGGCTATCGCGCCGGCGCGATAGTCTCGCTTTTTTCTTATCAGTGCAAAAGAAACTCAAAATACTCTGTTGATTTTGATCTTACATATTAAGTGTTGTACATCATTAGATCCTGATAAGTGTCTATTTTTTTGTGGATACTCACAATAAAAGCAAAGTGTTGTGCTTTTCGCCAAATAAAGAAAAACAAACATGATGCGCGTTCTGCCTTCTCTCTGTCAGTGAAGTCCATTCTGAAATGCGTCCTAAGATTATTTTTAATTCCGCGAATACTTGTCATACAGGCAAGAGTGTTTTTCCATAATGAAGCTTGAACTCTCTTCTTTTAAATGAATGAATTTATATATAAAAACAAATGTTCTCAGCTTATGTAATCTGTATGAAAAGTGAGAGATGTCAGTATTTTTCTTTCCAGCTCATTACACCTAATTACGCGTTAATGTGCCACGCCCACGGAGAGCGCGCGCTATTCAAACGTAAATGATCTTAGACAAGCCGTTCAAACATGCCAACGCCCACCAGCTGGATTATAAAACACATCGTGTTTTAAGTATCTTGTACAGCTGTGTACACAGCGTATCCTTTCGCTGTGAGGAATAATACTATCTAATCCTGGAAAATGTATCAGAAGTTCTGGTAGTTTCATTTCGAGGAGCAACGGATCCAGCTGATGTAGTAAGTCATTTATTCTAGTGCTTTGTTCTAATCGTGATATTGAATTTGTCGGACTGTAAACCGCAAAAAGACTGTTTAAATATGAATTGCGTGTCTGTGTGTAGGCTAAATGATGAGTGAACGGCAAAGGCGCGCACGCTTTCTTTACTACAGTTATACAGCGCGTGCCTGTGCCTTGTTCATTCACTCTCGCACCTACATTAGTAAACGTTATGTTTACATGAACACATACAAACTATATTGCTATAGCCTACTAAGATGAGTAAAAATAGACTGAAATATGTTGAAATAAAATGTCTGTATAAGCAACAAGCTGCAAATTCACATGTATATACTAATATATCATACACAATATATTACAGACTAAATATGAATGTTTAGACACGATTTTGTGATTAGTTTTGGATAGATTATAAAGTTTTGACTGTAAAAAAAGACTACTGTCACATTAAATAGGTACGCTTTTGTTCACCAATTTCTGCTCATAGTTAAATATACTATAGTATGATGTTTTGTCAAAAATAAAGTAGGTATATTTAATTATCAACTAAGATGTTATTATAGTGTTTGTTCCAATATTCAAACTAATGAAACCTTTTTTAATACGTATGATAAAATGTATACTTTTTACAAAGAAATACACTTGAAATATTGTTAAAATTGTAATTGTTGTTGTAATTGTAAACTATTTGTAATTGATTACAATTTCTAATTGTAAAATATGTATAGGCTATATAGATATTTTCTTTTGGCCTTGCATTCTTTGGGATCCTGTGACACACCTGTGTGGAAGGGCTAATTAATATGCAGCTCATTATGCAGCACATTATCCGGCCTTTGACTTCTCAGGTGTGAACACGCCTCCACGCATATTGCCTTTCCAAACCAAAGGTCTCTAATAAAATTTAAATCAGTGTATGTGTTTGTGTAAATGATTAGGCAGGATGATTTTCAGATCATTTTGAAGCAAAAATTCTAGGCAACAACACTCATTAGTCAAAAGTCTTGTGGACACATATTTAGTATGTGTTTTGTGGCCTTATTTCAGACACTTTAAGTTTTAGTTTTTTCAATAACCATGCATAAGCAATATTCTCTCAAAAATACAAACATGTTTCATAATTGTTGCTCAGAAATTCCGGTAGCCCAGTTTGTGCTATATTGAGTGAATTTACACCTTTGCCATTAACATGTTTATAAATAACTGAAAAAAGCACAAATGTCAGAACATGTCAGAACACCTCAAGGACCCCAAAAACCCTTAGACCTCAGAGAGTTAAGAAATAGTCAAAGGTTTTGATGAAAAATCAGAATATCTTCTTTTGTTAAAGTCATTCAGGTTTGGAATGACATGACGGGGAGTGAATGACAACAACATTTAAATTTTTTCAAACTATCCCACAAACCCACTGTACAAACCACATCAACCAGCTGTCAGTCCCTCGTTCACACATTTTCCCCAGTATGACTTATTTGGACGAGGCAAATCTCTTTCTGCTGTATCTGAGGACTCACCTCTAATGTGGTTAAGACTATCTTTGTGACGGAGGAGAAGTAGGCGTCCCACAGGAACTGTGTCTGCTGCCGCAGTGCCAGGATTCTGTCAGAACTCACAGACCTGGTGATAGATGGAACCTGGAAGAGTGAGACAGAGCAAGATCTGCTTTCAGATGTACTGTGTGTTTGTGTATTCAAGGATGCTTTAGTGGTTAGCCCAACTTTTGGGCTGTCTGTAATTCAAGTGTCAAGTGGATATTGATAAGATTTGCAGCGATTAACAACTAAAATTCTAGTCTGTACCTCACACAAAACTATTGCATACCACCAGAGAGCACTTCAAATACAATGCCATTAGATCCCATAAGAGATCCCATAAGAGAGGGATTAGCAACTAAAAACTAAAAAACATTATATTAAACAAAATTATTTTATTTTGTTGACAGCCCTATTATTTTAACAGAATAAGGAATGAATTAAATTCTGTAAAAAAAAAAAAAAAAGTTTTTTCAATAACATTAATAGCAGATAGAAAAGATACAATGTTAAATCAATGCAAATTAAATATTCTCCAAATAATATTGTAATAATTTGCTTTGGCCTTAGAACAGTGACCATATAAAGCTATTTAATTATGGAAACAAGTTGTCATTAATATCGTGCTTAATATGTTTTGTTATAGTGTATAAGCTGGACATTATACATGAAAATACTGTATATAGCGGCCTTTATCAAATGTTGGGGTCCCTGGAATAAAAAAAGTTCATATCCTGTCCTTTTAATACTAATGTGAAATAAAACATTACAGTAATTGGTGAACTGTGTGTATTTGAATTTGTGTGTGTGTGTGTGTGTGTGTGTGTGCAAGCCTAAAATGTCATTTATTACTATTCTGTACTGCACTGTATGTTATACCAGCAAAATCTTAAAATCAGTATTATAAATATAAATATAATATAAATACGTTATAAATATTTTTAAACGTTAGAAGAGACCTCTCATCAATTGTGTCATGCAAAAATATGAAGATATCAGTTGTCCCTGAAAGCAAATTTTTTCTTCTGTAATTCGGGGGAAATAGTTAATTGGCTTGATTACAGTAATTAAAAGCTCAGGGGAAAAGTGTGATACGATCACCCCTAAATAACATTTAATAGATCCGATTGAGAGTTTGAGCAAGATTTAATTAAAGCTCCCAGTGCAGTGAGTGGTCACTTTAGATGTGGGGCAAAGCAGGTCAGCTGTTTCAGTCTGCTGTTAAGAGGAATGATGGAGGATTTTAAATGGATAGTAATATAGTAGTGTTTTCTCATTACTGTGTGATCACATTAGTAGATCACATTAGTATAAAGAAGACTATGACGATGTGTTTGTGGAGTGTCTTGGGGGAATTGTGCACTGATGGTGTGATGTGAATGTGTATGTGTGTGTGTACCTGCAGTGTGTGTGTGTGTACCTGCAGCAATAATCTCTCATCTCCAATGATAGCGGCTTTACTCCAGTCAATGACCTCTGAGAAGGGCAGCTCCCATCCGTTACTCAGCAGCACAGGAATACAGGCCGCCTGTGAAACACACACACACGTACATATCAAATCCTCACCCCTCTACACAACTGCCACCAACAACTGTACAACACGTTCACCAGTGTTCATTTCAATCGATGAACTGTTGTCAAAATGTACACTGACACCTTGAAACAATGTCATTTTCTCTGTGGACTTTTTTTTTAAATATTTGCCAATAGCTTTTAAATTCTAAAATGTTCAGGAATTCTAAATTCAAATATTTTTTGAATTTAGAGAAACACAGAGACCCCATAGACTTCAACGGAGAAAAGTGAAGTCAGTTAGAAGCACTCACTTCCTGACGTCTGAGCGCACTGGGCAGGCTCAAACTGAGCTGGACGACGTAGATGTGACGTGAGCAACCTGTCTGACAGTTGTACGTCTTCTAGTAGCTGTGCCAAAAGGGATCTGAATCATTCCCTTCCGAATCTTGCAGAGAATGAGAGCGTGAGTAAGAGCTGTCCATGAGCTAGCAGCAGGATCAACTTTATGACTCTCTATGGGCTTCTCCCTTGACTTTATTGGACGTTATGCTTCCACGTCCCCCCGATTGTCATGAGCTTCTCCTCCTGTCTATACGGTAATATCTCTACTGTGCGACAGAGTAGCCTATTTTTACAAAAACTGCTTCTACGGGGCCATAACCTAAGATACAAGGTAATGGAGCCTTTTATACATTGTAGTGTTTCCTCAGATGTAAAGTTATTCGCTGTCAAAGTGACGCCAAAATGAATGGGAGTCAATGGAATGGTAACAGCAGGTGATGTGGTCTGTTTAACCAATGGCGGCCCCCAGGGAAGCTTCAGTTTCCGGCTGATGGATTACCCCCTTGGGTTATCAGTAATTCCAGCCGTACTTCCTGCATGAACCTAACAAATCTGCATGATGCCAACCTATGGTCCTCATTGGCTGCCCGTGAACAACTTGTACTTTGACGTTGCTGAGGCCTGGAAGAATTTGGTTCATGTTGTCGACATGTCGAGAAGACACTGTTTTCTGGGCTGCGAAAGCAAATATATTTTGCTGCACTTCCAAAGGACTATGACTCCGAGGCTGGAATTGATACGGTAAAACTGACGCCATCGTTACTTTTCATATCACTGTTTATCAAGCACTGAGGAAGCCGCCAGAGCTAAAGATATGGCAATGGACGTTTTGTTTCCGAAATGCCGTAAGCGGAAGATATGTAGTCTGTGTCGTTCAACCTGAGCATGCCGTGTTGTTATTCCAAACACATTTGTGAGTGTGTGAAGAATGCTATTTTGAGTGGATATTGGGACACGAGAGAAGTACAAAGCCTTCTTTAAATAATAGTTTAGCAACCAAATTATACATCACGACTAACAAACGACTCATTCATGGGAATGATTCATGCCGAATGAGAGGTACGTGAACCCACTGCAGGGTTCAGTTTCAGTTTCGATTTTTAAATCATTTATTTTTATTTTATACATATATTTTTCTCTTTTTTTCTCTGTTCTGAATAAGTCTACCAATACATTTAAAGGATTTAGAGTGAGGGTAAGAAAAATAAACGTTTGTCTAAACAGTGTTTAGAGTTTGTTAACGTTTAATTTTATTTACCAGTTTTTTACATTATTTCTGAATCTAATAATACTATGCGACTTATATACAGATGCAACTTATCTATGTTTTTCTCTCAACTATGCAAGTTTGACAAGGTTCGACTAATTTTCTGGAAAATACGGTAAATAGGCCTAATAAAATTGAGCTGTAGCCTATTGTTAAAAAGCAGATTTACAATGGCGACCGCTTGCACCAATAAATCAAGCATATTATGTTCATTACTCTCTCCCACATTAACTTTGGGTTTAAAGTCCCTGTAAAGGCAATTCAAAAAAAAAAATTCTAAACCCATTATAAATGTTAGAAATGTATTGCTAAAATATATTACAAAGACTGTGAATTACTGAATTTTGGAGTTGCACCATTGCTATTTTCCGGATTTTTTGGGCGGGGCTAAAACGGGGCTCGATGACGCACTGGAGCCCCTGAGCTCCTGGACACACCCCTAGTTGATGACGCACTGGAGCCCCTGAGCTCCTGGACACACCCCTAGTTGATGACGCACTGAGGCCCCTGAGCTCCTGGACACGCCCCTACTTGATGACGCACTGAGGCCCCTGAGCTCCTGGACACACCCCTAGTTGATGACGCACTGAGGCCCCTGAGCTCCTGGACACACCCCTAGTTGATGACGCACTGAGGCCCCTGAGCTCCTGGAC
The DNA here is from genome assembly GCA_030578255.1 of Tiaroga cobitis. Taxonomy (NCBI): domain Eukaryota; kingdom Metazoa; phylum Chordata; class Actinopteri; order Cypriniformes; family Leuciscidae; genus Tiaroga; species Tiaroga cobitis. Next base: position 35,558,736 of record CM060610.1, read on the forward strand.
ACACCCCTAGTTGATGACGCACTGAGGCCACTGAGCTCCTGGACACACCCCTAGTTGATGACGCACTGGAGCCCCTGAGCTCCTGGACACACCCCTAGTTGATGACGCACTGAGGCCCCTGAGCTCCTGGACACGCCCCTACTTGATGACGCACTGAGGCCCCTGAGCTCCTGGACACACCCCTAGTTGATGACGCACTGAGGCCCCTGAGCTCCTGGACACACCCCTAGTTGATGACGCACTGAGGCCCCTGAGCTCCTGGACACACCCCTAGTTGATGACGCACTGAGGCCCCTGAGCTCCTGGACACACCCCTAGTTGATGACGCACTGAGGCCCCTGAGCTCCTGGACACACCCCTAGTTGATGACGCACTGAGGCCCCTGAGCTCCTGGACACGCCCCTAGTTGATGACGCACTGAGGCCCCTGAGCTCCTGGACACACCCCTACTTGATGACGCACTGAGGCCACTGAGCTCCTGGACACGCCCCTACTTGATGACGCACTGAGGCCCCTGAGCTCCTGGACACGCCCCTACTTGATGACGCACTGAGGCCACTGAGCTCGTGGACACGCCCCTACTTGATGACGCACTGAGGCCCCTGAGCTCCTGGACACGCCCCTACTTGATGACGCACTGGAGCCCCTGAGCTCCTGGACACGCCCCTACTTGATGACGCACTGAGGCCCCTGAGCTCCTGGACACGCCCCTACTTGATGACGCACTGAGGCCCCTGAGCTCCTGGACACACCCCTAGTTGATGATACACTGAGGCCCCTGAGCTCCTGGACACGCCCCTACTTGATGACGCACTGAGGCCCCTGAGCTCCTGGACACGCCCCTAGTTGATGACGCACTGAGGCCCCTGAGCTCCTGGACACGCCCCTACTTGATGACGCACTGAGGCCCCTGAGCTCCTGGACACACCCCTAGTTGATGACGCACTGAGGCCCCTGAGCTCCTGGACACGCCCCTAGTTGATGACGCACTGAGGCCCCTGAGCTCCTGGACACGCCCCTACTTGACGCACTGAGGCCCCTGAGCTCCTGGACACGCCCCTACTTGATGACGCACTGAGGCCCCTGAGCTCCTGGACACACCCCTAGTTGATGACGCACTGAGGCCCCTGAGCTCCTGGACACACCCCTAGTTGATGACGCACTTAGGCCACTGAGCTCCTGGACACGCCCCTACTTGATGACGCACTGAGACCCCTGAGCTCCTGGACACGCCCCTACTTGATGATGCACTGAGGCCCCTGAGCTCCTGGACACGCCCCTACTTGATGACGCACTGAGGCCACTGAGCTCCTGGACACGCCCCTACTTGATGACGCACTGGAGCCCCGGAGCTCGTGGACACGCCCCTACTTGATGACGCACTGAGGCCACTGAGCTCGTGGACACGCCCCTACTTGATGACGCACTGGAGCCCCTGAGCTCATGGACACGCCCCTACTTGATGACGCACTGAGGCTGGCCACTCCCCTAACAATAGAGCACATTCGCATCAGTGCACCGCTCAATCGCGAGTTACTGTCAGAACTATTAGTTACTACAGCCTACAGTTTGCTAGCTAGCTATGCCTTCGACATCGAAATGCGTAGGCTACTACCTGGATGCGATCATGTACTAAACAGATCTGTGTCTTTATTTAAATTTCCTAAAAACGATCACATCAAGAAGAGGTGGATTAATTTTGTGAAGAGCCAACCTGGATGGAGAGCTGAGGATCACCGCCAACACCCGCCTCTGTAGTGATCATTTTACACGGGATAGTTTCATAAACTTTCGTCGGAGACAACTGGGACTCACTGATAATCCGCTGTTACTGGTGAAAGGGGCCGAACCGACTATCTCCCGCCTCTCCCTTCATCTCCCCGTCCCGAAAGCTGTGTCACCTAATATCACCGTCGGCAGCTTTCCCGCGAGTGGGCGTGGTTTCAGCGCAGCCAGCGGACAGAATACTGCGTTTGAGAGCAGAGAATAATGCTCATTTTTTCAAGATTTTGATAGCTTATTTTATGTACTTGCCGGCTTTTTTATCATTCAAATTTGGCTGGGTGACTAATAACACATTTTTCTGTTGTGTGACAAACTCAGAACACATACTTAATTTTGACTTTACAGGGACTTTAATCACTGTTATAATTATGAGGGGGTCCTTGGAAAATGTTCTACCCTATAAGAGGTCTCTCACTCCAAAAAGTTTGAAAACCCCTGAGCTAACCAATAACCACTATTTCACAGTATTCTAAAGTGAAAAGCATGTAATGACTGAAATCATTGTAAGCTTTTGAGGTTTATGTAAAGTATTGGATAGTAATGACTCTAATATTACTACATTCTTCATTTGGATCAGTATTCTAAAGTGAAACGCATGAAAACTCCTTAGTAATGACTGCTTTTGAGTTTTTTGTGAGATTTCGGATAGTAATTCCTCCAGATGGATTTGGTAACACTTGAGTCATTATAGTGGGGTTACCATGATATTCACTTTAGAATACTAATCAAAATAATCAGTAATTCCTTTAGAAGGATGTATTAACATTAGAGCCATTATACTATCTAAGGGTACATTTACACGACAACGATATGCTTAATATGGAGAAGCTTTTCCTTTGAGTTTTCCGCGTACAGGCGACACCATTGTAAAAATGATCCCCATTCACACGGATCCGCGAAAACGACAAAAAACGGTGGACTCTTCTGCCAGGCCATTAGATGGCGATGATAGACTGAACACGTAATACACATGTGCGTGACGTTATCGTCTTCAGAGATTCACGTTTTTGTAGTTTACACCTAGACCATTTTCAAAAACTTCAAAACCGTTTTCTAAAGTTTGCGTTTTCAGGCACCCAAAACGGCATTGTCGTGTAAACAGCCCCTACGACTCCACTGCCTAACAAAACAAAAACTGTTTATGAACCAATAACATTATAGATTTGTATAATTGGTCTTCAAGGAGGTAGGTACAGGTTAGGTTTAGGTTTGGGTGAGAAGGCCTTTAAATTCAAGACTGCACCTGACCGTCCAGCATTCAAAGGTGACAGTCATATGGAAGACTTAAGGAGGTTTGTGCCAGATATCAGGAGTGAGGCAGAGACCACCGCTTTGGTAATCCCACCTGACCTTTCACACAGACACCTTCCATCACACACACACACACACACACACACTCTCACTCCATGTTTTTCTTTTTTCTTTGTTTAATCGGGATGGTTGACAACACAAGGACTGCCCCACATGCACCAGTATCTAAAAGCCTTTTGATGTCTCTTATCAAAGTGCTCCCATCAGAGAGCACAACGCAGGGAGCCACTGCCTCACTCAACTGCTGGAGAGATGTGAAAAATACGGAGGAAATTCAAAGACCCTGTGTTTACCTCCCATATCTGACTGACAATTATCGGTTTTGACAGGCTAAAGATGGGACCGAAAAGAGTCTTCACTGGAAGCATATGGACACTTTTTTTTATTATTATTAATCCACTTTCTGATTTTATGCAACTTTATACTTAGAGGAAAAGTGAAAAGTGATTATAATTATAAGTTTTTTTTTGTTTTTTATTTTAATTTTATTTACACACCATTTATCATGGGGCAAATATGTAGCTGCAGTCACCTACATTTTACATATTGTTATAATAATATATATGAATCAAGATGAAAAGAACCACAAAGCGTAATGGTACTACCAAAGTTTTTTTTTTTTTTGTTGGAAAATAACCTTTGATTACTATGTCTATTGGTCTATCATTTAAATTAAAACTCTATTTTTTTTAAAGAATCCTGATTTTAGGTATTAAGGTTTCCACAAAATTTAATTCAGCAAAATAATTTTCAGTCGTGAGGATAATAAAAGCATCAAATCAGTTCTCTTTCATAGGTTCACTCAACGCTGCGGAAAGCGCAGTGGGATATCCTCCGGATGTGCCGATTGCTGAAGCCCTATAGAATCACGGCAATCCATTGGCTGATGGCGCTCGCGCAAAGCTGGCTCCGCCCCGACGCTCTTACGTCGTAGCATGATGTACGCGCGCGCGCCATCTTCTCCTCAGATTTCTCTGCCTTCACGAAGCGGTCACATCTCGCCCTTCGTTCGGTTTTTCTGAGCCCGAATTCTTCAATTCAACTTCAGCTTTCGTCTCGACACTTCAGCGACTGGTATAAGTGGAACTCTGTTCTCCTTACAGTGAAGTGTCATGGATTATCGACGCTGCTCTCCGCCATGCGTTCGTTTTATCTCGAACGACGACCCTCACAGTAAGTGTGTTAAATGTATGGGTTTTTCGCATGCGCGTGAGGCTGTATTAGGATTGTCGAAATGTAAATTTTGTGACAATCTCCTTCTCAAAACCCTCCGCTCTAGACTCGCGGTTTTTGAGAAGGAGTCATTCGTTCCCCCCCGTCGCGCTCCCGAGACTGCTGAGGCCTCTCGTGGATCCGCGGCCTGGGGCTCGGATGTTGAGCTCGAGGATATTGAGTATGAGCAGACGGGCCTCGCCCTTTCTCTCCCTCCCTCTCCCGAGCACGCACGCGGCGCGGTTGAATTCGCGCATGATTATTTATGTCCCAGCCCGGGAGCCCGGGAATCGGTTTCTTTCGGTCTGGATGACGTGATTTACACTGCAGCCTCCGACTCCGAAGATTTCGGGCCTGCTTTGGCTGATGACGTTATCCCGCCTAGCGGCCAGGACGCGCGGCCTACTCCGGCCTACACTGAGCTTATTGAGGTGCTGTCGCGCGCTACAGAGAAGCTCTCTATTGACTGGCCTGATGAGCCCCGCGAGTCTCAATCGTCCAAACTCGACGAGAGGTTCCTACGTGGCCCTAATTCAAGGCCAGAGCGAAGAAAGCTGCCCTTTTTCAGTGATCTGCATCACGAGATCTCCAGATCCTGGAAGCAGCCATTCTCCGCACGCCTAACTAATACGGCAGCCGCTGACTTCACCAACCTTGTGGGTTTTGTGGAGCAGGGTTATTCCGCTATTCCAGCGGTCGAGGACACGCTGGCTAACCACCTCGCCCCGTCGTCTGCACCGTCTTGGAAGGCGCGTCCCCTTCTTCCTTCCAAGGCTTGTAGAACTACTTCCTCCCTTATTGGGAAGTCTTACATGGCGGCTGGTCAAGCAGGCATGGCCCTGCATACCATGGCCATCCTTCAAGCCTACCAAGCGGACGTCTTGAAGGACATGGATGAAGGAGAGGGACTGACGCCCGAAGCTGTCAAAGAGCTTCGCAAAGCCACGGATCTGGCCCTAAGAGCCACCAAGCACACTGCTCGGGCTGTAGGTCGCTCTATGGCGGGCTCGGTTGCTGCAGAGCGCCACCTCTGGTTGAATCTCACGGAGATCCGAGACAAGGATAAGAGTTTCCTCCTGGATGCCCCTATCTCCCACTCAGGTCTTTTCGGGGAGGCGGTCAACACGGTGGTTGAGAAGTTCCGCGCCGCTAAGTCTCAGTCGGCCGCGTTCAGGCAGTTTATGCCCAGGAGGGTCAGAGGGCCCAGTGACTCCAACCCTCCCCCTTCTCATACCCGAGAACGCTCTGCTCATAGGGCTGAATTCCCTACTAGCAGGAGTGACCCGGCTCACCACCCACCAACTACTGTCTGGGGAGCCCGAGGTCGTCCATTTCCCCGCCAGCGCCCTCACAAGCGCCTTCAGCTGAAGCGGTCCAACAAATCGGCCGCTCCAGCCTCCTCGAGTCGTTCCTGACCCGCAGGTCAGAAGGAGGAGAGCCTCTTCAGATCTACGAGGTTGGGACAGACCGCGCAAGCGTTTCTGCCCTCCTCCAGCCGGCTCTCCTCATCCAACCCTGTCACCTTCGCCACCCAGCGTGTTTCGAAGTGCAGGTCCTGTTTCACTCTCTTCACCCAGTCCGGCGCAGGAGGAAGGAGACGCGTCTTGCTTTCTCCCCTCGCTCCCGGTGCACGCTACACCCGCCATTCGCTTCCTCGGAGGCACAGTTCTTTTTCCTCTGGAGCAGGCGGAACCAGTTACTTCTATCCAGGTGGTGGTACCCCCCAGTACGTGTCAGGACGCCAAGCGCTCTCCTCCACGGTCAACCGCGCCTCCCCTTGGGATCCAGCGCGACACCCTACCTCAGGTATGTCCCTTGCACTGCAACACTCCTCTGCCTCTATCACATTTCGTTCAAGAATGGGAGCGTTTACCAGGGGTATCGCCTTGGATCCTTCGCACAGTTCGGCTCGGCTACACGCTTCAGTTTTGTCGCAACCCCCCCTGCTTCAACGGGGTCTTTCCTACTGTAGTCGACAGCGCCGCTCAGGCTTCTGTACTACAGCAGGAGATTTCATCCCTTCTGCTGAAGGGGGCGATAGAAGAGATTCCTTCGGGGGAAGTCGAACAGGGCTTCTACAGCCGTTACTTCCTGGTCCCGAAGAAGGGGGGCGGCCTGCGGCCGATACTAGATCTTCGCCGGTTGAATTTCTCTCTTTACAAAGGAAAATTCAAAATGTTGACGCTGAAGGCCATCATATCTCATATCCGGCTGGGGGACTGGTTCGTGACGGTAGACCTCAAGGATGCTTATTTCCACATCCAGGTCGTACGGCGACACAGGAAGTTCCTCAGGTTCGCCTTTGGGGAAAAAGCGTACCAGTACAGGGTCCTCCCCTTTGGCCTCGCTCTAGCGCCAAGGACGTTCACAAAGTGTATGGATGCTGCTCTGGCCCCGCTGCGGCTCCAGGGCATCCATATACTCAACTACCTGGACGATTGGCTCCTTTTAGCCCACTCCAGAGAGTTGGTGACTCACCACAGGGACATTGTCCTCCGTCATATTCAGTCTCTCGGTTTGAGGTTGAATACGGAGAAGAGCGTTCTTACTCCAGCTCAGAACACGGTTTTCTTGGGGGTATGCATGGACTCCGTTCTTATGCAGGCCCGTTTGGCTCCTGCACGGATTTCCAGTCTGGTGACATGTCTGTCCCGTTTTGCACTAGGCCAGCATGTTTCCGTGAGCACCTGCCGCAGACTTCTGGGCCTTATGGCCGCGGCCTCCCCTGTGCTACCTCTGGGGCTACTCCACATGAGACCTTTTCTGTGGTGGATGAAGCTCTCAGGGGCTCGGCCCACGGGGCCAGCCCTTCGCCTATTGAAGGTGTCGCGCAGTTGCTTTCGCGCCCTGTCAATCTGGCGGGACCCCCTCTTCCTTCAGAAAGGAGTCGGTGTGGGTGCGGTATTCCGTCGCCAGATGGTTACGACGGATGCCTCTCTGACCGGCTGGGGAGCGGTTTTCGAGGGCAGGCCAGCGTGTGGGGTTTGGACTGGCGAGACCCTCTCGTGGCACATAAACAGCTTGGAGCTGAGGGCTGTCTTCCTGGCTCTTTGGCACTTTCTCCCTTTCCTCGAAGGACACCATGTCATTGTCAGAACGGACAATATGGTGGTAGTGTCCCATGTAAACAGACAGGGGGGTTCGCGATCGCGCACCCTAGACAGGCATGCGCGTCACCTTCTCCTGTGGTCCCAGGACAAGTTCCTCTCTCTGAGAGCAGTTCATGTCCCAGTGATTCTGAACCTCGCAGCAGATTTTCTGTCGAGGCAGAAGCTCAGGTCTGGGGAATGGATGTTGAACCGCCAGTCGGTGGCCCTGATCTGGGAGGTGTTCGGAAAAGCGGAAGTGGACCTCTTTGCATCTCAGGAGTCGTCCCAATGCCCGCTTTGGTTCTCTCTGAGCCCTCCAGCTCCATTGGGGATAGATGCGTTCGCCCACCCTTGGCCGATGCAGAAACTCTATGCCTTCCCGCCCATCAAGCTGATCCAGGCGGTTCTGTCCAGAGTGAGGGAGAGTGGAGTCCGCCTCCATGGAGGTAGCCCCATTCTGGCCGTCCCAGCCATGGTTTTCGGAGCTGATCCCTCTGTTGGAATCCTCCCCCTGGGAGATACCGGTCAGGGAGGACCTGCTTTCCCAGCTTCAGGGCAGGATATGGCATCCTCGCCCCGACATTTGGAAGCTGTACGTTTGGCCTATCAGAGGCCGTTAGCTTTAAGCTTTGATCTCCCAACCGACGTTCAGGAGACTATTGCTAATGCTAGAGCCCCTTCGACGAGGAGGCTATATTCCTCCAAGTGGAGGGTGTTCGAGACATGGTGCTTAGCGCATGATAGGAACCCAGTTAGCTGCCCAGTAGGCTCAGTGCTGGAATTCCTGCAGGAAAAGTTTGCTTCCGGAGCGGCCGCTACCACTCTCAGAGTATATGTCGCAGCTATTGCCGCTCATAGAGAGTCGGATGAGATTCCCTTGGGGAAACTGAGATTAGTTTCGGCCTTCATGCGTGGGGTTAGGCGCCTGAAACCGGTTCGCCCCCCTAGTGTTCCCTCGTGGGACCTGTCAGTTGTCCTGGAGGGTTTGACAGAGGCTCCCTTCGAGCCCTTGGAGTCAGCTCCTGAGCGGATTCTGACTCTTTAAGGTTGCTCTTTTGTTGGCTTTATCTTCACTGAAGAGGATGGGGGATTTGCAGGCTCTCTCTATTAGTGAGTCATGCTTGGACTTCGCTCCTGGCCTGGTTAGGGTTACCTTGAGGCCGAGGTCGGGGTATGTACCCAAGGTTCTTTCCACGACGTTCCGCTCTCAGGTTGTTAACCTTAATGCTTTCCACCCTCCTCCTTTTGCCTCTGAGGAAGAAAGGAAACTTAACTTGCTCTGCCCGGTCCGTTCTTTGAAGTTGTATGTAGATCGCTCAGGCGGTTGGAGGAAATCAAACCAGCTCTTGGTATGTTTTGGTGCTGGCCGCCGCGGGCTTGCAGCATCAAAGCAGAGGATTTCCCACTGGGTAACGGACGCTATTTCGCTGGCTTACGAGGTGCGTGGTTTGCCTTCACCTCTTAGCATCAGAGCACATTCCACCAGAAGTGTGGCTTCCTCTCAAGCTCTCTTTAGAGGGGCCCTCTTGGAAGACATTTGTGTGGCGGCAGGTTGGTCCTCTCCGCACACCTTTGTGAGGTTCTATAATTTGGATCTTGACATGACTCCAGGTTCCCAGGTTCTATCTGCTTGAACCTATCATGGTTGTTATTATTATTTGGTCTGGTACCAGTTATGGCAGCGCTTAGCTTGGCGAGTTTGGTATTTCGTTCCCACTGCGCTTTCCGCAGCGTTGAGTGAACCTATGAAAGAGAACGTCTCTGGTTACTTGCGTAACCTATGTTCTCTGAATAGGGAACGAGACGCTGCGTTCGCTGCCAAGCTCCTCGCGCTGCCGACAGTTTTTCTTTTCGGCAGAGAAATCTGAGGAGAAGATGGCGCGCGCGCGTACATCATGCTACGACGTAAGAGCGTCGGGGCGGAGCCAGCTTTGCGCGAGCGCCATCAGCCAATGGATTGGCGTGATTCTATAGGGCTTCAGCAATCGGCACATCCGGAGGATATCCCACTGCGCTTTCCGCAGCGTCTCGTTCCCTATTCAGAGAACATAGGTTACGCAAGTAACCAGAGACGTTTCTAGAGCATCAGATCAGCGTTTTATAGGATTTCTGAAAGATCATGTGACATCAAAGACAGTAAATTTACATTTTAAAATATATGTTTTAAAAGTGATCGGTATGTATATGAATATCTATACCATACAGTATATCATTCAAAAAAATACTGTAAAATTAATAATGTTCCAAGTTACTATTAATAATTAATAATATTATTTAATAATATGAATTGTATTATGTATTATGCAAACTCTCTGTTCATCTTAGAATCTTCCATCTGTGGCATTGACAACTTCTGCATTCTAGCAGTCTGATATTAAGATATTGAGCTGAAGTTTAATGTCATGCTTTCGGCATGATTACTCATAGGTGTTACTGGCTTAAATGTCACTTTTAACAAACTTTACAGTTCACAAAACAGCTCATCTTCTCAAACTTAGATTAGAATAGTTGCTTAATTGGTATTGGGAACATTAACATATAATATAATGCACAAAAGTTATGTGGTAGAGGCACTGAACTGTATTGTTTTCCTAATATAAACAAAAGAAGTGATGGAAGTGGAGTTTCAGCTGCATAGTTGATTCTCCTGACTAACCTCAGAGGAGAGACTGAGAAAACAACTAATGAATAACCACACAAAGAGAGAGAGAGAGAGAGAGAGAGAGAGAGAGAGAGAGAGAGAGAGAGAGAGAGAGAGAGAGAGAGAGAGAGAGAGAGAGAGAGAGAGAGAGAGAGAGAGAGAGAGAGAGAGAGAGAGAGAGAGAGAGAGAGTGAGTGAGCGATTTATTAATAGTTCCCTTCACCTCTCCTCTTCAATATAAGAATCTCTGGGTGTTTTTGAAAAGATGACAGAATGTCAATATCAATAACCCCTACGTCAGAGTAGTGTAACCTCAGGGCTCCAAACGGCTGAGCCCTAAAAACATCCAAGTCAATCAAAAACACCTGTTATGAAAGTAAGCATGCTGTGAAAGTGTTTTAGACAGGCAAACTTCAGTGTCACCTACCTGCAGGGCCTCTAGAAAGCGGAAGGACCCAAGCCGCCTGCCTCGAGGAACAAGGCAAAAACTGGAGTTGTGTAGCAGCTCCTGGTAATCAAACCTGTGGACACACACATAAACACAAAATGCCAGAAAACATTAGAATATGTTCTTTAAAAAAATATAAAAAGTTATATTGTTAAACATTTGTTCCCTTTCGAAAGGGAACTTGCACTGTGTCGATTGATGCTAAGGGGAACGCCTCAGGTGTGACAGGTGTCTGAAATTACTATCAAATCACGACAATCCTATTTACCGGCGACAGCCCATGAATCATTAACGTGCGACCTGGAAGTATATAAGGGTGCCTTGCAAACACGATAATCATCTTTTCATCTTCAGGGACTTTTCTGTCTGTAAGCGCTTGGAAATCAGGTAGGTGGAGCTAATGGTAAGATCAATCCACAAATCACCAATCAGCAAGCATGGACATGTCCATAGATATCAAATAAATATATAATAGATACATAATAAACAATAAATTAATACACAGTAAAATCTCCAGTGTTGAAATCCTGGTGTTAAGGACTTTTAGAGTAAAGTGTTAATTTTCTGGTGTTGAATTTCAAGGGATTAACACTGCTAGTGTAAACCGCACCCTCTGGCAGGTGAAAATATGTAGAGTTAAATCAATAACACCGAGAAGAGTGTTATTAGTCACATCCGGGACATTTACGAGCTGGGCTGGACAAAACGAGCTGAAACATTTTTCACAGGCGCCATTTTCTTTGACTCGCGAAGCAAGGCATACGAGGGGGGAAAAGGCATATATTGAGTGTTTTATCGCATTTATATATGCATTTTATAATATCATATTGTTTTAGAACAATATGTATGTGCTGTGCACGGTTAAACCGTTCTCAGAGGGGCATTTTCGATGACGCGCGATGCGGAGCAGACAAGGATGGGTTTGATTTTTAACAGGGAAACGACGAAAGTAAGTTAACTTAAGTGCTGTATCTAATTTACAATATGCATTTTATAATATATTGATTTATAGCGATATTTAAATGCTCTGCGCGCTTAAACGAGCCGAAACTTTTTCAAAGGCGATCTTCTTTGACTCAATACGGAGCTGACGACGACGAGGAGGGAACGTTGACGTTAACAGAGAAAACACCGAAAGCAAGTTAAGTGTTTTTAACCAAATTTACACCAAGTAACTTATTTCATGCCATTATATTGTTTTGTAACAATATTTATGTGATGTGCGCGCCTAAACCTCTCACAGACAGACTAGGCCCTGCATCTTCTTTGACTCGAGTCGTGACGCAGTGCAGACACGGAGTTTGCTTTTAACAGTGAAAACACAGAGTAAGTGTTTTAACTAATTTAAAATGCGTGTTTTATAATGTTATATTGTTTTATGACAATATTTGTGATCTGCAAATATCTTAAATCCTCAAACTATTTTTCTCTCGTTTGCCAGCACACCTAGCGTAACGTTATAACTGAAGACGAACAACTCCACAAACTGCAACCAACAATGGCATGTGAAATTGTCACTTTATTTCCTTATTTGGATGACCAATTTTCTTAGAATGGGTAAGTAATTATTTCAGATTAAATATTTATGCAAAGTGCTTTTATCAGATTAACTTTTGGTTGATGTTTGATATACTTTCATGATTAAATTTTGCTATTTGTGTTTGCTAATGCTAGGAGCATTTCTATGTTGGACTCTAAGTGGCTAAGGCTAACCAGGCTTGGTTTTTGAAGACTATACAGACTTGAACCTGGTGATGATGGTAAGATTTAACAGATAACATATGAGGCACAAACATAAAAAATAATCATAGCTTTGTTGCTATTTGGGATAACTAGATATTTGTTTCATAACACTCATTTTGAATTTGTCCAGTCAAATGACTTTACAAAAGTAAACCTTTTTACTTTTTTACTTAAAATGAGATTTCAAACCAATTGTTCCCTTTCAAGGGAACTCGAGCTGCGTTTGAGACGCGGTGGGAACGCTCTGCGTGATTGCGTCATGAAGCACATGTAAAATCAGTCCAATGGAAGTCCGATACGTCATAGGTGACGTCATAGACCAGGAAACTATAAAACACCCTTGCAAACAGACCGCGCCAGCTTCTGTTGTCTTCAGCAAGCGCTCTCTGTGATTCTGTCCTTGTCTATTTATTGTTGTCTGTCCGATCATATTGCTATATATATATATATATCATGATGGCGAGCAAGCACGATTACAAACGTTGTGTTGTTCCCTGCCCTCGTTTCATTACGGGTGGGGACACACATCAGATGTGTGTTGCTTGTTTGGGAGTAGAGCATGCCCAGTCAGTCCTCGAGGGGGCTGATTGTGAGCATTGCATGAGTTTGTCCATGAAAACTCTCCACTCCCGCCGGGCATTCTTTGAGGAGGATGGTTCGGTTCGTGTTCCCCGTGGTGCGGGTCCCGCTGCTGCTGAGGCACAGCGGCGGCGTGCATCGTGGGGTTCACAGATGGATCTAGTAGCGGGGTTTGAGACGGGCTCAGCCCTTTCTCAGCCCTTACCTGCTGGTTCCGGTGTCCCAGCCCAGGAAGGAGCCCGCTCTGCGGTTTCTCCTCCCCAGGTTGAGGCACCAATGTTGCGGCTATCCAGTTCTGAGGAACCGGATGTCGTTGATATGGGGGATTTTGAGTTTTCGCCAGCTCATATCCCCGATGATGAGGAGTTAATGGAGGTTTTATCTCGTGCTGTTACTAAATTAAATATTGAGTGGCCAGCTGATGATATTGATGTTGAATCAAAAAAGAGTCTTCTAGATGATCGTTATTTACCATCTAGATCACGACCTCCTCGTCGGGAACTCCCGTTTTTTCCTGATCTTCACACTGAGGTGTCTAGATCATGAAATAAACCGGCGTCTTTCAGAGTTCATAATCCTCAAACTAGTAATTACAGTGAAGTTAGAGGTATTGATGATTACGGTTATTTGACGATGCCTCGTGCGGAAGTCAGCGTCATCACTGAAAGCCCCGACGTTACCCACCAGACCATTAAAAAATACATCAGTGCTGGTGGGTAAAGCGTATTCGGCAGCAGGTCAGGCGGCGGCATGCCTACATACAATGTCGATATTACAAGCCTATCAAGCTGACCTGCTGAGGGACATAGATGAATGTGAGGAAGTTAGTGCTGATGCAATTCGAGAATTACGTCGCACGACAGATTTATCTCTCCGGGCCACCAAGGAGACGGCCAAATCTGTGGGCCGTTCTATGGCAGCCCTGGTGGCCACGGAACGTCATTTATGGTTGAATCTTTCTGAGATAAAAGACAAAGATAGATCTGTTCTTCTGGACGCACCGGTTTCTCCTACAAGTCTGTTCGGCGATGCTATAAATTGTGTTGTCGATAGGTTTCAAGAAAATAAAAAACAAGCGGCTGCGTTTCAGAGGTTTCTTCCTCGCCGGTCTAATGTCGCCGAGGCTGCACGCAATATAAAGGTTGAGCAGCCTCGTCCCTCTACGAGCTCCTCACACAGATACCAGCAGAAACAGAGCGTTGCTGCTCGGGCTCCTCCACAATCTGGGGTTCCCGAGTGGCGTTCGCAGTCCAGGCCTGCTGGGGGCAGACAGGATCTGAGGACTGTCATGTCTAAAAGAACCTGGACTAAGAAGAAGTCCTGACGCCAAGTGTGCCAGGCTTCTGAGGGTGGTCCCCTCCAGGGAGGAACGATTCCGAGGAACCGTTTCTCTTTGGCGCCCTCCGGGGGGCGGTTCTCCGAGGAGAGTCGCAGCGTTGCCACATCGGTTGTTCCCTGCCGGTTCGCCGTTTCAGGGCACCGAGGTGTCAGCGTCCCCATGCAATCCTCTGAGGAGGATTGTAGAACGGTCAGTTCGGTTGTTCCCTGCCGGTTCGCCGCTTCAGGGCGCCGAAATGATTGTTCAATCAAATCCAGAGGCCAGTCTCGAGAGACTGGTTCCCTTATCAGAATTTCTGGCAGCGTGGAAACTTCTGCCAAATATTTCTTTATGGGTCCTGCATATAATAGAAAAGGGTTACAGAATTCAGTTCGGTTCTCGTCCGCCCAGATTTCAAGGGGTCCTTCCCACAGTGGTGGACCCACAGCAGGCTCTGGTTATGGAGCAGGAAGTTCTGACACTTCTTCAAAAAGGAGCGATAGAGGGGGTGCCTCCTCCCAGCAGAGAGTCAGGGTTTTACAGCCGTTACTTCATTGTTCCGAAAAAGGATGGAGGGTTGCGTCCTATTCTAGATCTGCGCCAGTTAAACAGCAGAGTTCAGAAACTCAAGTTCAGGATGCTCACACTCAAGCAAATTGTATCACAGATTCAGTCCGAGGACTGGTTTGTCACAATAGACCTGAAAGACGCTTACTTTCATGTATCCATCCATCCTCATCACAGGAAGTTCCTGAGGTTCGCTTTCGGGGGCGAAGCTTACCAGTATCGGGTTCTAACGTTTGGCCTAGGTTTATCACCCCGCACCTTTACAAAATGCGTGGATGCAGCTCTGGCTCCTTTGAGACTCCAGGGCATTCGCGTATTAAATTATATCGACGATTGGTTGATTGTAGCTCAGTCAGAGCAGTTGGCAGTTCGGCATCGAGATGTCGTTCTGTCTCACATAAAGGAGTTGGGGTTGCGGCTCAACATCAAGAAGAGTGTTCTCCTCCCTGCTCAGAGGACCACTTTTTTAGGTGTAATTTGGGATTCGACCACAATGCAGGCACGTCTATCTCCTGCTCGGATTTCTGCGATTCTCACAGCCGTAAAAAATGTAAAACTAGGCCAGTCACTCACTGTGAAACAGTTTCAGAGACTGTTGGGGCTCATGGCAGCAGCGTCCAACGTGATTACTTTTGGCCTGCTGTACATGAGACCCCTGCAGTGGTGGCTCAGAACCAAGGGGTTTTCTCCGAGGGGAAATCCGTTCCGCAAGATCAAGGTCACGCGGCTATGCCTTCGTGCCTTGGTCATGTGGAAGAAACCTTGGTTCCTCGCCCAGGGCTTCTTGTCGACGCGTCACGCTTTCGACGGATGCTTCCCTCACGGGATGGGGGGCGGTCATGAGTGGCCGCTCGGTGCAAGGTCTTTGGCAGGACCATCATCTGTCATGGCACATAAATCGCTTGGAGATGATGGCGGTATTTCGAGCTCTCAAATATTTCCTGCCAGACCTGAGAGGCCATCATGTGTTGGTCCGTACGGACAACACGTCGGTGGTGTCTTATATCAACCATCAGGGGGGTTTGAGGTCACGTCACCTTTGCAAGCAGGCCCATCAGATCCTCCTATGGGCCCAGGGAAAGTTGCTATCTCTCAGAGCAGTTTACATTCCGGGGCGTCAGAATGTGGGAGCAGATATACTGTCAAGGCAGGGGCTGAGGCCCGGGGAGTGGAGACTTCACCCCGAGGTGGTGGAGCTCCTTTGGGAGAAATTTGGTCGTGCTCAGATAGATCTTTTCGCATCCTCAAATACAACCCATTGTCCCATGTGGTTCTCTCTCACGCACCCAGCTCCTCTCGGACTGGATGCGATGGTGCAGGTTTGGCCGAGGCTTTACCTGTATGCTTTCCCCCCGATATCGTTGGTCCCGGGGGTTCTGGAGAGGGTTCGCCGAGAAGGGGCCCGTCTGTTACTAATAGCCCCTTACTGGCCAACTCGAGTTTGGTTCTCGGACTTGGTGTCTCTTCTGAGCGGCTCTCCTATGGAGATTCCAATCAGGAGGGACCTGCTGTCCCAGGTAGAGGGCACGATATTTCACCCTCGACCGGAGTTGTGGAAACTGTGGGCCTGGCCTCTGAGGGGGCCAGGCTCATAGGCCCTGTCCCAAATGGCACACTCCGGACTTGTGGACTTCCTCAGAGTCCACACTTCGGTGGCGTCATGTAGTGCAGACCTATAGGGCCCTTAGCGCGAGTCCGTGAGGGCGCATTGAGAGGTATTTTTGGGACAGACTCGATCGTCACGCCGGAAGCAAGAAGACGGTCTGATTGTTGTTATGGACTGGAGCTACAGGTTCGGGGAAATATGCTGCCTATTGTTGTTGTGTTTACATATGACTCAGTAAAGCCCTGACATTCTGTTCTATTTATTTAATGAATCATAATGCGATCGTATTATTCAGCTCGCTATTATTAGCCTATGTTTGAGACATCAACCACTGGTCGATGATCATAATGTTTGTATAAACTTGTCATAAAAACCGTAATAATAATTACACTTAAATATTTTCTTCTCGGCCATGTTAACAATTGTCCGTGAGCGAAATCTCCTCCCATCCGTCGTCTGATTGGCCTTTCGCAAGGACTCCTGGGTAGTTGAAGTGCGTGAAGCCTGGATTTATGCGGGCTTCGCGGAAGACCGCTTCAAGGGTACAAAGGGGGCGCTGCTGAGCACACTTCAGAGCGTTAAAATGCCAAATGGGACGGCCTACGGACTCGTAGACTCGGCGAGCACGCGCAATTTAAGTCCACGAGACCGAAAGTCCGCATGAAGTGCGCCATTTGGGACAGGGCCAGAGAATCTGGTCTCTCGACTGAGGTCGTTGAGACCATTCTCCATTCCAGAGCCCCTTCCACGAGAAGACTGTATGCGCTGAAATGGAAATTATTCTCCACCTGGTGTGGTGAGCGTTAGTTAGATCCTGTTAACTGCCCTGTTGGTTCAGTTCTCGATTTTCTGCAAGACCGTTTCTCTGCTGGATTATCTCCTTCCACCTTAAAAGTTTATGTGGCGGCTATATCGGCCTACCATACCCCTCTGGGGGGTACTTCTATTGGGAGAGATCCTCTGATTACTCGTTTTCTCCGTGGTACATTGAGGTTGAGACCTGCACTGCACTCCAGAGCACCGGCTTGGGATTTAGCCATTGTACTTGAGGGTCTGGCTCCGTTCGAGCCCATTGAAGAGGTTTCAGAAAAATTCCTCACTTTGAAAGCTTTATTTCTCCTTGCTATTTCATCTATCAAGAGAATTGGAGATTTACACGCCCTGTCGGTTGCTCCGTCATGTTTGGAATTTGCAACTTGTATGGTGAAAGCATTTCTATACCCTAGACCGGGTTATATTCCTAAGGTCCCATTCAATGTTGGGGGCCCAATAGTGCTGCAGGCCTTTTATCCTCCACCTTTTAATACCCCAGATCAGGAACAATTGAACCTGTTATGTCCAGTTCGGGCATTGGATGCCTACGTTCACAGAGCTGCCCTGTGGCGTAAGTCAGAGCAATTATTTGTATGTTTTGGCTCACTCAGAAGAGGGTGCCCTGCATCTAAACAGGTTATGAGCAAGTGGATAGTCGAGGCTATTTCACTAGCTTATGAAGCGGCCGGTCAGCCTTCACCTATGGCTGTACGGGCCCATTCTACTAGGAGTATGGCGGCCTCTACGGCCTTAATTTCGGGGGTTTCCCTTCCTGATATTTGTAATGCGGCAGGATGGTCCTCTCCGCATACATTTGTCAGGTTTTATGACCTTGACCTCTCCACTCCAGGGGCTAGGTTGCTTGCTTCTTAGTGTGCGCAAGGACTTCACACAGAACGGGCATTTGTCACTATGGCGTAGTGGGTATGGGGTTCCCACCGCGTCTCAAACGCAGCTCGAGTTCCCTTGAAAGGGAACGTCTCAGGTTACGTATGTAACCCTGGTTCCCTGATAGGGAACGAGACGCTGCGTTTGCCTGCCATACTTCCTGCACACCCTGATCGACTTGCTTCAGACTTTTCAGAAGCTGGCGCGGTCTGTTTGCAAGGGTGCTTTATAGTTTCCTGGTCTATGACGTCACCTATGACGTATCGGACTTCCATTGGACTGATTTTACACGTGCTTCATGACGCAATCACGCAGAGCGTTCCCACCGCGTCTCAAACGCAGCGTCTCGTTCCCTATCAGGGAACCAGGGTTACATACGTAACCTGAGACGTTTTCATGATTTGACTGGTAGAGGTTTTCTTGCTGTTTCATTTTAGACTCAACTGATGGGAAATCTCTGCCCAGCTGCCCCGAACATCACAAAGCCACAAGAAGGGAACACAGATTCTTCCGGCGGCTGACTATTTAGTGAGATTTCTTAAGGTGCGTGACCTAATTTATTCTTAAATGGTTAATTCACCCACAAATGGAAATTCTGTCGTTAATTACTCGCCCTCATGTCGTTCCAAACATGTAAGACTTTTTCATCTTCACAACACAAATGAAGATATTTTTAATGAAATCTGACAGCTTCCTGTCCCTCCACGTTCAAGCCCCAGAAAGGTATAAATGTACATCATTAAAGTACACCATGTGACTCCAGTGGTTTAACATACATTTTATTAATCTACGCAAGTGCTGCAAAAAAAAAAAAAGAAACATTTACCACTTAATTTATAAAATATTAATTTCCAACATGCATTCATGAGAACATTTCAACTCGTGCATATTGTTGATGCGAGAGCAGATGTTGCGTTAACGTGCATTGTAGATTGATATTTTGTAAATAAAGATGAGTCAAAATTGTCGTAAAAAAAAGCTGTGAAATTGAGGTTAAACCACTTGAGTCACATGGATTACTTATGATTTCCTTTATACATTTTAATGGCTTTAGAAGTGATAGTTGAATAGGCTGTCGACGAAGGGACAAAGATTTAGATTTCATAAAAAATATCTTAAGTGTTCCGAAGATGAGCAAAACTCTTAACTGGTTTGGAACAACATAAGGGTGAATAATTCATGACAAAATTAAAAATTTTTTGGATGAATTAAGTCTTTAATTTACTTGGAAATCAGTAAATTCAAGTCTTAAAGGAATAGTTCACTTTAAAATGAAAATTCTGTCATCATATACTCACCCTCAAGTTGTTTCAACCCTGTATGCATTTCTTTCCTCTGCTGAACACAATGGGAGATATTTTGAAGAATGCCAGTAACCAAACAGTTAACTGGTCCCATTGACTTCCATAGTAAGAAATAAAATATACTATGGAAGTCAATGGGACCAGTTAACTTTGGTTACTGACATTCTTCAAAATATCTCCCATTGTGTTCAGCAGAAGAAAGAAATTCATACAGGGTTGAAACAAATTGAGGGTGAGTATATGATGACAGAATTTTAATTTTAAAGTGAACTATCCCTTTAATCTATGCAAAATAGTTTCTTGTTTGAGTCACGAAAGTCTAAGATTATTGAACTCTTTCCACCATAAACTTGCTGTATTTATAAAACACAAATGGTATTAATTGTAATTGGTCTGGTTTTGTGTTGTCTAGGGAACCAGCACTCCAGGATTTTGAGAAAGTTGGATCTGCACAGCCTTTCCTGCTCTGTGAAACAATGCACTGAACTTTACTGTTAGCAACTGGACACAACTGATCCACTCGATCCTGCAACTGTTTTTCATCTGCTGAATGTTGTTGCTGTACTGTTGCTAAGTCGAAGGTACTGAATCAACTTCACTGACACAGGACTTACATTCACTGACATGTTCAGGTTTTGAAGTATTACAGACCATTTGATAAGCAGCTTTCATATAATTCTGATGACAGAAATGCCTATATTGTGCCTTCATTTATTTTAAAAGTTAACCTATGATGTTAAGGGGCTTGTTCGTTAATAAACCAGTTTGTTAAAACAACTGTTTGCATTTTGCCTTTATTTTTAACTTTACAATGAATACAGAATTCTACTATAATCCCAGACTAAGGTTACAATTTAACTTTCTGGATTGTTTTGAAATACATTTTTGAAAGGGTAATATAGAGTGATGTGTTTATTTCAAAGTGAATTTATTCTTTTCAGATTAAATGATTTTTCATCTTATTTTACATTTCTTTAAAGTAGGTAATGCAGAACCCTAATAAGAAAAACAGTGTTTTTATTTGTAAAAAGGTGTTCTATCAACACCAGGATGGGGTCAACACCAGAACAGTGTAGAATTTTAAGTGCTCTGTAACAGTGTTGTTGTTCTCTGCATTGGTGTTAATATTTTACACTCTTAGTGTTCACATTGTAACACTGTGTCGGTGTTGCGAGAGGCAACACTTTTGAAAGTGTTGAACTAACACTTTGTGGGTGGTTCCCATATATACACCTTTAAAGTGTTGAAATTAACTCTATTGGTGTTGATTTCCGGGTTTCAAATTTACTGTGTAGGCAAGTTTCTCAACCAGGGCCTGGGGCCCACTATGGGCCTCAAGATAAAAAAAGAGAAGACAAAACATAGCTTAAATTAAGCTAAAACAACTAAAAATCAATTTTTAAAATATTGATTCACCTCATCAACAACAGTTTTTTTTTTTTTTTTTTTGCTCTATTTTTCTGAAAGTGATTTCTAGAACTGGAAAAGTTATATAAATCAATGGTATCTTATATCTCTTATAATTTATAAAGAGTTATGTTTTAAGTTTTTTCAGGTGGAAATTGTGTAAAAATATACCTAAAATCATGAACAACTGTGAAAGTCATGGGGCCTTCGAATATTGTTGTGGACAAGGAGGAGATATGTACAGTATATATATATTATATCACGTGATTATATCTTTAATTACTTTAATATACAGGAGAATAAACAAGGATGCTATACATTAATATTGATGAGACCGAACTATGAACAGAAAGAACTCAGGGCCTAAATACACAGGAAGGGTAATCAACTGGAGAGAAACATGTGTGTGGAACTAATTAACAACCATGGAAACTGACTATAATAGGCAGGCAAAACTGGTACACCGTGGGACTACAGCCAAATATCATCTGTGGTTATATTCAACATCCCTCTTGCTCATGTGATATTACTTAATTAGCCTGACTGTATGTTATGGTTGCCAAGCAACATAGCAATTTAGTAATTTTGGTAATACCTGATACGTGGTCACAGGTGTATAGAGACTATTTACTGTGATGCAGCTCATGCAATCAGATCTTAGAGTCTGGTCTGTTTTATTGTATTTGTTCTGGCATATTATATTAGGACGACACAATAAACACAGTGGGAGAGAACAATCAAGATCCAGCTGAAGGTGGAGGGATAGCAGTGAGAGATCCTGTTATTTTCTCTCTCCTTCTGTTCTAGCAGTCAGCCTTAATCTGGCTAGAGCTCACTCTCCTCTATTTAATTCTCTTATAATTACTGCCTCACTCTCTTTCTCTCCCTTTCTTTCCTCTATTATCTCCATCCTGCATCACCCATCCAGCCAATAAGTGGAAAATATGTTGTTCATCTTCTGAACTTAATTTTCTCTTTCTGGTCATTCAAAGCAGGTTTATTATTGTCAACTTAAACTCAAACTGCAAAAAAAAAAAAAAAGAAGAAGAAAAGAATCAATCATTACTTTAATTTACATTAGTAAAAAATACATTATTTCAGTTAGTTGTCAAAGCAACATTTCTCTTTTTTTAAAAGGTATTATGTAAGTATAAGTTAATAGTGTAAGGCCCAAACATACATAGTGTACGCTTAAGTCAAATCCCTAAAATAACTCAAACTAAATGATCTAAAACTAAAAACTGAAATTTAATAAAAAAAAAAAAAAAATAAAAAAAAAAAAAAGATTTCTGATCAATTCTCCACAACTTCTATGATTAAGATTCTAGACATCTGAGATTGCTTGCCCTGCGAGCTTGTGCTGAAACTGTTGCTCATTAAAGCAGTGAAGTTGTAAGAATCACTTTGGGATTTGTTTTCTCAAAGATCAAACCTCCTGACCTCTTGTTGTGTCTTGTAAGAGTCTCCAACAACAAAATTGACTTTGGATGAAACCAAAACTTTTCACTGGACTGCAAATGCTACAATAACATCCACAACCCACTCAAAAAAGAGGGTTATCAAATAATTAAACATTTCAGTCAAATAAATTACATGACAGCATAACTAACTAACTAACTAACTAACTAACTAACTAACTAACTAACTAACTAACTACTGTAATATATGTATTTCTCATTGTTAATTAATGATAGTTGATGCATTAACTAACATTAATTAACTGGACCTTTTTGTAAAGTCTCACCCATTTGCTAAGCCACAATTTTCTTGAGTCTATATTAGTGTTTCTTTACAAAGTGACATCGCCAACTACTGGCTTGTGATGAAAAATACAGCATTTTTAGTTGTCTTCGCAGATCGTTTTGACAACGTTGTCGTCTAGTGAAAAACAAGAAGGAAAAACGTTTTAATTTTAAGTACATCGTGGTCGTAGATGTGAAATTAACAGCTCAGATAAAATCTGTATTTCTTGAGCACTAAATATTAAATAAAAACCAAGTAGAAAAAGAAAATCTATCTATCTATCTATCTATCTATCTATCTATCTATCTATCTATGTATCTATCTATCATCTCTCTCAGACGTTTCTTCTTGTTAAGTCAGTGAACATGCACACAAACTCATTTTGACTTTCCTTTGTTGTCTGTGTGTTCTGTTCTGATGAGGCACAGCAGTGGCACCCGTGGCCTTGAGAGGCACTTCTCAATAAGGGTGGAAGAACGTGATATATATTCAGGTTCAACACTCAGACACCATGACAAATGCAGCTGCACGTGAATGCTTACATAATATACAGCTTTATAAGATTGATAGTCATGGATTCTTCCAGTGTGATTTCCGCATACTATGCTGCATATTGAAAAAAAAAAAAATAAAAATGCCTGAGATGAATGTAAAACAAACAAACATCGGTAACACATTAATTTATTGTGTCATTGTTATACATGTTACATGTAGTTACTGTAGTAATAACTATAAATTATGCATAATTACATGCAATTAACCCTTAACCAAACACCCATCCTAACCTTAACCCTATAGTAAGTACATGTAGTTAATTATTATTACTCAGTAATTCAATGTATAATTACACTGTAACACTGACACCTTAAAATAAAGTGTAACCAAAAAAAAAACATAACATAACATGCGGATTAATTCATCAAGTATATGCATGGTGATACATCTGCAAATTTAACAAATAACAACAGATGATTAACACTATTAATAATAACAACAACACATTCATAGTCTAGACTTTTCAGTTTTTATGTGCAGTATACACTGTCTTTTAAAGTTATTAGATAATCCTCTTCCACTGACTGCACCCTATACTCCTAGAAAAACAAAAATGATACATTTATAAATAATCCAATATGAGCGGTGCACATTTAGCTCTCTGGTAGCTCAATAACACGTAGCATCGGGAGCAATTTACAACTATAACATGAACCGACGGAGGCCTGTAAATCTGTTTCTTTTTCCCCAGCCGAGAGCATCTTGGGAAGAGAGTGGGAATAAGACAGAATGCGAATGAATATGCAGGTCTATTTCTCATTCTCTGCTCAAAGCGTAGCATAAAGGGCACATGAAGGAAAGTAAAGGCCTGTGACAAATGCGGTGACTGCAAGGGTGGCGCTATGCATTTTTTATTAGCTGTTAATCCATTCCTTGTGTAACTCAATATAAATCAAATTACCAGCCTACCATGCTGTCGGTGACTACAGTAATTAGATGGAAAAGTGGTTCGTAGAGGTGCCGCATTCTTTTAAAGTGGGGGAAAAAAAGCAAAGAGTTACATTGTATTTACGGCTATGCTTTCTGCTCCTCGCTGGCAGGTGAATGCCACTTATTTAATGACCAGAGAAGAGGTTGGACAATACTGGTGGTAGCAATTACTAGGAAAAGAAAACAGATTATTTAGCTAGTCAGGCCTATCCGCCATTCGCAACATGGTAATGTCCATGAGGAAAAGGTGAACAAAATTGGAGAACAGATTGGTACACTGATATTGGATTGTTTCTTCCATTACTGGCACTTTTATTTCGCAAGGGTTTATAATTATTAAAACAGATTTTTCTTCATGTTATATAAGATCACATTTTTACCACAACTTTAACATAAATCTGTTTGACGTTAGATTGAATAGTTTTACCCTTGTCCCAAACCTAGATATCAAAATATAACTACAGTTTAATAAAATCTAAACAAGATCTAAACAAAGAGTGACATTTATTTAATTGGGTGAAAATGAAATTATATTACATCAGTTACACAAATATCCACAATGTTGTATCCCTTGTGAGCAAAAATGTTTAACCGTGCATCATTATTAATAAAGCTGTAATTTTGTTAAATGATTCAAATGATCCATATTATTTAATCATTGTATGTATCGATTTAGAGTGGCCTTTTATTGTGGCCAGCCTAAGGCACACCTGTGCAATAATCATGCTGCCTAATCAGCATCTTGATATGCCACACCTGTGAGGTGGGTGGATTATCTCGGCAAAGGAGAAGTGCTCACTTACACAGATTTAGACAGATTTGTGAACAATATTTGAGAAATAGGCCTTTTGTGTACATAGAAAAAGTCTTGGATCTTTGAGTTCAGCTCATGAAAAATGGGGGCAAAAACAAAAGTGTTGCGTTTATAATTTTGTTCAGTGTAGATATTCTAAAAGTGCATTTAGTTTTATCCAAAACAGATGAACATGAATCTGGCAACATCTTATTACGTGTTCTTATTGTGACGCTAAAAGGTTAATGATTTATTGCATTTGAAAATAACATACCGCCTACACTAAAGCCTAGCCTAAATCTAAGCAATAGTGTAAACGGGAGATAAAAACATATTTGCTGAAGCAACTTTTTTACTTTTATTTTTAATTTTATTTTGACTGTTTTACAGAACTCGTGCCCAGGCGCTCAGTATCAGGTGAGCTACCAAGCAGGTTTACTATGTTAGAAAAGCCATATATATGGAGCTGGTTATGTGATGCAAAGCTCAAAAGGTATTAGTTTACAAATCATGCACTACGGTAAAAGTGTTTTGCCGCTGCAGTGGCTGGTTATTACAAAAGCAAAATATTTACATGAAAGTGATAGCTTTATCGCATCCCGCATGGTTAGAACCAGGTGTTAGTCAGGTGTTAGACCATTTTGCAGTGGAAAGGAGAGCATAATCAATTGGGATCAGATTGCTAAAAGGTTCACATCAATGTCCTTTCATACTCTAACTCACAGCGTACCTCTCTAATGTAATGCTTTTATTGTTAATAAATCAGCGGTTGGTACATCCCTGCAGAGAATGATTTTAGCAGAAAAAGGACAGAGATAATCACGCTATCATTTGAAACACTGCACTTATCTGGCATGCCTAAAACGTTTTATCATCCACTTTGAATTATTCTTAAATAATTCAGAAATTCAGAGTGCAAAATACAGTTCATTTCCAGCTACTGGCATATTTATTCAAGCTATATTTATACGTTTTTGGAAGATTTTCACTGTACAATGTTTGATTTACTTTGCAGATGAATAGAGCAGATTAGATCTTGTATAATTGTGCAATTAAAAATG
Source organism: Tiaroga cobitis (assembly GCA_030578255.1). NCBI lineage: Eukaryota > Metazoa > Chordata > Actinopteri > Cypriniformes > Leuciscidae > Tiaroga > Tiaroga cobitis. The sequence goes on from CM060610.1 coordinate 35,584,529, forward strand.
ATCGCATTTGATTTGAACCACTTTTGTGATTTTAAATTCGATACATATCCAACTCTCCTTTATTCCTTTTTTGTTGACAGTATTATCCACTGTAATGGAAATGTATTTTACAGTATATCTGTACATATGGTGGAAAGTCTCACAACTTTTCTCGTGTATCAAGTCTTTCAACTGATTCATACAAGTCAAGTGCACATATTTGTACAATGAAAAGGATAAGAATGAGAATTATTTAATTGAGCAGCACAACAAATGGTATGAGTAAGATTCAGAAGAGAAGGGCTGCACAATTAATGGAAATAAAATTTAAATCATGATATGGCTCAGTTCAATTATTAAATCTCAAATGAATGCAATTTATTCTGAAGTGCAGTGGGGTTCAGAGTAAAGCGGGGCTGTGTCTCAGAACGGCTCGTTCACATGTGTTTGAGTCGCTTATAATGTGCATTTTACTTTATTTTCACATTTGCACACTTTAACGAGTTATGAGAAGTGTTTCTAAACCTGCTAAAACACAGAGACTTTACCCTTGTGCATCCTTATGGACATTTTTGTCTTTTTCAGTTTTGTTTTTTTGATGATCACTTGGCATGTGTTAATGCTAACTGCATACAATTTGGCACAGGTGTGTATTTTTATTGGAATTTTACTATTTCATAGCCATTTCCTTGCACTAGGTACACTAAATAGTTCCTCTCAGTGCCTTTTGGAAAAAAAAAATGTCCCCATTGAAACCCATTGCACTTTTTAATCCAAGGGCCATTTAACTATAAAATTATGCAATCTATGTTAAGAGGCTTTCATTCTATTTGCAAGGCTTCACAATTTCAATTTTTACCATTTTTTACCAGATGGTGCCATTTTTTCAGGTTTGGCCTATGAAGCAAATACTCGCTTTATTTCTGTGTTTTCTGCTTCGGCATATTATTGAGTCAATTGGGTAAATTATGCAACGATAATTGTGTGGATGTGTTCGTATGGATGTCAGAGTGTGGTTGGTATGTGTGTTATGTGTGTCTGTGCATGTGTGTGTTTGTAATATTGAGAGAGAAAAGCTCAACTGCAAATAACAAATCCAATCACTGTGTGCACCAGTGGAGTTTTGCTGCATGGCATCCAACGGGGAAAATCTGTTACTGCGCCCAAACAAAACCTTACCAAAAGCTCATTTTTTGAGATATCAACCTCACATTTGGAACACAACTTATTTAGATTTATGCTTTTGATTTTCTAGCCATTTTAGAGTTAAACTTGTTTCGTAAAATATATATTTGATATAAAATAATGTTCATAAATAGTTTTCATAAACTTAAACTTATATAACTTTATTTTGGATGTACTTATTAAGTTGGCTTGTGAGAGCCAACTTACTGAAATCCTATTTAAACTTATTATTATTATTATTATTATTCTTCTTCTGCCCCCTAAAATTTCTGACTCTAACTCCTCCTAGAGCTTTAACTCCACATACTCCAAACTCGGCACGGACACTCAAACTGTTCTCACTTAGTGTGCTATATCTTTTCTAACTGATCGGACTTACGGTTTTCCTAAAAATGACGATCGAAACTCGAAAAAAACCATTTGAAAATCCCATTGACTTAACATTGCGGAATGTTCAGACTGTCAAACTCCCCAACTGTCAAAATTTCAAATCTAAATCCCTTGAAGCCCTGGACTCAAACTGCCATTCTATACACTATATGAGCCATTGAGACTCATTTAAACTAATGAACTCATCAATGACACTTCTAACTATCTAATCTTAAACTCTTAAACTCATAATAAATTAATAAACTCTAAACTTGAACTCTTAGACTCATTTAAACTTATAAACTCTAAACTCATAAACTCTAAATTCATAAACCCATACTCTTATAAACTCTCATAAACTATTAAACTCATAAGTTAATAAACTCTGGACACTTACTCATTTAAACTTATAAACTCTAAACTCATAAATTAATCAACTCTGAACTCTTACTCATTTAAACTTAAAATCTCATGAATTTATACACTTATAAACTCATAAACATAGAAACTCATGAATTCATACACTAATGAACTCTCATGAATTCATACACTAATGAACTCTCATGAATTCATACACTAATGAACTCTCATGAATTCATACACTAATGAACTCTCATGAATTCATACACTAATGAACTCTCATGAATTCATACACTAATGAACTCTCATGAATTCATACACTAATGAACTCTCATGGATTCATACATTAATTCATACACTAATGAACTCTCATGAATTCATACACTAATGAACTCTCATGGATTCATACATTAATTCATACACTAATGAACTCTCATGGATTCTTACACTAATGAACTCTCATGGATTCATACACTAATGAACTCTCATGGATTCATACACTAATGAACTCTCATGAATTCATACACTAATGAACTCAAACTCATAAATTAATAAACTCTGAACTCTTACTCATTTAAACTTATAAACTCCAAACTCATAAACTCGTACACTTATAAACTCATACACTTATAAACTCATGAATTCATACACTTATGAACTCAAACTCATAAATTAATAAACTCTGAACTCTTACTCATTTAAACTTATAAACTCCAAACTCATAAATTCATACACTTATAAACTCATGAACTTATAAATGCATTAATTCATACACGTATGAACTCTCATGAATTCATACACTTATGAACTTTTAAACTCATAAATAGTTCACCATAGCAAACACCCAGAACACTCTAGCAACTGCATAGCAACCACCCAGAACAGCCTAGAAACCAACTGAAATACCTTAGAACACCCTAGCAACACCATAGCAACCACCCACAATACCTTAGAACACCCTAGCAACCACATAATATACCTTAGAACACCCTAGCAACCACCCAGAACACCCTAGCAACCGCCCAAAATACCTTAGAACACCCTAGCAACCACCCAAAATGCCTTATAACACCCTAGCAACCACCCAAAATACCTTAGAACACCCTAGCAACCACCCAAAATACATTAGAACACCATAGCAACACCATAGCAACCACCCAAAATACCTTAGAACACCCTAGCAACACCCTAGCAACCACCAAAAATACCTTAGAACACCCTAGCAACACCCTAGCAACCACCCGAAATACCTCAGAACATCCTAGCAACACCCTAGCAACCACCCAAAATACCTTAGAATACCCTAGCAACACCATAGCAACCACCCGAAATACCTCAGAACATCCTAGCAACACCCTAGCAACCACCCAAAATACCTTAGAACACCATAGCAACCACTCAGAACACCCTAGCAACCACCCAAAATACCTTAGAACACCCTAGCAACCACCCAGAACACCCTAGCAACCACCCAAAATACCTTAGAACACCCTAGCAACCACCCAAAATAACTTAAAACACCCTAGCAACCACCCAAAATACCTTAGAACACCCTAGCAACACCATAGCAACCACCCAAAATAACTTAAAACACCCTAGCAACCACCCGAAATACCTCAGAACATCCTAGCAACACCCTAGCAACCACCCAAAATACCTTAGAACACCATAGCAACCACCAAAAATGCCTTATAACACCCTAGCAACACCCTAGCAACCACCCAAAATACCTTAGAACACCCTAACAACACCCTAGCAACCACCCGAAATACCTTGAAACACCCTAGCAACACCATAGCAACCACCTAAAATACCCTAGAACACCCTAGCAACCACCCAGAACACCCTAGCAACCACTCAAAATACCTTAGAAACCACTTAGCAACCCACTAGAAACACCCTAGCAACATTTAATTACTTGAAACTATACTTTAACCTTTAAAACTACTTTGAACTTTAAACTATTTAAAACTTTAAACTACTTTAAACTACTTTAAACTAATTTAAACTTCAAACTACTTTAAAATTCAAACTTATTTAAACTTTAAACTACTTTAACTTTCAAACTAATTTAAACTTCAAACTACTTTAAAATTCAAACTAATTTAAACTTTAAATTAATTTAAACTATTTTAAACTTTAAACTAAGTTAAACTATAAACTACTTTAAACTAATTTAAACTTCAAACTAATTTAAACTTTAAACTGATTTAAACTTCAAACTACTTTAAACTTCTTCAAACTTTGCGGTCCAAACTTTCACAAGCCAACTTAAAGTTTGTCTCGACGAACTTTTTCTAGTTATTATTATTATTATTATTAATTTTTTTACTTCAGCAATAATCTGCCAAGGGTCTTCTTTAAAATCAGACCGAACTTAAATCTGTTCTCCCAAGCTTCACAGTTTTATGACAGTTTTTTGACACGGACATTTTTGTCCACTATGTACCTGTGTGTTACTTTTTTGTAATTGATGTCTCCCATCAGTTTTCCACCAAATCAAAAGAATTTTTTAATTTTTGAAACTGAATAATTTAAGATATAAATATTAGTATTGTACCTTTTAGTGTAAAATAAAGTAATAATAATTTAATAATCATTTATAATATGTTCAAATTGATTGCGTTTATAAAAAAAACACTAATATAATGTGTATCACAACGTTTGAGTCCACTTTAAAGTCCTGCAATGTAATTTTTTTTTAAAAGTTGAGAAGAGTATTTTTAATACTTTTTTTAGCAGCTCCCTTAAAAAGCAACTATTGGCATCAGAGCGTGGTCTCTTTGTTCTTTTTACCTGGATGTCTCAGTAGCAATACAATTTTGTCCAAAGCCTTGGATAATACAGGAATAAAGCTCTTTGTTAGCTTCTCATTCATCTCAAAGGCAGTTACTTAGCTACTGCGTGACGCCCTGGAAGCACAAAACCGGGCCCTGCCAACAGCAGGGGCTAACAGGGCCATGCTAACCATCCAAACCTTGACCCCTTAGGTCTAGACAGGCTTGTCCGAGAAGAAAGAGCCTCTAAATGTTACAATGAGGAGCACTATACCTTTATTCCTGGTGAGATTCGGGAGATTCGGGAGATTCTGTCATTTTGCATTAAACCTACAATATAGTTCAAAACAGGGTCTCTCTGCCTCTCTCTCAGTATAGGCTTATTAATAATTAATGTTCAAGTTCACCTGCGATTATTTATGCTGGCACTGAGTTAAATCTCACTCAGGGAGAAAAACATTGGTTACCATTGGAAAGGTATCTTGCTATGTATAATGTTGCTCGGATGCAAAGAGTGAAATAAAAGAGGAAGTGAAAGCTCCTGTCATGGTGCATAAAGAGCGCTCTGGAGAAAATGTCAACATTAGCCACATTTCCCCCTAGTGCACACATCTCATACTTTACCAAATGATTTATTATTCCCTGTACGGTTTTTGTAGTGACATAAAGCAGGGCTGGATTATTGCAGTACCTTGATATTCAGGGCCATATTCTGTCCTTGGTAAACCGAATGATAATAAAATAACAAAAAAGAACGCATTATAGACATTTGCTCTAGTTTAAAATGGATGAGTTCTTCAGAATGAACAAATTAATGAATAAATGAATGTTCAACAACAATTCCATTTTTAACAGTGGAATGCATTGATGTAATTAAAGGGTCATGTGGATAACCATAATTAAGTTCTTCTGAAATAAAATGGTTTGATTTTGAATGTTGCGAACTAGACTCGTTGGAAAAATATGCCTCTGCCTACATTTTTGCAAAACTTCAAGGTTTTCTACTGATCAAGGGTACGTTTACACGACAATTATGTACTAAAAACTGAAACTTTTTTCCTTTGTGTTTTTGCTTTTACGTTAACAACATTGTCAAAACGGTCCCTGTTCATATGAATCCATGAAAACGACTAAAAACCCTGTATTATTCATGTCAGGCCAGTAGATGGCGATATCACTTTGTAAAGAAACACTATAGACTGAACATGTAATATGCATGTGCATGACATCAGCATTTTTGTAGTTTACACCGAATACTGTTTGTTTACACTTTGAAATCCATTTTCATAGGTTTGCATTTCGAGGGCCCCAAAACACTGTTGTCGTGTAAATGAACAAGCAAAATGCATAAAAAGTTTTATATTTTTAGTTGAAAATGGTGCCGTGTAAACTGTTCAGAAAATAGTAGTCCTGGTGCAAGAAACCAGGACTAGCTTTATAAGTGGAAAAAAATAAAATGATGAAATGTAAGTTATGCAAGTCCTTCAAAAAACATACCCTCTCTAAAAATAAAACCGAATCCAACGTTCAGAACTTTCTGTCTGAGAATCATCTCTTTTGACATCATCCAATTACACTCAGGCAAAAATCAGGTGATCACTAGAACATGACTAATTATGAGTTTACTTGGAACTCGCGTACAACTCTGACAGCTTTAGCTAATTCTTTCATTCTGGTAAGGCCGTACCACCATGTAGCCAGCATAATCCATTCAGACAGTTTACAAGAGGTTTGACACGCTGAAACAGCTTTTCCCGTTTAAGGGTGTGTTATCTGAAACGTCTAATTGAGCAGCTGTCAGGGTACGCGGACTCACACCAAACCTTCTCCAACATAAACCCCACTGCTGTCTAGTTCATCACTATCCTTCACTGCTGTTAGCTTCAGGAAGCGCAAAACACTTTCTGTAAAGGTTTTTCAGCCAAAAACAAAGGCAGAAAACACAACGGAAATTTTTGTTGTTGTTGTTGTTGAGCTTTGAACTGAATAGATACTGTGCTGACAGTCTTTCCAAAGTTGCAAAAGTGAAGAATCCTGAACTGTCAAAAAAGGCTTCACGTCTCAGTAAATTCACTCGTTGAGCCATTGTTCATTTTTTTAAATTTCTTTGTTACATTTTATAGTTTTATAGTCATAGTCTCATATTTTGAAAAAAAAAAGTCTTAATGTTATCATTGTAGTCCATAGACTTATTAACAAAAAAAAGTTAAAATATTTATTGTAAAAACCTGAGCAAACTTTCCGTGTTGTGAACCATTTCTCTCTTCTGCAGAACAAACATTGGAGCCAATTGACTTCCACAGAAAAAAAAAAAAAAGAAAGAATGAAATTGAAACTAGTTTGGAACGGCATATGGGTGAATAAATAATATATCAATATATATGCTGCCTCTTGGTAATATTATAAGAAAACATGGAATTTGTTTCCACTGTTATGCCGGTGATACTCAGTTATATATTTCATCACGACCAGACGAAATCTCTAAATTGTCCAAGTTGTCAGAGTGTGTTAAATATTTAAAATATTGGATGACAAGTAATTTTGTGCTATTACATTTAGATAAGACTGAGGTATTAATTATTGGACCAAAAACCTGTACACAGAACCTCTTAGAAAACAATTTGCATCTAGAAGGATGTACTGTAACTTCATCCTCTACAGTAAAAGACCTCGGTGTTATATTAGACAGCAACTTGTCATTTCATGTAATAAAAACAGCCTTCTTCCACTTCAGAAACATTGCTAAGCTGCGGAACATGCTCTCTGTTTCTGAAGCAGAAAAGCTATGTATCCATAAATTCTAGACTAGATTACTGTAAAGCATTACTAGCTGGTTGTCCTGCATCCTCAATAAGCTACAGTTAGTCCAAAATGCAGCTGCTAGAGTTCTTACTAGGTCAAGAAAACATGATCATATAACACCAACTTTATCATCTCTACACTGGTCACCTATCGAGTTCAGTATCGATTACAAAGTATTGCTACTGACCTATAAGGCCATAAAAACGGTTCAACTCTTGTATATTAACTGATCTTCTAATGCTCTGCAATCCATCACGCTCTTTAAGGTCACAAAACTTTCTGATAGTACCTAGGATATCTAAGTCCACTAAAGGAGGGAGAGCGTTTTCAGGTTTACTACTAAACTCTGGAATAGCCTTCCTGATAATGTTCAGGACTCAGATTCACTCTCCCAGCTTAAATCTAGATTAACGACACATCTCTTTAGCCAAGCATTCACATAATGCTTCTCATAACCTTGCCCTCCATTAAATCAGATCAAATGCACATGATTATCTTTGCTTAATGTTATGAACAACAGCTATGCTAAGTATTCTCTGTTTTATCTTAGGAAGCCCATCCTGAGGTAACTAAACTAGAGAGTACGTCAGCTCCTGTCCTCTTACAGAGACTTCACCCCAACAACCCGATCACACTAAATACGTCTCTATAGCACGCAGTGTGTTTATCATGGAATTTGTACGCGAAAATGAGTTTTTACATGCATAGGATACGCATGGGTTGGTTAGGGTAGGTTTAGTAGTGGTGTGGGGTACGTGTGTATTACACGCAAATTAACTGCGTATCAAATGCACGCAAAAACTGCATATCAAATGCACGTAAAAAACTCATCTTTGCGTATAAATTGCACGACACAAAACAATGCGTGCTATAGATACGCATTTGGATCACGTCTACGTCTAGTGTATGTCTAGTTGCCGTCAGGTGAAAGTATGGGACTTGTGCAGTTCCCTTTCAAGGGAAGTTCGACGCAGAGCGTTTGAGACGCTCTGCGTGATTACGTCGTGAAGCACATGTAAAATCAGTCCAATGGAAGCCCAAAACGTCATAGGCGGGTGACGTCATAGACCAGGAAACTAAAAAGCACCCCTGAATTCAGACCGCGCCAGCTTCTGTACCTTCAGCAAGCGCTCTCTGTGAAATATTAGCTCTCTGAAGCAAGATTATAGAGATTGTGTTGTTCCCTGCCCTCTTTACATCACGGGTGGGGACACACTGTTTGTTGCTGTTTGGGAGTGGAGCATGCCAACAGTCAGTTCTCGAGGGAGCTGACTGTGAACATTGCGAGAAGCTTTCCTTGAGGAGGCTCCGCTCCCGCCGGGCGTTCTTCGAGGAGGACGGTTCGGTTCGCGTTCCCCGTGCGGGTCTCTCTGTTGCCGAGGCACGGGGACGACTCGCATTTCGGGGTTCGCAAACGGATCTGACAGCGGGGTTTGGGACGGGCTCCGCCCTATCTCAGCTTTCACATGCCAGATCTAGTGTGCTGCGATTTCCAGTTCCGAGGAATTGGTATCGTTAGTGTTTTGTTTTAAAAAGAAAGAGAACAAAACAAATAAAAATATTAAGAAAAAGGCAGATGTTTGAGTTTTCAATGAATAAATAAATCTGAAGCTCATAACTCTGCTGAATAAAGAGGAGCTTTTAAAAAAAAAGTTTTTAGTGCTGTTGCCAGTTAAATATTTACTGGCCAGCTGAACTTTATGAGATTGAAAATAAAGAAGAGTTTGTTAGATGAAATGTATCTTAAAACAGGAAAACTCTGTATCTCAGCCTCCTCGTCAGGGACTGCGTTTTTTTCCCTATCTCCACACTGAGGTGTCGAGATAGTGGAATAAACTGGTTTGTATTTTATGTGTTTAATCCCCAGATGTCTAACTATAGTAATTTTTGGGTATTAAGTATCATAGTATGACAGTGCCTCGGGTTAAAGAGACGCTTGCGAGCTTTCTCTCTCCCGAGTCGGCGTCATTGTTATTAACCCCGACGTTAACCACCAGCCATCTTAAATAATGAATACATTTTTATTAGGCAGCGCTGGTGGGTAAAGTATATAAGGACATGGATGAATGTGAGGGGCGACTCTCTGAGGAGGGTCACAGCGCTGCCAGTTCGCTTGTTTCCTGCTGGTGGCCACAGAGTGATATATATGTATATATATATAAGTTTTTCTGATATAAAGATAAAGGAAAAAAAGACATAAAAAATGTCTGTTCTTCTGGACGCTCCGCTTTCAAGAAAACTAAGAAATAAACCATTCAGCGGCGTTCCAGAGGTTTCTTCCTCACCAATCTAATGTTCCTGAGACTGCTGGGCGGGAGCAGTATCGGCCTATTAAGCTCCTCGCAGTAAAAAAGTGCAAAACAGAGCGTCGCCATTCGGGCTCCTCCGCAATTTAGAGGTACCTGGGTGGTGGTCGCAGTCTAGCCAGTTAGAGACATGCAAGATCTAAGGACTGTTTTATCTCTAAAATAGCTTGGACAAAGAAGATGCCCTGACGCCGAGGCGATCAGGCTTCTCAGGGTGGTCCCCTCTGGGGTAGGGACGGTTTTGAGAAATCGTTTCTCCTCGGCGCCCTTTGGGGTGCGACTCTCTGAGGAGGGTCGCAGCACTGCCAGTTCGGTTTCCCTGCCGGTTCGCCGTTCAGGGCACCGAGGTGTCAGCGTCCCCATACGATCCTCTGAGGAGGGTCATAGAATGGTCAGTTCCGGTTTGCCGGTTTGCCTGCTTTTTCCAACAATCCTCCGAGGAGGGTCGTAGAAACTAAGCTAGTTAGAGGTTGGCAATATCTGAGGACTGTCCTCATCTCTAATAAAGCTTAGACAAGAAGTCCTGTCGCAAAAAAAACGAGGCTATCAGGCTTCTGAGGGCTCCTCCGGGGCAGGGACGGTTTTGAGAAATCGTTTTTCCTCTGCGCCCTCTGGGGTGCGACTCTCTGAGGAGGGTCGTAGCGCTGCCAGTTCGGTTGTTCCCTGTCGGTTTGCCGTTCAGGGCACAGAGGTGTCAGCGTCCCCATACGATCCTCTGAGGAGGGTCATAGAATGGTCAGTTCGGTTGTTCCCTGCCGGTTCGCCGCTTCAGGGCGCCGTAGTGACTGTACAAACAAATCCAGAGGCCAGTCTTGAGAGACTGGTTCCCCTAGTAGAATTTCTGGCAGCGTGGAAACTACTGCCACATATTTCTCAGTGGGTCCTGCACACTATAGAAAAGGGTTTCAGAATTCAGTTCGGTTCTCGTCCGCCCAGATTTCTAGGGGTCCTCCTCTCATTGGTGGACCCCGAGCAGGCTTTGGTTATGGAGCAGGAAGTACTGTCACTTCTGCAAAAGGAGCTGTAGAAGAGGTTCCTCCTCCCAGCAGACAGCCATTACTTCATTGTTTCCGAAAGAGGATGAGGGAGGTTCCTGAGGTTTGCTTTCGGGGGCGAAGCATACCATTATCGGGTTCTTCCATTCGGCCTAGGTTTATTACCTCACACCTTTACAGTATGCGTGGATGCAGCTCTGGCTCTTCTGAGACTCCAGGGCATTCGCGTATTATACTACATCAATGATTGGTTGATCCTAGCTCAATCTGAGTTTATGGCAGTTCGGCATCGAGATGTCGTTCTGTCTCATTTAAGGATGCTGGGGTTGCCTCTCAACGCCAAGAAGAGTGTGCTCTGAGGACCATTTTTTTCTAGGTGTAGCGATTCTCACAGCCGTATTGGAGTATATCTAGGCCAGTCACTCACTTGTGAAATAATTTTAGACTGGTGGGTCTCATGGCAGCTGCTTCCAACGTAATTATTTTTGGCCTTCTGTACATGAGACCCCTGCAGTGGTGGCTCAGGACCAAGGGGTTTTCTCCGAGGGGAAATGTGTTTTTGCATGATCAAGGTCACGCGGCTATGCCTTCGTGCCTCGGTCATGTGGAAGAACCTTGGTTCCTTGCCCAAGCCCAGTGTTGGGGGCTTCTTGTCGACGCATATTGCTATCGACGGATGCTTCCCTCACAAGTGGGGGCGATCATGAGTGGTCGCTCGGCGAATGGCGGACAACACATTGATGGTCTCGTATATCAGAGCAGATATCCTGTTGAGGCAGGGGCTGAGGCCCAGGGATTGGAGACTTCATCCCGAGGTGGTGGAGCTTCTTAGGGAGAACTTTGGTCAAACTAAAGTCAAGTCGACCTTTCACATCGTTTGTACAACGCATTGCTCTATTTGGTTCTCCCTCACACATCCAGCTCCGCTTGGACTGGATGTGATGTATTAGGTTTGGTTGACGCTACACCGGTACGCATTTCCAGATATCTTTGCTCCCGGGAGTTCACCCTCATTTGGAGTTTTGGATACTGTGGGCTCGGCCTCTGAGGGGGCCCGGCTCATAGAATCCGGTCTCTCGACTGAGGTTGTTGAGACCATTCTCCAATCCAGAGCTCCTTCCACGAGAAAACTATATGCATTGAAATGGGAATTATTCTCCACCTGGTGTGGTGAACATCATTTAGATCCTGTTAACTGCCCTGTTGGTTCAGTTCTTGATTTCTTGCAAGACCGTTTCTCTGCTAGGTTATCTCCTTCTACCCTAGAGGTTTACGTGGCGGATATATCTGCCTACCACACGCCTCGGGAGAGATCCTCTTTTTACTCGTTTTCTCCGTGGTACACTGAGGTTGAGACCTGCACTGCACTCTAGAGCACCGGCTTGGGATTTGGCCATTGTACTTGAGGGTCTGGCTTTGGCTCCCTTCGAGCCCATTGAAGAGGTTTCAGAGAAATTCCTCACTCTAAAAATGTATTTCTCCTTGCTATTTCGTCTATCAAGAGATTTGGAGATTTGCATGCCCTGTCGGTTGCTGCTCCATGTCTGGAATTTGCACCTGGTATGGTGAAGGCATTGCTCTACCCTAGACCGGGTTATATTCCTAAGGTCCCAGTTAATGTTGGGGGCCCTATAGTGCTGCAGGCCTTTTATCCTGCACCTTTTAATACCCCAGATCAGGAACGACTGAACCTGTTATGTCCAGTTCGGGCATTAGATGCCTACGTTCACAGAGCTGCCCTGTGGCGTAAGTCTGAACAATTGTTTGTCTGCTTTAGGTGACTCAAGAGAGGGTGCCCGGCATCTAAACAGGTAATGAGCAAATGGATAGTTGAGGCTATATCATTGGCTTATGAAGCGGCCGGTCAGCCTTCACCTATGGCTATACGGTCCCATTCTGCAAGGAGTATGGCGGCCTCTATGGCCTTAATTTCGGGTGTTTCCCTTCTTCATATCTGTAATGTGGCAGGTTGGTCCTCTCCACATACATTTGTCAGGTTTTATGACCTTGACCTCTCTACTCCAGGGGCGAGGTTGCTTGCTTCTTAGTGTGCGCAAGGACTTCACACAGAACGGGCATTTGTCACTATGGCGTAGTGGGTATGGGGTTCCCACCGAGTCTCAAACGCAGCTCGAAGTTCCCTTGAAAGGGAACGTCCCAGGTTACGTATGTAACCCTGGTTCCCTGAGAGGGAACGAGACGCTGCGTTTCCCTGCCATACTTCCTGCACGCCCTGATCGACTTGCTTCAGGTTTTTTCAGAAGCTGGCGCGGTCTGAATTCAGGGGTGCTTTATAGTTTCCTGGTCTATGACGTCACCCGCCTATGACGTTTCGGGCTTCCATTGGACTGATTTTACATGTGCTTCATGACGTAATCACGCAGAGCGTCTCAAACGCAGCGTCTCGTTCCCTCTCAGGGAACCAGGGTTACATACGTAACCTGAGACGTTTTTGTGGTTTAAAACATCCAACAGAAGTTTTGTTTTACTTCCTATCTACCATAACTTAAATCGTTTTTTTTACAATTTTTGCCACAGTTATACGATTTTCATGGATATCAACTTACAAATAACATAGCAAAAAATCACACACTCAAGTTTTAAGCTTGGATGATGTGTGAAGAAAGGTTTAACTTCCATTTTCTTGCTAAAATATAATGGCTTTTTGCTGTCACATATTCGGTTCAATCAGACTGACGTTTTTACTGTGGTCCTTGAGACCGCAAATAAGAAACTTAGCTTTTCATTCTGACACAGAAAGAGAAATGAAGTAATGGCATCTTTAGGAGTGAGAACTTGATGTTATCACACGTTAAGCCGACTGTGGCTTCAGTCCTCGACTGCATGAGATAAAAATCACTGTAGCTGAAAACTCAGATAAAACTTGATGTCTAATAAAAATATACAGACAGTGCGAAGCTAAACATCATTTTATCATACATATAGGCGCATTTATCCTGGTTCTGAAATGGCACTTTATTAATAACCCTCGGGTGGGATTGTGACAAGCCCATACTGAAATTTGCCATATCTAATATAGAATCTATCTATTCCTGAACAGTATCTGTGTGGAGTGCTGGTATCTAGCTCTAAGCATGACATTGTGATGCTAAACAGTGGTGTAGGCCGCTCCACGTCTTTGATCAAACACTGCATCCGGGCCGTGGTACTGTAGAACTCATTACAGAACGGTCTGAGCCGGATCCCGTTCACTCACCATCGCAGATATGCATCAGCGCTTTGCTCGATCTCATCTGCTCAAACACTGCCTGCTTATCAGCTAAAGCTAGCCTAGCTTATAGTGTGCTCTAACACCAATTTATTCCAGCACACCAAATACAATTCCCTCTCTGTCTGAGTTCTTTTTAAACAAACCACGGCCTGAAGATATACAGAAGCCTGAACCATATTACAGACTAGGACACACAAACACTATAACAAAAAAAAAGGTCTGTAAAAATAGGGCACAATGTACTGTATAAATATTATTATTTATTTATTTTACAGGTGTTTAACCCATATTTTGATTTACACATTGCATTAGGTTGTGTTTTAAGGGTTAACGGAAATTTCCATAAAATTACTAGATAATGTCCTGGCAGAAAATTACCAGGAGCCTTCTTCTTTTTTTCCCTTTTTTTTTTTTTTTAAGTGTAAGAAAACTGTGGCTTATTAATAAGATACTGTCTGCAACATTTTATCATTGATTACAGTTTTAACTGTAGTGTGTTATTTGATATTACATTTAGTTACTAAATCGCAACATCCGTGTAATTACAAATATATTCAAAAACATGACATACCAATTTCAATAGAAATGACATTAAAGTATATTTTAATTTATCATAACTGTTGTCAGTACATTCACTTTAAATAGGACTGAAAGTCCTACTTAAGTGGGTCAAAAAATCAGTAAGTTCAACTAAATGCATTGAATATAAATCTATAATATTTTTTATTTGATTGTAAATAAGATCCAATTAAGTGTCCAAAAAAATTACATTCAGTTCACACTTAAGTATGTTATTGTATAGTACTGCATATTTCTGTAATAAGTATTCTTTTTAAAAGTATGCCAAAGTGAACTTTAGGGGAAGAATTGACTTTAAAGTGGTGAAAGTGTCCCCATCTACATCACACACCTGCTGCCATAATCAATAGAAAATGTAAACCAACTTTACTCTTTAAATTCGCCAACTGCTTTCTACAGGAGGTAACAGCAGGACCCTATTTGCAGAGTTTTGGCGCAGTCTTTAATGCCTAATTTACATAGAAAGCAGCGTTCAGTTTTATGAAAGATTATAGAATTACACAAGACGCGTCACTCGTATTGTTTTGAATGCGGAAATGTGAAATGCTCAATATGGTGGAATAAGTCCCGCCTTCTAAATAAGAGCCAATCACCGATTGTTAAAGTCATCGCGTCACTGCAGCTGCTGTTAGAAGCTCCGGAGTCAGTCAAACGCGTGCTTCCACTGCGAATGGGCATTTTGATCCACCCTGAAAAACATTAGTTTCTGTCATGATTCGAGCGTTCAGAAACAAAGTTTATGAGACAGTTGTTGTCAGATGTCATTGGAGATTTCAAATATGAAATTTAATCATAAGCACGGCGAACAGTTTTATAGAATTTGATGTTTCCCCTTTAAAAAAGATAGGAGTTGCACTTGCATGCCCGAGAAGCGTTTCAAAGATGGCCGCCGAGTTAAATGTCTTGTCTTAACGGGACTTTTAACCAGTCTACTTTAAATTTGACAAATATCATGGCATATTAATTTTCTTCTGACTAAAATGGCATGTAATTGTTCCAATTGTAGATGAATTAGAATTGATGAAAACAAAATTTTAGTTGTGAAGAAAGTGCAAAATTTGACGAAATATTCAAATATTTTATATATTCAACATTATCAACATTAACAAAGACAAGTGGAAACTGAAAGTAAAAATATGACATCTTGAAACAACATTACGAATATAGGCCTACTATAATTTTGTGAATTCTTGATGTTTTAGTTATTCGTTGTTTGTGATGTTGAGGTTTTTAGTGCATTGGTGTGGGGGAAAAAAACATATTCCCAACATTCTGACACATCGCCTCTGTGGATTCACACCATTTTAAGCAGAGATTCCTTATTTGTTGTCTCACATTTATAGGATTTATGAAGCCCTGGGCAAAAAAATACCCAGATTACAGTTTTGAGATTCTGAAAAGAGCATCAGATACTTTACTTTTTCCCATGAAACCATGGTAAGGAGAACATATTTTAATAACAAATGAGAAGTTCGTCATCAAATGCAGTTCACAGTGATCCACATTCTTTAAATACTCATGGCACAGCGCTGTTTCAATAAATTTAGTTTCTGGTTAATCTGGACCACGAGTGATTAGTGAATAAAACAAACTGAAATACAGTGTGCAACTGTGGCACCACTGCTTAGTGAACTTCCCAAGAGAAGGTGAAACATTTATCGTACAGTAAGTTCAGCTTGTTTGCTTCCTTCTACTCTTCCAGAGCAAGGTTGTGATCGTCCTGCAGGACCTTTAAAAGCTTCTTTTTTTTTTTTTTGCTCTGTAGTCCATTTAAGCAAACAGCCCATAAAATGCAGAAAACAAGTCACACTGTAGTATTCGACCTGTTCAACTATAGCAACCCAAACAAACTTCAAAATCCATAATGGTTCTGAAGCTGTTAGTTGTCCCCAGTTGCCTTACCGTATAGCATTACAAGATCACATACACTACACATAATGGTTCTTCAGTGGTTATTTTCAGCAACAAACACACTGACGCTTACTTTGGCTACATAATGAGGAGAATTGACTCCTTGGGAAAGATGATCATGTTTGGAATAATGAAAGGAAAATGGAGAAGAAAAATACCAAAATCATGCATTTGGATGTTGAGTTTCGATGATAAAGATATAAATGTCATCAATGGCTGAGACAATTGGAGGAAATGTATTACAACTGAGTGGACAACTGCTACTGACATTGTAACAATACAAAGCGGTTTGAAATTCAGCGAGTTTAGACTTTAAATATTGCCCTGACTAAAGTCTACAGCAGTCAAATTCTATGAGTTTGGACAGATCGTTTTCATACTAACTGCAAACCATATCAAAGTTCATCAAGTCATATCCCAAACCAAACCAAACCTTTGCTGGAAAATTACTTCTGGACCAATCAAGTGAACCAAACTTTGATATCACTGCGCTCTATCGTAAAAAAAAAAACGCTTCTCTCAGTAATCATTAATACACAAAGCCAAACAACATCAATCCTTTCATGTTTAAATGGAATTCTGGAAATGTGCCAGCCACAATTTTCAGTAAAATAACAGTGTATGAAATCTGTTTGAAAATGGAGATCCTGCTGTTTAAATATCACTATTATTCAATATGTGTTTTGTGTGTAATATATCTGAAGGGATGTTTGACTGGAGTTGGCCCCTGTGATTTCTACCCAGCAGGACGCAGCACTAAGGCTTAAATGTACTTTCTCTCACAACAGGAAGCAGCATCAGCCATTCACCGCAAATCAAAGCCTTTCAGTGTTATTATTTTATGATGTGCTGTTGCCGTAGGAGGTGAACACATGTAGTGAGGCTTCATTTAACAGGCAGTCACAGATAGGACATCCATATGGCAGGACATGTAACACAAACATACACTCGTTTTGTACTTTTTGTACTGCTTTTTTTTGTACTCTCTCTTTCTTTGATGAGACGTCTGGTTTTAATTGCAGCTCTGAGATCAGGGAAGAGTAATGAAATCTATATTGGGCTTAAGGTGAGAGGAGACGCTCTCATCCAATCCTCTATTTATTGGGACAGCGGGAAACATCAGAGAAGAGAAGTGCCGCGTCCTCGTTCCCCTGAGAGAATTATTTTCGTAGCTTTATGCATTTCTATCTATGTACGCATTTTCTCTATTTGTGTGCCTCCTTGAGAATAGCTCCTCTATGTCGTTATGTGGATAGTTAACAAAATACTTCTGGGAAGTCAACATGCCCTGCGGTGTGATATGCTACACTCCATCTAAATATATTTCTTTATTTTTTTTCTTAGAATAACTATGCACAGCTCAACAATAAAGATTTATTACGTATGTTATTTACCATCAGGCCAGTAATTCAGATTTCCACTCCCCTTCCAACATTTTCACCGTGCCAAAAAAGGAAAATATAATATAAATAAAAAGGGTATTATATGTATATATATCTTTTTTTTCAATAACATTAACCTTCCATTAATTAAATTCCATTAATTTACATGACTCAGCCAGTGATCATCAAAATAAACAGGGACAGAGTTACCAGGATCCCGGCGCAAAGTGGAGGGCTGCAAAAATAGTTTTTTTTTTACTTTTAATACTAAAGTATATTAACCCTTAAAGGCATACCTCGGGTCTTTAGTGATGCGGGACGTCATTCACTATCCTCCTCCTCATTCATTTTTTTTTAAAAGTTAGACATCAACCTTCTTAGTTCCCTTTCGAGGGAACTTAACACTGCGTCGTTGAAAACGACTCATTGGGGACGCTCCCTTACCGTGCGCCTCTGAAGTATGAATGAAACTAATCCAATCCTTATTGGTGTTGCGTCATGATGTAACATGTGACAGCATAAAAAAAATTACGCCGGACACACACACATTAGCTTTCGCTCTTCAGAAAGCGCTCTGTGTTGAAACTGTCTCTGTCTATTTGGTGTTGTTTGTCTGATTTACCAGTTATTATGGCGAGTGAACAGTTTGTTAGATGTGTGCACCCCTGCGCAAGATTTATCACGGGTGGGGACACACATCAACTTTGTGTAAACTGTTTGGGAGCGCAGCACGCACAGGCAGCTCTTGAGGGATCTGCCTGTGAACACTGTGAAGCACTATCTATGAGAGTGCTGCGCTCCTGCTTGGCTATTTTTAATGAGGATGGCCAAGATCGCGATCCCTGCGGTTCAGGTCCCGCGTCCGTTGAGGCGGCGCGGAGGCTTAAATCGTGGGGATCGCAAAAGGATCTCGCAGATGAGAACGAGACTGCTGAGGCACTTTCTCATTCATCATCTGGGGATTCAATAACACTCGCTCACGGTGCAGAAGTCCGCACTGCGGCTTCTTCTGCCCTTGACGAGTGCCCGGTGCTGGAACTATCCGCTTCTGAGGAAGTGGATGTTCTCAGCATCGGGAGCGAGGAACATGAGTATAACTTGCCAGCTCATGTTCCCACATATGAGGAGTTGGTAGAGGTTGTGACACGTGCTGTAGCCAGACTCAACATCAGCTGGCCACAAGATAAGCAGGAAGATTCTCGTCACAGTAAATTAGATGAGAGATTCCTGCAGCACAGGTCACAGCCTCAGCGCCGGGGTTTGCCATTTTTCCCAGATCTTCATAAAGAGATCGCTAGATCCTGGGAAAAACCCCACTCCTCTCGCATCTCATCTAACACATGGTGTGATTATAGCAATGTGGTGGGTGCGAGGGAGGCGGGGGTATGGCAAGATGCCGCAGATGGAGGAAGCCTTGGCAAGTTATCTTTCTCCTGAAGCAGCATCTTCGCTTAAAACCCCGGCGCTGCCCAGCAAACCATGTAGGGAAACATCAGCATTGGTTTGTAGGGCATATATGGCTGGTCGGGCTGGTGCGTCTCTGCATTCGATGGCTATCTTGCAGGCGTACCAGGCTGACCTCTTTAAGGATTTAGATGAAGGCGAGGGACCTACTCCATCAGATATTGCGGAGTTAAGGAAGGCCACAGATTTGTCTCTCCAGGCCACTAGAGAAACGGAACACTCTATCGGCCATTCTATGGCAGCTATGGTGGCTAAAGAGAGGCATCTGTGGCTCAATATTTCTGAAATTAAGGATAAAGATAGATCCTTCCTGATGGATGCGCCGCTTTCGCCTTCTGGCCTGTTCGGCGACGCAGTTTCTACTGTCGTCGACAGGTTTCAGGAGGCGAAGAAACAATCTGCGGCGTTCCATCAGTTCCTCCCTAGAGCCTCTCCCTTGGGAGCTTGGCAACAGAGGAAACGCTCTCAGCCGAAACCCGCCTGCCAGAAAGGCGACCTGAGGGCCGTCATTCAGGCCAAGAGAGCGGGGAAGAGGTCCTGACCGAGGTGGTAGGACCTCAGTGGGCTGTCCCCCCCGCTGTGAGGCAACCGAGGTTGGCTCAACCAGAATCGGTTCACAGGCGAGGAGATCGGTGTTCTCGTCAGGGCCGTAAAAGAAAGAGAAGTGACATTGGGACAGGGGCGGACTGGCCATCTGGAGCACCGGGACTTTTCCCGGTGGGCAGCTGGCCAGTGTGGGCCGGCCCGGTACACATATAAATATATATATATATTAAAAAAATTACGGAAATCATCATATTACATTTCTTTTCTACGCAAATTGATGAGGGAATCGATCGCGCGGGCGCGGCCAACAAGGAGTGTGTTTCGTGTGCATGCATGTATTGCCCTCCCTCCCTGTTAAGTTTGGTCTACTCCATTGCATATCTTGAAACACGCCCTCTTTCACGTCCTGGAAACACACCAAACCAACGCCGATGAACTAGTGCAGAATCAGATGAAAGCCGACTGTGTTGTCGCCTCGCATCGCCGCGTCGCGGGAAAAAAGCTGCACTTGAATACACCGAGAGAACTACAGCTGACTGTTAGCTAGAATGCACGTTCTGTGCCTGCGTGTAAATGAGATAACTGTATATTTCTGCAGATATATTCGTCTATATTCGTCATTCAAAAAGAGAAACCGACGCTGGCGGCTGCAGATACACACCGTAAACAAAGCAGTGCGTGCTTAACGTTCTAAATATCAATCCTGCTAAACACTTTCTTTATTCCACTCCTCTCATGTTAACATTTAAATATTCGCCAAGGAACACTCAGGTAATGTGACGTAACATTACAGCCTTCTATCTGTGCCGTTTTGACTTCTTTGCTCTCTGTTTTGCTATTATTCTCGTGCAGTGCACTGACTCGTTCACTAAGCTGAACAGCCAATCAGAGTTCCCTCTTTCACCGACATGTCGAATCGGCCGAAAAAAAGCCGGCGAGGACCAATTTCAGCCGACGGTTAAAAAAAGCATTAGAGGTAGATGCTGTGAAATGCTTCAAATTAACAGATTATACATTTGGTGCGAAGAGTAGCAGTTCAACAGGCTCTGATGGCTATAGCTCCCCCTGACTAGCTGATATGCTGTCTTGATAGTTTTATATGTTGTGTTTCTTAATGTTCTTCTGTTTGTTTCCCTTTGGTTTTACAAATATGACCTAATATATGTTGTGTTACTTAAAATAAATGTTTAAATAGCATTTATTTTTGTATTGTGTTATGTTTTTATGCTATAAGTGTTGTTAAAAAATACTCTGCACATTAATGGGCCAATGTGTTATGATTTGGGATGTGGTGGGCTGCTGTGGGCCAGAAAGTCCAGGGCCACTTTTTGGTCCCAGTCCGCCCCTGATTGGGGATGGGACAAACCCACCCAAATTAGCTTCGGTTAAACATGCATATAATTATTTGGGTAAATGTGTAAGCTTTATGCCTATTTTTCCCATCGTCATGGACACAACAATGATTTCCCTCGTGTTTTAATATTTTTCCTTATAATAATGTATCATTTGCAAAAAGTAAAATGCATATGTGTGTAAATGCAATGAGATTTATACATCTATACATTTATACATTTATACTGAATAAATAAGCTTTCCATTGATGTATGGTTTGTTAGGATAGGACAATATTTGGCCGAGATAGAGTACAGCTATTTGAAATCTGGAATCTGAGGGTGCAAAAAATTCGAAATATTGAGAAAATCGCCTTTAAATGTATCCATTTCTGTTAGCGATTGTGCTGCATCCACTTACAAAAATATATTTTTTATATATTTAAGGTAGGAAATTATCTTAATGGATCATGATCTTTACTTAATATACTAATGATTTTTGTCATAAAAGAAAAATCGATAATTTTGCCCCATTTTGTTGCCTATTGCCACAAATATACCCGTGCAACTTAAGACTGGTTTTGTGGTCGAATAGCTTTGGATGTTTATTTTATTGTTTAGTTCGTTGTATTATTTGTCACATCCGGTCCCAATCTCTTTCACCTGCAAAATGTTGCTGAGGAAATGTTACCATACCTTTAGACCATTTAATAAACTAGTGAAGGCAAACATGAAAAATGGTAATAAGAAATGGTGAAAAACTTGAATCTAAGATAAACACTTTCACTGTGAAACCTCAAATCTTGACGTTGATAAAAAAAGAAAAGTCCATGCATCAACTACCCATGTAGATGAATATGTGATTCATGCGCAGTTGTCAGGAGCACTGTCACTCAGTGAGAAACAAATTGACTCATTTTAGAGGGTGAGAAACAAAGAAGCAGACCTGTCAGTCATACAGAATGTGTTCAGTGCTGGCAGACCGAGCACATCCAATATAGCCCACTGTTCCTTCAAACATACAGCAGAGTCCTGCATATACTCCCAGCATGCAGCAGTATTTGACCATCCATTTATCAGTATTTGACCAGTTTCAGTATTTGACCATCCATTTATTGTCGATATCAAATCTAAATTGACCCCATTTACTTGAGAATGATTGATCACGGCTTGTTATTACGAAGAAAAGACATTTGGAAAAGAAGTACACTTTAGCAGAATATATTTTAGAAGAATATACTTAAGTGCAAATTAAATATAATGCCATTTACAATTTTTTTTTTTTTAATCTTTATAATTCAATAAAATAAATGTAATCGTACCGCACTACTGTATATCTGTCTGATTTAAAGTGGATTATCCTTTATATATTATCTGCAAGTACAGTTCCCTTTCGTTAGGGAACTCCTACGTCTCGTCGGAGGAGTTTCCAACGAATTGGGATCATGCTAGGGAGACCAATTGCCTTCAAGTGAATTAAAACGAGCCAATGAATATTGGCATGCAGGACTTGCATTCCCCCGCCTGCCAGTGCGGGTATAAAGCGGAAGTGAGCGCACACACATATGCTTTTAGCTTCGGAGCCGACCGGTTGTGTCCTCTGAGTGGATGAGCTTCAAGATTAGTAATTTATCTTCATGCTCAAAGAGTCTGCTGTTTTCTTCGAGACCTCTCTGTGTTGGTGTGACGGCGCATCAGCGATCTTCGCGATCTCCCGGGTACCAGCTGCTGCTTCACACGATCTGCCTTTTTTTCAAAGAGCTGTTGTCACAGCTGGTATTCGGTTGAGTGCGCACAGCGGGCTTGCAGTTTCCCCGCTGTGTTGCCGCGTTTATCCCTGTGTGCTTCAGCACAATAAGAGAGCGTTTTCTGTGAAAAGAGCAACACGGGTGAAGATCACGTCCTTTTCAGAATGACGTTTCACCCGTATGTTTCTGGATGCGGTCGTTTCCTGTCCTCATTTGACGAGACTCAAGTGCCTCAAACGAGGTGGAGTCCCTTTGCCTATTCCCCGATCTAGTTCCTCTTCTGGTGGCGACCGGAAAATGGCTACTTTGGTTAATAGCATTGGTGATCTGAGGATTACAGTGAGCGTTCTCAGACGAGACAACCTCCCCGGACCCCTCACTTCTCTAGCGCATCGCAAACATGCTGAGACTGTGTTCGTGGGTGGTTTATGCTCTCTTATGAGAGCATGACCACGTCGGCACGTTGTTCGTCTTGCCTTTCTCACGAGGGGTTGAGCGCTCAGCGTGCCGTGTGCCATCAAGGTTATGGCCATGCTCACTGTTTTGCATGCCTGGCAGCTTTCGGGTGGAATTTCTGGTCCTTCTCATGAGGGACCAGCTATTTCATTCGGGGCTCCAGGGGAGGATCAGGTGTCGATCGCTGCATCGGAGAGAGGGCTTGTTACACTCTGGAAATTATGATGCTGAGTTCCCACTGTACTGGTGTGTGTACTCATGCTGAATCAGATTCAGACTTGACAGCCACACTTCCCGGGCTACTCTGGGGGCTCAGTGCAACGCGTAATCGCCTTGCCCTGCCCCGTGCCTGCCCGGATGTGTGTGAAAACTATGTAGCAGTATGGAAGCATGTTGGTGCTGTGGAAAGTCAAACGTCCCAAAATCTGCAGAAAAAGTTTTTTCCTCTCTCACTGCCCTTGGTGGTGCGGTGGCTTTGCTAATGGTAGACCACCTCTTCCCCACTACAAGTCTGTGAGAAGCCAAAACACGCAGTACACGAGGGTAGTTCTGAGTCGGGGTTGAGCTGTGCATTGTGACTGACCGAGTAAATGGTTTAAGTCACAGCACTGGCCCTCGGTCAGACGATGTCCACACTGGTGGTCCAGAAGCGCCCCACGGCTAAACCTTGCAGAGGTGCGAGACATCGCCAAAGTTCGCTTTCTCTGTGCTCCTATCTCACAAGTTTTGCCGTTTTCAGCGACACTGTTGGAGACTGTGCCCAGCGGCTCTCCACAATTCAGAAGCAGGTTGAGGAGACCAGGGGCTTGACCCGATGTGCTACCGAGTCGCTCCTTGTTTCTCCTCAGTCTGTTTGTCACCAAGGGTGTCAGTCCCCTGTGGAAAAGATGTCACAGCCAGCTCTAGTGTGACATCTAGCTTTCGCAGGAGGACGGCGCCACCTGTCTCAGCAGCCCTGAGACCGGTGACACAGAGTTGGAGGAAGTTGCTCTCTGGGAAATGGTGTCCTCACCTCTCCCTCCCCCGGAGGCGGGCTGGGTGGAGAATTTGCTCATTTTCTATTCCGCCGCTGGCTCCCAGTGGTCCCATTTTCATAGAGCAATTTCTTCCATCTCTGGGTCACAAGAGGTGCGGACTGCAGTGAGCTACGCTCCCATGCCTTGCCACTCCTTTCCCCCTCTTCCAGCGCTCAGATGTCAGTGACGCCGCTACGGGCTCGTCACTCTCGTCTTTCGCTGGGCAAGGAGGCGCGGAAGCCAGGACTCGACGCCCCCGGGCCTCGCTCCTCATTTCCCCTACTTCCTTTGCCTCGGGACAGCCAGCAGCCGAACCCCCCAGAGAAAGATGGGCCTTCCCTGCTGCTTGACCCCGGTGGTAGCAGGTAAGTGTTGCACCGCACACCCAGACCCCTCTCTTGGCCGCAGCAATGCCTCCGGAGTCCGGTCCCTGCCTTCCACCTCGCTGCCCCTCCGCGGGTACGCCGGTGCGCCGGTGGTCCGGGTCGGCTCGTTGGTACGGTCTCTCGAAGCCTGGCTAGCGCTTCTGAGGCCGTCCTGCTGGCTCATCCGTGCCATCCGGCTCGGCTATGCAATTCAGTTTGCCCGCCGGCCCACCAAGTACATAGGCGTCATCTTCACCAAAGTACGGAGTGTCAATGCCCCTGTCTTGAGGAAAGAGATCGTCGCCCTGCTGGCGAAGGACACGATCGAGCCGGTCCCTCCAGCCGAGAGGAGGTCTGGGTTCTACAGCCCTTACTTAATTGTACCCAAGAAGAGCGGTGGGTTATGGCCGATCCTTGACCTGCAAGTTTTGAATCGGGCCCTGCTCAAGCTCCCGTTCAAAATGCTAATGCAGAAGCGCATCTTCGAGTGCATCCGTCCCCATGATTGGTTTGCAGCAATCGACCTGAAGGATGCGTACATTCATGTCTCGATTCTTCCTCGACACAGACCGTTTTCTTCGGTTTGCGTTCGAGGGTCGGGCATATCAGTACAAGGTCCTACCCTTCGGCTTGGCCCTGTCGCCCCACGTCTTCACGAAAGTCGCGGAGGCGGCCATTGTTCCCATGAGAGAACATGGCGTTCGCATTCTCAACTATCTTGACGACTGGCTGATAATAGCTCGCTCGCGAGATCTGTTGTGCGATCACAGGGACTTGGTGCTTCAGCACCTCAGCTGTTTTGGGTTTCAGGTCAACTGGGACAAGAGCAAACTCTGCCCCATGCAGAGGATCTTTTATCTCAGTATGGAGTTGGACTGGGTCAGTCAGATTGCGCGCCTCACTGAGGAGCGCGTCCAGTCAGTGCTCAACTGCCTCAGGTCTTTTCGAGGCAAGTCAGTGGTCCCACTGAAACAGTTTCAGAGGCTCCTGGGGCATATGGCAGCCACAGCCGCTGTAATGCCGCTCGGCCTGCTGCATATGAGACCGCTTCAGCACTGGCTTCACGATCGAGTCCCGAGATGGGCGTAGCAGAGCGGCACGTCCCGGGTCAAAATTACCCCGCACTGTCGCCAAACCTTCAGTCCTTGGTCGGACCCTGCCTTTCTAAGGGCCGGAGTGCTCTTAGTCCAGGTGTCCAGGCATGCTGTGGTTTTCACGGATGCCTGTGCCAACGGATGGGGGGCCACGTACAACGGGCATGCAGTCTCAAGTCTGTGGACGGGGCCTCAACTGCATTGCCACATCATTTGCCTAGAGTTACAAGCAGGACGCTTAGCCTTGTGCCGCCTCAAGGGGCTGCTTCTGCACAGGCATGTACTGGTCCGTATGGACAGCACTGCGACCGTGGCGTACATCAACCATCAAGGTGGTCTACGCTACCGTTGTATGTGGCGACTCGCCCGCCATCTCCTTCTATGGAGTCAGAAGCATCTGAGGTCGCTTCCGGCCATTCACATCCCAGGTGTGCTCAACCGTGCAGCAGACGAGCTCTCACGGCAGCCGCCCCTTCCGGGAGAATGGCGACTCCATCCCCAGGCGGTTTAGATATGGGGAATCTTCGGAGCTGCTCAGATAGATCTGTTTGCCTCTCCGGACACGACCCATTGCCAGTTGTTTTATTCCCTGGCCGGAGGATCCCTCGGCATGGATGCACTGCCGCACAGCTGGCCCCGGGGCCTTCGCAAATATGCGTTTCCCCCTGTGAGCCTTCTCGCACAAACTCAGGTGCAGGTCTTGCTAGTTGTGCCGTATTGGCCCAACCGGACCTGGTTCCCAGAACGTATGCTCCTCACGACAGCACTTGGCCTTGGCCCATTCCTCTGAGGAAGGAACTGCTTTTTCAGAGACGGGGCACTCTATGGCACCCGTGTCCAGACCTCTGGAGACTCCATGTCTGGTCCCTGGATGGGATGCGGAGGTTCTAGGTGCCCTACCACAGGCTGTGGTAGACACCATCACTTCCGCTAGAGCCCCCTCTACGAGGCGCCTCTATGCGTTGAAGTGGTACCTGTTCGTCGATTGGTGTTCTTCCCGCTGGGAAGACCCCCAAACTTGCCCGATCAGAGTCGTGCTTTCCTTCCTGCAAGATAGGTTGGAGCGAAGGCTGTCTCCCTCCACCCTCAAAGTGTATGTTGCTGCAATAGCCGCTCATCATGATGCAGTAGACCTGCACAACCTGGTCTTCAGATTCCTTAGGGTGCTAGGAGGCTAAATCCGCATCGTAATCCGCACCCCGTACCCTCTTGGGGCTTAACTCTAGTGCTCAGAGCACTCCAGAGGCCCCCTTCTGAGCCCTTAGCGACGGTTGAGTTAATTATCCTGTCTATGAAGACAGCTCTCCTGTTGGCTTTGGCTTCTTTTAAGAGGGTAGGGGATCTGCAGGCATTTTCGGTCGACGAATCGTGCCCGGAGTTCGGACCGGGTCTTTCTCACGTTGTTCTGTGACCCCGGTCCGGATATGTGCCCAAGGTTCCTACCACTCCGTTTGTAGATCAGGTAGTGAACTTGCAAGACCCAGCCCTAGCTTTTTTCTGTCCCGTACGTGCTCTACGTGGTTACGTGGACAAAACGCAAAGCTTTAGGACCTCAGATCAGCTCTTCGTCTGTAACGGAGGCCAGCAGAAGGGGAAGGCTGTCTCCAAGCAGAGGTTAGCCCACTGGATAGTGGATGCTATCGTCCGGGCTTATGAGTCCCAGGACGTGCCTTGCCCACCTAGGTTGACGGCACACTCCACTAGGAGTGTCGCCTCCTCCTGGGCGCCGGCGCAAGGCGCCTCGCTGGCAGACATCTGTAGAGCTGAGGGCTGGGCGACACCTAACACATTCGCTAGATTTTATAGCTTACGTGTTGAACCTGTTTCCTCCCGTGTACTCGCAACGGCCAGTAGTGCGAGGAATTAGGTCATGTCGGCTTGCTACGCCTTTCCCGCCCTATGGGCCGGATACAAGGCGAGGCGGATCGCCCGGCGCCAGGTCTATTACCTCTTGTAGGAGTTGTTATTAGACTGGGTGGCCTTAACAGTGGTCCCTACGGTGACCCATTTCTTCCACGTTCCAGCTACCCTCCGGGTTAGCACCGTGTCTTCCCCTCGACAGACCCGTTCTGTCATCCTTGCTGAGTACGCTCCCACCCCTCGGGCTGGGACTACCTCAAGGACTGCCGTTTGTTTCACTACCCTACGGGCTAGTACATACATGTATTCCAGTGACTCCCTTCGGGCGGCCAGGGGCTCCGCAGCGTTCCCTCCTACAGGTTGGGCACGCTTCCCCAGTGTTATCCAAATCCACTGCGGAACCCACCTCTTGCGGAACCGCAGTGTGATTCTTCCTAGCTAGCTCCCGCCGTAAAGAAACTAATAAACTGCTTTGGCGGGACGCTAAGCTGGGCACTGGAAGGGGCCAGCACCATGGCGTGTTATTAGGGATCCCAATTCGTTGGAAACTTCTCCGACGAGACGTAGGAGTTCCCTAACGAAACTGAACGTCTCGGTTACGTATGGTAACCCTCATTCCCTGAGGAGGGAACGGAGACGTCTCGTCCCATCGCCATGATTGCTTTACCTCTTGCGGAGGACTGGACACCGTCCAGCTCCTCAGCGTAAAGCATATGTGTGTGCGCTCGCTTCCGCTTTATACCCGCACTGGCAGGCGGGGCGCGGAATGCAAGTCCTGCATGCCAATATTCATTGGATCGTTTTAATTCACTCAAAGGCAATTGGTCTTCCTAGCGTGATCCCAATTCGTTGGAAACTCCTCCGACGAGACGTCTCCATTCCCTTCTCAGGGAACGAGGGTTACCATACGTAACGTATGACGTTTTTTTTTAAATATACTTTTAGGATTTTAAGTGCACTGCAAGTGATCATTCTATATGATTAAGCACACGTCTTTTCCACAAGGGCCATTTGGGTTATACCAATATCCCAAGAGCTATTATCAATAGCATGTCCACTTCAAACACATTAAATGTTAAATGTTCAACTAAATGGTCTTTTACATTTAAGGACGTTTCATGAATGGTTATTTTTAAGGAGTGCTTACCTATAGTCAACATACTCATTCACACTCCTTTTTTTTCTCAGAAAGCCTCTTTTCAATGCCTGAACACTTCACTTTTCTTTGTGCATGTGGCATTTGTGCCCCTGCAAGTGAGCTGATGAGAGAGAGTAGACGAAATATGTGAAGCAGTTCTTTAATGTATGGTTTTATTGCTGTCAGAAATAGCATCATTCTTTTGACTCTTGATATGTGACAGAATATGCGTTTTATTTCAGCTGTTCCCCTTAGACACTGACTAACCTTCAGCAGGCTGAATCTGGTGAATGCCACTGAATTATTACAGGACTTACAACTTGACATGCCTTAAATGAATGTTGATGTATTATGGGAAATTATTACTGAAACTTACATCAAAGTACAGGGAGATTTCCTTGTGGTTCAGTCTCTAAAATGTCTTCCTAGAAAAGGTCCAAATAATCCATGAATCTTTCGCCAATCATTATTACATATTCGGGTCTTTAGCGACCCGGATCTCCTGATATTTTAAAGAATAACAATGTATATTCCCTTACCTTTTAGATCTTGGAAGGGTTCAATTTGAGCACATATTCCCAATTTCAACCATATTCTCTAAACTATTGTTTTCAACATCTTCAAAATCAATATTTGAATTCTGATTTTTTTTCTCCCAAATCCAAGATTATATCTCACAATTCGTAAATAGATAAACAGAACTGTGAGATATACTCATTATTCTGTCTTTTCCCCGCAGAATTGTGATATAAACTCAAAATTTAGAGTTATAAAGTCCGAACAGAAAGATATAAACACGCAAATGCAAGAAAAAAAGTAAAGAATTGTGAGATAAAAATGGTATAGGCTATGTTTAAAAGTCATGTAAAATGTTATAGGTTTAAATATTATGTCATGCTGTAACTGGTATGTATGTATGTCCCTATAAACTATGTGAATTGTACGTTACATACTGTTTACATAAAATGTATGCTTTAATAGTAGACTAATCATTGCAGGTTTCATCAGTACTGTGACTTGCAACATAAACGTCTGCATTTAGCTCCACAGGGTTTCTTCAACAACAGAATTCTATAAAAATAAAGATCGTATTTTTTGCATTCTGTCATACAAAGGCACCAAAAAAACATTTTTCTCCTATTCTGTGGATTTGGCCATTTTTCTCCACTTGCTACCACTATATTTCTGCCACCACTACGCGCGCGCAAATGCAAGTGACGCCTACTCCAAATTGGTCTTGTCACAGTCTTCGTCTGCACCTGTCTGTCTTAGTCTTCCCTACACTACCCAGAATCCTTCTTGTCTCCACACCTGAACTCACTCCCTCAATTACCCACCTGTTCATCGTCCTCATCATCTGTGTCACCTGTCCTCACCTCGTTAGTGTTCTTTTGTATCTGTATTTAGTCTCCTTCTGTTCAGTTAAAGCGGGCATACACTGTGCGATTTCAGCAAGGTACCTACTCACACTGAACAAGTAAATCGCATGCGATGTAAAGCCAAAGCTCAGGATTTATGTGCTCACACTATACGGTCCGAACGTCGAGGTGCGACTTGACTGCTCACACTATACGTGTGAAATATCTGCGATAAACCCCCGTGCTGGGTTGCGCCTAGAGACGATATCATGTATCCAGAGATATTGTCAAAACAAGCATCAGCTATCAATATCAAGATCATTTAGCACTTCCAATTTATGTATTCAATTATTATTAGTATTAGTGTATTAGGGAAGGCTAATTTTATTATTAAATTGATCTGCTATTATAATTAATTTGCTACGCAATATTTTCACAGCACATCACCACAATGCGCTGTGAGGATAATAAAATATTACATAGAAGCTTACTCATCGAGGAATAATAAAATAATAATAATACAATTTATATGCCTATAATTCATTGTAATCGACCTAAATGTTTTGTACAATTTTCAATGAGGATCGATTACAATGAATTATAGGCACATCATTATATTAACAGTCTATAATATGTCCGAACACTGCAATAAGTAGTCATCAATGAAAATCAAAAACAGGTTTATTTCAAAAACATTGTTAACCAAATTAATAAAAGAGACACGGTGTTACATCGCAGGTGGCTTGGAAGACGTGGGTAATAACTGGACAAACTGGAGGTAAGCAACAGTAATTTGTAGCTAGTTTGAACTACAGAACTTAAAGTGTTCCCTCTTTTCGTATGCTGCAGATTGAAATAGTTAAAATTGTTTTCGCGCAGGCGCAGTGAGGGAAAAAACCCTTAGTTTAGGGCAATCGGTTCGTAGCTCTGCTTCAACTGTGCGATATAGTCACGAGGAGCGACCAAAATTTCTGACATGCCAGAAATTCATCCGACCATCCGATTGTCGATCGGGAGAGGTTAATCGCCTCTCGTTTCTCCCTGTACACTGCACGAACACTGCACGACAAACGACGCACGACAAAGCTGAAAATTGCCCCGACCCGAAAAAGAGTCGCACGAGTCAGAATTCGGCTCAAAATCGGACGAAATTCGCACAGTGTATGCCCGCCTTTAGTCTTGGTCGGTTCTTGCAATGTTATGGTGTTTTGTGAGTGTACCCTCTGCCTGCCTGTACCTGTTTGTTGTTGCTTTTGAGTAAATCTTTGAATTGGAACTTTTGCCTTAGTCTTCATCTACACCACATCCGTGACAGGTCTATACCAAAATGTATTTAAAATACATTTATTTCATCCTAAGTATACTACAAATCAGATAACACATTTACTGACATATTGCTTTAGACTTACTGGTATAAATATTACAATTAAACTTTATTTGGAGTACTTTATTGCACAATGGACATTTCTTAAAGCTACAATATGTACGATTTTTGTAATAAAATATCCAAAAATCACTTGCACAGTGTGATATATTTCCCGCAGTTGTGTACTTACAATATCCTAAAAGTTCCCAAAGATTTTTGATTTCAGAGAAATTCCAATTTTAAATAATGGCTCGTCCCTGACTCCCTGTTCACTTGTCGCCTGTCAATGACGTAATATCCGCGTTATCCCTGGTTTCCGCTCGTACGGCCATAGTAACCATGGCGACGGGCGTGGACAACTGCGTTACGTCTAGCGGCACACTCACGCTGTTGTTGTTTTATTGAAACACAATGGACCATGGCAAGCAGACTTTGGGACAAAAGGAGAACTAAAACGAGGATCAATATCAGCGTGGCGTTTTCGAGATCCCAAGAGCTCCACGACTAACTTCGACTTTGCCACTCCTGCATGTACTTTATTAGACAGGTGAGCAAATGTACATAAAACTAATCAAAGTTATATAGCTCAACATGATAAAATGTTAGAATATCATCAGTATGTTATTCTAATGTTGATCTAGCTTACTGCTAGTCTCAAATAGCAAACAAACTAACACATAGAATAACATTATAACTTAAAACACACTCAAATGAAATTTAGTGTGATAGTGTAGACCAAGTGAAACAGCGCTCACCAGGACTGGACTGGCCATCGGGCATACCGCGCATTTGCCCGGTGGGCCGACGTGCTTTTTGGGCCGATACAGATCATTCTTTTAAAAAAATATAAAAACATTTTTTTGTCTAAATGGCCCATAATACCCGTACATCGGCGGCCCATTCGTTTAGTTTTGCTTAATTGGCGGCGCTGGGATCTTTGTGCCGGTGTAATGCATTGGACAAAAAAGTCAGTGTTTTTTTTTTTTAACAGACCGGCCCATGAAACACGTAGATCAGCGGCCCATTGGTTCTTTTCTTGATTGGCACTGGGCTGATCCAATCACATTTTTAAACTCCTCCCCTTTGGGCTTTGAGTGCGCGTGCAGTGTCAGTGTGTATCTGTCAAAATAGTCAGAGATGGAGAAGAAACCCAAGGAATGTGCAGAGAAATAGCGTGAAAAAAAGAAACGGGCCCTTCAAGTGTCTGATGAGGATACTGAGGAGGATCAGGAGAGAATGAGTGAGTGTAGAGAACTGTGGTAAGCAGAACTAGGCAACTTTCAGAACACTGAGGCGATGAGTGTAGGAACCCATCACCCAGCTACGCATTATTTACACATCGGCATAGTTGATGATTACGCATTTCATTAGAATTGTAATGAGATGCGTTTGTAAACCATGTTTTCCGCCAAAATAAAAGATCATGTGTTTATCTCTTTCAAGCATGGAAATTAGTACAAAACTAATTATGAAAGTTCCTTTTATTTTTCAGTGCATTTGTTTTACAATATATGGCTATAACTGTCATGGAATTAATATTATAACTATTATTATGTAGTAGTGTGATGCAGACAGACACTATATCACAGGTAAAAGAGTTTTGAGTTTTTCTTTGTTCAATTTGCACACTGATTTTGCGTTGGAGCTCTTAATTTTTAACTCTCAAAGTGCACCAGATTGATGAATTTAACATTTAAAAAGCACAATTTTCTTACGGGGGGCTCCCCCGAACCCCCCTAAAGGGACAGAGGTCCACTCACCACAGATTTAACAAAAATCCTTTGTCAAACACTGGTATTGCTATGCCAATGCAGCTTATAGCTTGTTTTAGGATTCATCATTGTGGAGTAGTTCGATTGTATTTTACAATTAGTAGTTATTTCATCTATTAACTATTAGTTATCTATTACTCATTCCTACTCACTCATTAGGCTACATGGCATTAGTGGTTTTAATAGGAGTTAGTATACATATTCAGGGGCATGAAAAGATCGGTTGTGTTTATGATTATATGTAGTGGGCCAGTCTGGCCCAAAATGCCCGGGCCGATTTTTAGTCCCAGTCCAGCCCTGGCGCTCACTTCGTCTAATTTCATTTTCATTCGTTTCATTCGTCTAATAAACTGACCTGTGTGAGTATTAATTCAGCACTTGCGGGTAGTTCAGTAGAATGCAATGTCCTTATTCCTTTATATCCACAGTCATGTTAAAAACATCAATGTATTCACTCATCCATAAACATTATTAGATCCATCAGCATGACGACAAGATCCATAATTCCGCTTATGCGTCATCAACCTACACCTTAGTTATTGTAAAAGGTTAGTGAGCCCTAGAGGCAAAAAAAATTACATATAGTAGCTTTAATAGGTAGAAGGTTGTCCCCAGTTTTGCAGACAATGTTTAAGCCTAGTCTCAGACTAAAATGCATGTTTAAGCTGTTTTAACTGAAAACAACTTGCACCGACAAATCTTAAACAACCCGGTCACACTAAATGTGTCTCTATAGCACGCATTGTGTTAATCGTGCAATTTATACGCGGAAATTTGTTTTTACGTGCATGTGTTACGCATGGGTTGGTTTAAAATTCAAGATTTTAAAATACGAAATAATTCAATTTGAGAATGTATTCTGATTCAAGGGTAATCAGAATGCCAAATGCTGACTGGGCGAGAGGAGGAGCTGGGGATGGAGGAGGGTAATTTACTTCTGAGAAACGCGATAGAGGCTGATAATACTGAAGAGTTTATATAAGTATACAGTGATAGGCGTCGTATTCCTATAGGTAGACGTGGATCAGCTGAGAGTCAGAGCTTGACTAACGTGAATTGCCAGAACTGACGCTATGCTTGATTTTCGCGTATAAATTGTTTTAAAATGTGTCAGTGCCATATTCATGTCACAAGATGCACATCAGTAAGGTTTTTTTTTCTAAACCACGTTTATAAAAGCTACTTTAATGTCCTAATTGAACTAAGGCCTAATACTGGCTTAATTTAAGCCCTGTCTCTGAAACCAGGGCTCAATGTCTAACTTTAAAAAAAAATTAATGGCATCCTGTATCGATAAAAACCTGAGGTATTTACAGGTTAAACATGTGCAATTACCTGATATGCAGAATTCCTTTAGTAAACAACACAGAGCCTGTGTGCAAATAAACAACACTATCAGTACAGTTCAGTTTTAGTGAAGTAACTGAAAAAAGAATAAGATAGAGAGAGAGAGAGAGGGAGAGAGAGAGGGAGAGAGAATTGCTCAATGTGTCCCCCACCGGACAGCCTACAGCAATACAGCTGTTAAAAGAAGAATGCAAATATCACACACACATGCTCAGCGGGCTCTTTTTTAATCATAAATGAAATTAGGATTTAATATAATTTCCGTTCAAGATCAAAACAGGACTTAAAACACATGTGCCGACCCAGACAGAGAAGTAAAGATAATAAACAATGAAAGAAAGTGTTTTGTGAGACAGATTAACCTGAACGAACAAAACAACCAACAAATCCTTCTGCAGAACACGTAGGGAATGTGAATGGCACTTAAGTCATTCTCTCTAGTTGGTCTTTCTCGCCCATTTGTCTCTCTCTTTATTGTCTTTCTCTTCTCTTCCTGTGCCATCAACCACTTTATAGACAGGACACTGATTATAGCACTCCATCTCAATCAGACAGCCACACAACACACACGCAAACTGAATGTGGCATTCATCCAGCATACAGTGTTGCTCACTTTTGTTAACTCAGCAACAATGTAAGTTGTAATGCATCGTAAAAATCGTAATTAAATACAGTAATATGTAGAAATGCCATTTTAACCCTCTGGGGTCCTTCATTTCAGAGTCACACTCAGGATCTTCGGGACCAAATGCCTGTCGGGCTCGGGTCGGGTTCGGTTACTGCTCTGTCGGACGCGGGCCGGGTTCGGACAAAAAAATTCGGCCCGATCCACACTCTAAAGCCTAGGCCTCGTGAAAGCAATTTTTTTTAATGAGATGAGTGCCATCTGGTGGATACACTGAGCATTTTTATCACGCAATAGCACATTTTTACCACTAGATGGATTTACAGCTTGCGGTAGAAAGGCTTGCGAATTCTAGTGATTTTTGCACATATTTGCCCATTTTTTTGCAGGTTGTTGATTTTAAAATATAATAACAGATTCTCAAAGACTATTTTTGTCTTTTTTTTTTTGTTAGTTTGGTTGGTTTAAATGGTAATTTGAAGTGCCAGTTTTACTTTATAATACAGTCAAACCTGAACATTGCAGTGTATGTGTGTGTGTGTGTGGGGGTGTGTGTCTGTTTTGCACTCTTGATGTTTTAGAGATTCACCCCTTCACTGTTGAGTCCTTTTTTCTGCATCCTGGCTGATTTGTAGATTGTATGCACAAAAAAAACTCTGTTTTTTCATATTTTTGACAATTTCCCATTCATTTCCTATGGGGGTCATTTTTGACCAAAGAGCAGAAGTGTGACGACCACTTAGCATGCTTGGATCATGACCTCAATATTTTTTGTGTTCACATACCTAATACCATAAAAGTCACCTAGTTTCGTAACATTCCAAAGAAGCTGTGATTTTTCAAAATTCAAAACAGATTTATGTAATCTGAATTTATTGGTGTGTTTGTGTATAAAAGTGTGTTTGTGTGTGTGTGTGTGTGTGTGTGGATGTGTCTGTTTTGCACTCTTGATGTTAGATAGATTTACCCCTTCACTGTTGTGTGCTTTTTTTCTGGATCGTGGCTGATTTGTAGATTGTACGCACAAAAAACTCTGTATTGTCACATTTTTGCCAATTTCCCATTCATTTCCTATGGGGGTCCATTTGGACCTGAAGGTCCTGAGTGTGACCATTTTTTTTACAACCACTTAGACTATTCAAGTCCTGTCCCCAATTTTTTTGGGTGTTCATATATCAAGTACAAACAGAGTCACCAGATTTTGGACCATTCCGATGAAGCTATGATTTTATACAATTTTTTATTTAAATGCTTCGGGTCCATTTGGTCCGAAGGACCCCAGAGGGGCACTAAAATTACCTTAAGTGCAGAAACAACCAGAACCACTTCTGACAGACGACAGTGTTTTGTCTTTTGTCTGCATAATGTTGAACATTTGTCAACTTCATGGTCTCAAACCCACAATCCCCAACATGAGCCTGTAGCTCAGCACTTTTAGAGAGTGAATTGTAAATGCACAATTCCAGAACCACTTCACTCCACTGGACACATACATGGGTGTGCCGATCACTCCCATTAAGCCCTGAATGTGTTTAGTAAAGCCCTGAATGTTTTTTTAATAACTTTTTCTTTACTAGTGCTCATGCCTGGTCATTGTTTGTCACTGTTAAATTCATTCAGAGCTGCATTCTTCTCTGTAGACCAGATACTCCCAAAATCTGCTGCATAATGTAGATTATATACTGAATTAAAGCAGAGCCTTCTGAAACATAAAAAAATATATATTTAAATAAATAAATAAATAAATACGAACCAATGGCCTGTCACATGTACACCTGAATATGGAAAGCCATGAAGAACAATTTTTTTTAAACATTTTGAACACACTTTGAACATTTGGACATGTTTGAGGCTGAGACTAAGGTTAGAGAGACTTACTTTGACTTCAGTACTATATTATACAATATTAAAGACAATTATTAAAAAAACATATATACTATAACTGAGTTTTTATACAAGAACGTGCTTTAAAGGTGCAGTGTGTATTTTTTTAGCGACATCTAGCAGTTCGGTTGCGAGTTTGCACTAATGGCTCAGCCCACTGCTCACCCCTTCCTTTCGAAGAAGCTACGGTGCCTAAAACGGGACAAACATGTCGTCTGAGACAGCAGAGAATAGCCAGAGGAAGCCAAGAGTGTGTAACATTGTCACTGTTTCTGTACCACAGTCCATTATAAACCACATCATTGATAAAGTTTACAAAGCCATAGTCAGGTGAGGATCAAGGGTCTTAATATATAATATAATAACAGTAATCAGATTGTCTCACAAACGTAACCAGCACATTTCTCCCCACATAGCAAACCCATAATACAGCGAGGGAGAAGAACCACATGAAACTATGCAACTACATATTTTTTCTAACAGGGTAGTAAAAGTTTAGCTGGCTAATATGAGCTGTTACTGTGGCTGAGCTGGTTAAAGCGTAAAGCCTTGTTTAAACTCGACGAGTCCGCATGAGCCCAAAGGTGCGCGCGGCAAAAATTACGTGATTGTAACAGCGCGCGCGCCTCCGCATCCCCTAGACACCACTAACTACACACAATAGGCTTTTTTTTCTCTGATTTTGAAAACTCGACTTAAAAATCGACTTCGCGATCGACTTAAAATGCTTCCAAGATCGACTTGTCAACCGCGATCGATGGGTTGGTGATTCCTGTAACATATTGTTTTACGGTCAATGACAAGAGTACTAATCCGCTGTCTCACGAACGTAACCAGCACATTTATCCCCACATAGCAAAGCCATAACACAGCGAGGGAGAAGAACTAAGTTACATGAAACAATCCAACTAGATATTTTACACCACTGACAAGGGAAAAGTCACTACTCACGGTGTTTATGGCTTCTAGCTTTCTGCTGCTTCTCTTTTAAGGTAGTGATGAAACGCGCTCTGTAGCGCTGTTTGTTCTCTCTCGGCTACGGTAGAAACATGACGTCACAATATGTCGACCTTCATAGAAGGGGGTGCCCGCGGTAGATGTAGATATAAATGTCTCATTCTAAGGTAATAAAAACATTATGGTTTATTAAGTAAGTTCTTTATACACCACTGAACACATAGTTATGGATGTCATATTGCATTTCTGTTAATAGATACTCAAAATGTTTACACATTGCACCTTAAATGTTTCTTTTGATCCTCTAATGAACACACACACACACACACACGCACACACACACACATTTACTTAGCTATCTAAATGGGGATATTCCATAGACGTAATGGTTTTTATACTGTACAAACTGTATATTCTATCTCCTTACACTAACCCTACCCCCAAAACTTACACATCACAAAACTTTGCATGTTTACATAAAAAAAACTCAATTTCAATTTCAAAAATCATTAAACAGACCACCCCCACCCCCCATTAAATCTGATTTGTTTCATTGGTGACCTCATATGTAAATGAGATGCGGACCATATGGTGCGTTCAAGTCATCTCATAAGGAACGTATTCACGAATTGAGCGCACATGAAAGCCACCACAATGTCGTAAATACGAGTGGGAAGTTTGGGATTTTCTCGGGAGTTGGGGGCGTCACTGAGAAACATGGCGGAATACCACAATACTTAAAGGTATTTAGCAGTGATATTGCTAGACTTTTCTATTTACAGCGAAGCAAATTGCCTGAACAGAATATGATGGCATTATAATATAACAATGTAATATGTAACGATAAAGTTTGCAGCCAGTGGCTTCATAAATTAATTAAAAACATAAAAAAAAACAAAGCACACCTGATGCACATTTCTTTTTTCTTCATTTTCTAGAACTAGTTTAAGAAACTTGCTCTATTTTGGTGTTATTAATTAAGAGAAAGGACACCACCATCTTTCTCCGACGAAGCAAGACTTCCCAACTCCCAGGAGGAAGTTCGTACTGGGCAATAGTGCGGCCCAGTTGAAAAACGAAGGTTGAAAAGGTTTTAAAATGATACTTTCAGATTATATATTTGAGCGTTTGTTTATGGTGAAAGTAAGCTGTACATTTTCTGACCTGCATTATCTTGGCTACTTGTCCAAAGAATATTGATTGTATGGTCTTTATAGTAAATAATCTTTGTATGAATGTTTTTATCTTAAAAAAGAAATATTAATATTAAATCAACATTTAAGATTTGAACCGAAACTAATACATTTAGCTGTAACAAATTAGAGTATTTTTTTTTAAGCTTAAAAGTATCCATTTTCAGTGACAGAGAGAGAATAATATACTGGTTAAACGCTTATCAAAACAATGAAACGTTAAACGTTGAGTTAGAGTATAAAGATAATCTTGGCTGTATGAACAGACCACTTTCTGTATACTGTATACTGTATACTGTATACATGTATACTGTACGAACTGCTGCCAGTATTAGAGAGAAACTCAACACTGCAGATGTTTAATACTTAGGGTTAAATTGCTTTCAACAACAACAAAACCACACTAGAGATGGATTAATGTAGAGAATTATTCATCTCTGTCAAATTGATGGACCCTGCAGTGGCTGGTGAGATTATTTGAGTGTTTGGTGAGGGATGCTGGTTGCTAGAACATCAGTCTGGTATTGATGTTTCTGTTGGGATGGTTAATTGGGGTGGATAGGGGGACGTAATTGAGGTCTGTGTTAAGAAGGAAAGTAGTCCCCCTTCATTTCTTACACTGATAGCTTTTCGATGGTGACGCCCCAAGCGTGTGAGACATGTGATGTATGGTGAGGTTGCAAGCAGACACAATTCAATGTTTCCTGAGGTATTTGTTCCTCTGCGGTCTTTATACTACTAGAAATAGATGCACAAGAATGAACTTTTAAGGATAAAGTGAAATATTAGCCATCACATCAGCACTACCAGATTGTTTAACTGTAGTGTGCTGTTTGACCATTCATATATTTTAAATGTACTAAATTGCAAATTTGTCAATACATGTGTAATTACAAAAATATTTTAAAAGGAAAGCACGTTTCAATAGAAAAAACATGAAAGTATAGAAAAATCACAGAAAAATTATTTGCACATTTGTATGTATACAATACCTACATCTATTTTTTGCAGCAATGTGTTACATGTACAGAAAACATTCCATGCCATATATATTTATAGATAAATTATAAGTACTGAGTAAGTTAAGTACTGAGTAATATTAATTGTAAAACATGTACTATAGGGTTAGGATTTGGTTTTAGTTGCATTTATATATCATTTACTGTTATTACTATAAGTAAGCTACATGTAATATGTTTAACAAGGGCACTAAAATAAAGTCTTAAATGATTAGTTTAGTTGTGAAGAGTATGAACATTTCACTGAGAATCAACTCTACAGCTTTAATCAGCAAGACATGTACATTTAGTTATTGTGCAAAATGTAGACAATTGTACTTAGTTACTTGAGCCAAAACAATTGCAATGTTTTTACATATATTGGCCTATATTCAATTCTGGTTTACAAAACTAACTGTTTAGAGATCTGAAGTTATTGTTTTAAGAAAAAAAACAATGCAATTTGAGAATTGAGCCAAAACAATTGAGAAAAAATGTAAATGCAATTATATAAACACAAGTGTTTCAGTGTTTGGATTTCTCTGATCGCTGATCGATTGCTCCTGTCTGCCTCGCTGCCTGCTGTGTGTTTGTTTGCTTCGAGGCTGTAAGCTTCGCCTGAGCCTCGTATTTCTTTATGTTTTGAGCCATCATTTACTATCTAGTTGTTTATACTACTAAATACAGTTTACCCAACATCTCAGATTAACCTTACATCTCTAGCTTCCATTACTGTTAACACAGCACGCTAGTAACTCGCTAACGTTAGCCTGCTAACGTGCCACACGTGCGCTCATTTATTTATTTATTTTCTCTCGCGCGTCCGCGCCTTTGAGTTCATAAAGTCCAGGTAAGTAAGAATCAGTCAACAAACACGGTGAGTAATGTCTTCTTGTCCTGTTATTGTCACCTGTGTCACATGTCATATGTTTAGTATAGCTTTCTCCGATGGCAATATAGGATTTATTTGTGATAAATGCAAGGAGACAGTCAGGCTGACGGAGAAGATTTCAGAACTAGAGACACGCATCCAAACTTTAATTGAGGATGGTAAGAATGCTAGATCTTTAGATACTGTTTTGGATGCGCCTAGCCAACCCGATCTCACGACAATTCGTACGAATTCTACGAGGTGGCTAATTCGTACGAATTCATACGACCTCACTCGTACGAATTAGTAAGATTTGGGTTAAATCGTACATATTTTACGAGTTGGCCCCTAAACCTACCCATCACGTGGGTTTAGACAAATCGTACGAAGTGAGGTCGTACTAATTCGTACGAATTAGCCACTTTTTAATCACTCGTACGAATTCGTACGAATTGGTCGTGAGATAGCGTTGGCCTAGCATAGTGAACTCTTTACATGATTCGGTTCCGGCTGAAGTAGAGTCCGTGCAGCAGGGCAGATGGGTGACTGTCAGAGATCGTTCTAGTCGCGGATCAAAGAACCACTCTTCCGTTCCGAT
Source organism: Tiaroga cobitis (assembly GCA_030578255.1). NCBI lineage: Eukaryota > Metazoa > Chordata > Actinopteri > Cypriniformes > Leuciscidae > Tiaroga > Tiaroga cobitis. The sequence continues at coordinate 35,626,393 of CM060610.1, forward strand.
TCCCATAACAAACCGATTTGCCCCACTCAGTGAAACACCCACTGAGAATTCTGTTGATTGTGCCAGGGTAATTGGTGATTCGATCACACGGAACATGAAAATAGAGACACCAGCCACCATAGTCACATGTTTGCCGGGAGCCAGAGCGCCTGACATCAAAGCAAATTTAAAAGTGCTGGCCAATGCTAATCGTAAATTCTCTAAGATCATTATTCATGTCAGCACTAATGATGTTCGACTCCGCCAGTCGGAGATCACCAAAATGAATATTAAAGAGGTGTGTGAACTCGCAAGTACGATGTCAGGCACTGTAATTTGCTCTGGCCCCCTTCCTGTACGCAGGAGTAATGAGATAGTTAGCAGATTAGCCTCACTTAATGGTTGGCTGTCGAAGTGGTGTCTGCAGAATAATATAGAATTCATAGACAATTGGAAAAGTTTTTGGGGCAAGCCTGATCTGTTGAAAAGAGATAGTATTCATCCCTCCTGGGCTGGTGCTGCTCTTCTCTCTAGTACTTTGGCTCATAGTCTTAGAGATAAAACATGACAATCTGGGGCTCAGGTCAGGAAGCAGACAGACTGGCTAAACCGACCGTCTGCTAGCGGCCTCACGTCACGAAGGTCAGATAAATCCCATCACATAGATCCTCTTTCACCTAGATATCAATAGTTCACCTAGTTTCACCTAGTTGCTGTAATTTATAGTAATATTTTCAAAACCACTAAGAAATCTATTTTTAAATATACTTCTTTTGAAGTATTGGTGCTTAATGTAAAAATATATAGTGTAATATATTATGCTGGTTACTGTATACAGGCCACCAGGGCACCATAAAGATTTTATCATAGAATTTGCGGACTTTCTATCAGAATTAGCATATGGCTGCCGATAAAGTACTAATTGTTGGTGATTTTAATATACATGTAGATAATGAAAAAGATGCATTGGGATTGGCATTTAAAGACATTGTAAACTCAATTGGAGTTAGACAACACGTGCCAGGACCCATTGTCATACTCATTGTCGTAATCATACTCTAGATCTAATATTATCACATGGAATAGATGTTGATGCCGTTGAAATTCTGCAGCAGAGCGATGACATCTCAGATCATTATTTAGTCTCATGTAAATTACATTTAGCCAAGGCTGCAAAGCCGACTCCGTGTTATAAATACGTTAGACCTATGACTTCTGCCACTAAAGATTGCTTTATCAATAATCTTCCTAATCAGTTTCATCATCTCAGCATCCCGGATAGCTTAGAAGAACTTGATATTGCAACAGAAACGTTTAACTCTCTCTTCTCCAGCACTTTAGACGCAGTTGCTCCGTTGCGCTTAAAGAAGATTAAAGAAAATAGTCCAACGCCGTGGTACAGCGAGCACACTCAGGCCCTTAAGAGAGCAGCCAGAAAAATGGAGCGCAACTGGAAGAAAACTAAACTAGAGGTATTTCGGATTTCGTGGAAAGAGAGCTCGATTGCTTACAGAGAGGCCTTAAAAGCTGCTAGATCTGCTTATTTTTCAACCCTATTAGAAGAGAATAAACATAATCCAAGGTATTTATTTGAAACAGTGGCTAAACTAACGAAAAAGAAAGCTTCAAGCTCAGAAGTGTCCAAGCAACACAGCAGTGATGACTTTATGAACTTCTTCACTTACAAGATTAATAATTTCAGGGACAAAATTATAACTATGCAACAGTCTACCACAGTATCGCATCAGGGAGTGCATTGCAGTCTGCCTGAGGAAAAAATTGATTCATTTGTTGCTATAGGAGAGGAAGCATTCTGCAAACTCGTTAATTCATCTAAATCGACAACTTGTATGTTAGATCCTATACCGACTAAGCTACTGAAAGAGATGTTTCCAGAGGTCATATATCATCTTCTTAATATCATTAATTCATCTTTGTCTCTAGGATACGTACCAAAAAACTTTAAACTGGCTATGATAAAACCGCTTGTTAAAAAACCACAACTTGATCCTACAGAATTAGTCAATTACAGGCCGATCTCGAATCTGCATTTTCTGTCAAAGATATTAGAAAAAGCAGTATCTTCACAACTATCTTCCTTTCTAGAAAGAAATGATATCTGCGAGGATTTTCAGTCCGGATTTAGACCGTACCATAGTACTGAGACTGCTCTCATTAGAGTCACAAATGATTTACTCTTATCATCCGATCGTGGTTGTATCTCTCTATTAGTGTTACTCGATCTTAGTGCTGCATTTGACACCATTGACCACAACATTCTTTTAAATAGACTAGAAAACTATGTTGGCATTAGTGGAATTGCACTAGCATGGTTTAAATCATACTTAACTGACCGTTATCAGTTTGTAGCAGTAAATGAAGAGATGTCTTATTGATCACAAGTTCAGTATGGCGTACCACAAGGCTCAGTACTAGGACTGCTGCTGTTCACTCTGTACATGCGACCATTAGGAGATATCATTAGAAAACATGGAGTTAGCTTTCACTGTTATGCCGATGATACTCAGCTGTATATTTCTTCAAAACCCAACGAAAATTACCAATTCACAAAATTAACGGAATGCATAGCTGATATAAAAAATTGGATGACTAGTAATTTCCTACTACTAAATTCTGAAAAGATAGAGATTCTAATTATTGGACAAAAAACTTCCACACGTAATAACCTAGAATACTGTCTAACACTTGATGGCTGCTCCGTCAAGTCTTCGTCGTCGGTTAGGAACCTGGGTGTGCTCTTTGATACCAACCTTTCTTTTGAATGCCACGTGTCTAGTATCTGTAAAACTGCATTTTTCCATCTTAAAAATATATCTAAAATACACCATATGCTCTCATTGGGAAATGCGGAACAATTAGTTCATGCGTTCATGACCTCAAGGCTAGATTATTGTAATGCTCTACTGGGTGGTTGCACGCTTAATAAATAAACTACAGCTAGTTCAAAACGCAGCAGCTCGAGTTCTTACCAGAACCAGGAAATATGACCATATTAGCCCGGTTCTGTCAACACTGCATTGGCTCCCTATTAAACATCGTATAAATTTTAAAATATTGTTGATTATTTACAAAGCACTAAATGGTTTAGCTCCGCAGTACTTGAGCGAGCTCTTAACGGATTATAGTCCTTCACGTCTATTGCGATCTCAAAATTCCGGCCAGTTGATAATACCTAGAATATCTAAATCGACTGCTGGCGGTAGATCCTTTTCCTATTTAGCACCAAAACTTTGGAACAGTCTTCCTACCATTGTCCGGGAAGCAGACACACTCTGTCAGTTCAAAGGTAGACTAAAAACACATCTCTTTGACCTAGCATACACATAATACATTATAGACTTCTATAATTCAATGTTAGGCTGCATAGATTAGGTCAGCCGGAACTGGGAACACTTCCCTTAAATCTTGATGTACTCGCTACATCATAGGAAGAATGGCATCTACGCTAATATTAGTGTCTTTGTTTATCCCGAGGTTTTCCCGCAGCCTGCCGGATCTAGGCCGTATCCAGATCTGACGAAGGAGATCCGCCTGGACCCGATGACAATGCAGTGCTGAAGTGTCAACTATCCTCTACCTATGGAGGATCCCTTTTCCACTCTACAGATAAAGCGTTGTTGAAAATCCGGCTCGCGTACCCCGAAGTGATAAAATAAAACAAAATTCTGAACCAAATTTATAGGCAAGACAAGTAGTTTGTTTAGGCATGGGTTGTACGGAATTACAAACCTGCGCACATATTTTCAAAAGTACATAACTATAGAATCAATTCTTAATGCGCATCTGAACGCCGTCAGCGTTAACGTCTCAGGTTACGTATGTAACCCTGGTTCCCTGATAGGGAACGAGACGCTGCGTTTGAGACGCGGTGGGAGCGCTCTGCGTGATTGCGTCATGAAGCACGTGTAAAATCAGTCCAATGGAAGTCCGATACGTCATAGGTGACGTCATAGACCAGAAAACTATAAAGCACCCTTGCAAACAGACCGCGCCAGCTTCTGAAAAGTCTGAAGCAAGTCGATCAGGGTGTGCAGGAAGTATGGCAGGCAAACGCAGCGTCTCGTTCCCTATCAGGGAACCAGGGTTACATACGTAACCTGAGACGTTCCCTTTCAAGGGAACTCGAGCTGCGTTTGAGACGCGGTGGGAACCCCATACCCACTACGCCATAGTGACAAATGCCCGTTCTGTGTGAAGTCCTTGCGCACACTAAGAAGCAAGCAACCTAGCCCCTGGAGTGGAGAGGTCAAGGTCATAAAACCTGACAAATGTATGCGGAGAGGACCATCCTGCCGCATTACAAATATCAGGAAGGGAAACCCCCGAAATTAAGGCCGTAGAGGCCGCCATACTCCTAGTAGAATGGGGCCGTACAGCCATAGGTGAAGGCTGACCGGCCGCTTCATAAGCTAGTGAAATAGCCTCGACTATCCACTTGCTCATAACCTGTTTAGATGCAGGGCACCCTCTTCTGAGTGACCCAAAACATACAAATAATTGCTCTGACTTACGCCACAGGGCAGCTCTGTGACCGTAGGCATCCAATGCCCGAACTGGACATAACAGGTTCAATTGTTCCTGATCTGGGGTATTAAAAGGTGGAGGATAAAAGGCCTGCAGCACTATTGGGCCCCCAACATTGAATGGGACCTTAGGAATATAACCCGGTCTAGGGTATAGAAATGCTTTCACCATACCAGGTGCAAATTCCAAACATGACGGAGCAACCGACAGGGCGTGTAAATCTCCAATTCACTTGATAGATGAAATAGCAAGGAGAAATAAAGCTTTCAAAGTGAGGAATTTTTCTGAAACCTCTTCAATGGGCTCGATCGGAGCCAGAGCCAGACCCAGACCCTCAAGTAGAATGGCTAAATCCCAAGCCGGTGCTCTGGAGTGCAGTGCAGGTCTCAACCTCAATGTACCACGGAGAAAACGAGTAATCAGAGGATCTCTCCCAATAGAAGTACCCCCCAGAGGGGTATGGTAGGCCGATATAGCCGCCACATAAACTTTTAAGGTGGAAGGAGATAATCCAGCAGAGAAACGGTCTTGCAGAAAATCGAGAACTGAACCAACAGGGCAGTTAACAGGAACTAACTGACGCTCACCACACCAGGTGGATAATAATTTCCATTTCAGCGCATACAGTTTTCTCGTGGAAGGGGCTCTGGAATGGAGAATGGTCTCAACGACCTCAGTCGAGAGACCGGATTCTATGAGCCTGGCCCCCTCAGAGGCCAGGCCCACAGTTTCCACAACTCCGGTCGAGGGTGAAATATCGTGCCCTCTACCTGGGACAGCAGGTCCCTCCTGATTGGAATCTCCATAGGAGAGCCGCTCAGAAGAGACACCAAGTCCGAGAACCAAACTCGAGTCGGCCAGTAAGGGGCTATTAGTAACAGACGGGCCCCTTCCCGGCGAACCCTCTCCAGAACCCCCGGGAGCAACGATATCGGGGGGAAAGCATACAGGTAAAGCCTCGGCCAAACCTGCACCATCGCATCCAGTCCGAGAGGAGCTGGGTGCGTGAGAGAGAACCACATGGGACAATGGGTTGTATTTGAGGATGCGAAAAGATCTATCTGAGCACGACCAAATTTCTCCCAAAGGAGCTCCACCACCTCGGGGTGAAATCTCCACTCCCCGGGCCTCAGCCCCTGCCTTGACAGTATATCTGCTCCCACATTCTGACGGCCCGGAATGTAAACTGCTCTGAGAGATAGCAACTTTCCCTGGGCCCATAGGAGGATCTGATGGGCCTGCTTGCAAAGGTGACGTGACCTCAAACCCCCCTGATGGTTGATATAAGACACCACCGACGTGTTGTCCGTACGGACCAACACATGATGGCCTCTCAGGTCTGGCAGGAAATATTTGAGAGCTCGAAATACCGCCATCATCTCCAAGCGATTTATGTGCCATGACAGATGATGGTCCTGCCAAAGACCTTGCGCCGAGCGGCCACTCATGACCGCCCCCCATCCCGTGAGGGAAGCATCCGTCGAAAGCGTGACGCGTCGACAAGAAGCCCTCAGCACTGGGCCCTGGGCGAGGAACCAAGGTTTCTTCCACATGACCAAGGCACGAAGGCATAACCGCGTGACCTTGATCTTGCAGAACGGATTTCCCCTCGGAGAAAACCCCTTGGTTCTGAGCCACCACTGCAGGGGTCTCATGTACAGCAGGCCAAAAGTAATCACGTTGGACGCTGCTGCCATGAGCCCCAACAGTCTCTGAAACTGTTTCACAGTGAGTGACTGGCCTAGTTTTGCATTTTTTACGGCTGTGAGAATCGCAGAAATCCGAGCAGGAGATAGACGTGCCTGCATTGTGGTCGAATCCCAAATTACACCAAAAAAAAGTGGTCCTCTGAGCAGGGAGGAGAACACTCTTCTTGATGTTGAGCCGCAACCCCAACTCCTTTATGTGAGACAGAACGACATCTCGATGCCGAACTGCCAACTGCTCTGACTGAGCTAAAATCAAGCAATCGTCGATATAATTTAATACGCGAATGCCCTGGAGTCTCAAAGGAGCCAGAGCTGCATCCACGCATTTTGTAAAGGTGCGGGGTGATAAACCTAGGCCAAACGGTAGAACCCGATACTGGTAAGCTTCGCCCCCGAAAGCGAACCTCAGGAACTTCCTGTGATGAGGATGGATGGATACATGAAAGTAAGCGTCTTTCAGGTCTATTGTGACAAACCAGTCCTCGGACTGAATCTGTGATACAATTTGCTTTAGTGTGAGCATCCTGAACTTGAGTTTCTGAACTCTGCTGTTTAACTGGCGCAGATCTAGAATAGGACGCAACCCTCCATCCTTTTTCGGAACAATGAAGTAACGGCTGTAAAACCCTGACTCTCTGCTGGGAGGAGGCACCCCCTCTATCACTCCTTTTTGAAGAAGTGTCAGAAATTCCTGCTCCATAACCAGAGCCTGCTGTGGGTCCACCACTGTGGGAAGGACCCCTTGAAATCTGGGCGGACGAGAACCGAACTGAATTCTGTAACCCTTTTCTATTATATGCAGGACCCATAAAGAAATATTTGGCAGAAGTTTCCACGCTGCCAGAAATTCTGATAAGGGAACCAGTCTCTCGAGACTGGATTTGATTGAACAATCATTTCGGCGCCCTGAAGCGGCGAACCGGCAGGGAACAACCGAACTGACCGTTCTACAATCCTCCTCAGAGGATTGCATGGGGACGCTGACACCTCGGTGCCCTGAAACCAGCACTGATGTATTTTTTAATGGTCTGGTGGGTAACGTCGGGGCTTTCAGTGATGGCGCTGACTCGGGGGAGAGATAGCTCGCAAGCGTCTCTTCCGCACGAGGCATCGTCAAATAACCGTAATCATCAATACCTCTAACTTTACTGTAATTACTAGTTTGAGGATTATGAACTCTGAAAGACGCCGGTTTATTCCATGATCTAGACACCTCAGTGTGAAGATCAGGAAAAAACGGGAGTTCCCGACGAGGAGGTCGTGATCTAGATGGTAAATAACGATCATCTAGAAGACTCTTTTTTGATTCAACATCAGTATCATCAGCTGGCCACTCAATATTTAATTTAGTAACAGCACGAGATAAAACCTCCATTAACTCCTCATCATCGGGGATATGAGCTGGCGAAAACTCAAAATCCCCCATATCAACGACATCCGGTTCCTCAGAACTGGATAGCCGCAACATTGGTGCCTCAACCTGGGGAGGAGAAACCGCAGAGCGGGCTCCTTCCTGGGCTGGGACACCGGAACCAGCAGGTAAGGGCTGAGAAAGGGCTGAGCCCGTCTCAAACCCCGCTACTAGATCCATCTGTGAACCCCACGATGCACACCGCCGCTGTGCCTCAGCAGCAGCGGGACCCGCACCACGGGGAACACGAACCGAACCATCCTCCTCAAAGAATGCCCGGCGGGAGCGGAGAGTTTTCATGGACAAACTCATGCAATGCTCACAATCAGCCCCCTCGAGGACTGACTGGGCATGCTCTACTCCCAAACAAGCAACACACATCTGATGTGTGTCCCCACCCGTAATGAAACGAGGGCAGGGAACAACACAACGTTTGTAATCTTGCTTGCCCGCCATCATGATATATATATATATATAGCAATATGATCGGACAGACAACAATAAATAGACAAGGACAGAATCACAGAGAGCGCTTGCTGAAGACAACAGAAGCTGGCGCGGTCTGTTTGCAAGGGTGCTTTATAGTTTCCTGGTCTATGACGTCACCTATGACGTATCGGACTTCCATTGGACTGATTTTACACGTGCTTCATGACGCAATCACGCAGAGTGTTCCCACCGCGTCTCAAACGCAGCTCGAGTTCCCTTGAAAGGGAATCACAGGTTCGCGTTTAAAGTCTGATAATTTCAATGGAGGTGAATCAATCAAAATGAACTTTAGCTGGAAATAACATTATTCAAGAACCGCTATAAAGCGAAAACAATCTCTGTTCCTTAAATTATATGTTTATCTCTGTAAAGCTGCTTTGAAACAATCCATTGTTAAAAGCTCTATATAAATGAAGATGACTTGACTTGACTTATACAGAGACTCCAAAAAAAAAATATTGAAGCTGTCTTTGGCATGTGTGTAAATCTGAATATAGTTACAATTTTAATATATAGTTACCAAAATATAAATGCATTTTCTATATTGATTTGTACGTGTGTGTTATAGTTTTTGATGGGGTCTGCTGTCTCTTTAAGTTTGTGTCCTCAAATGTATGAAAGTTATTTATTTTATTGTGTTTTTCTTCTAATCTGTCTCCACCTTTTTGCTTTTCAGTATCAGACTGAACCTCTCTCTCTCTCTCTCTCTCTCTCTCTCTCTCTCTCTCTCTCTCTCTCTCTCTCTCTCTCTCTCTCTCTCTCTCTCTCTCTCTCTCTATCTATCTATCCCTAAACTGTGTGACCTAAATGTTTTCATTCACATTACTTTTTTTAGAACTTTTGTAATGTGTTTCAGTGCCTGGGGTCTGAAACAAATGATCATAATGCATTAGAGATATGTGGATGTACTGCATGTGTGCGTATTTATGTGTATATGTGTGTCTATGTCCCAGCTATCATATTATATTCGTACCTTCAATTTATAATACTCATATCGCTATAAAAACACCTCCAGGACTAAACCACAGACCAGAGAGAAACCTGTACATATTATTACCAGACTTATTTCCAGTGCTTTAGGATATTGATTCAATTTTAGAACTTGGCATTATAAATGAGTAATGTTTTCCATTGTGAAAAGTGATTTCAGAATGATGTTTAAAAGCATCATTAGAACACTTCACAGTTGGAATTGGGTTAGAATTGCTTTGAGAGTGAAAATAAAACAAGTAGGAAAAGCATGGTTTTTTTTTTGTAGTCTAGTTTTTTTAATAGCACATTTAAACATTCTTAAAACGAATTACCTATATCTTACCACATATCTCATACCAATAAAGCCACTCCCAATTTAGAGACAAGGGTTAGGGATAACAAGGGGTATATATATATATATATATATATATATATATATATATATATATATATATATATATATATATATATATATATATATATAAATTCATTATATAAATGTAATATATAAAGCTTTTAAACTGACAGCACTTAAGTTAAGTCAAGTCACTTATAAAGTCATTTATATCGTGCTTTTAACAATATGGACTGTTTCAAAGCAGCTTTACAGTGATAATAGGAAATTACAGATTGTTTTGGCTTTACGTTTACATTTACATTTAGTCATTTAGCAGACGCTTTTATCCAAAGCGACTTACAACTGAGGACTAAACCAAGCGAGTCATCGTGAAGTGACAAAAACAACGTAAGAAGTGCTCAAAATACAAAGTCCAGACATTGCTCGGAGTAGCATAAGCCAGATAAGCAAGGATTTAAATGAAAAGGAAAGAAAGGGTTCACGGAAGAGATGAGTTTTCAGTTGTCTTTTGAATGCTGTCAGGGATTCTGCATTCCGGATGAGGGTGGGCAGATCATTCCACCAGCATGGAACTGTGAATGAGAATGTTCTGGAGAGTGATTTTGAGGCTCTCTGTGATGGTACCACGAGCCGTCGCTCATTGGCTGATTGTAGGCTTCTGGTAGGGATGTAGACTTGTAGTAGTGAGTGGAAGTAGGAGGGAGCTGATCCTGTGGTCAATCTGTAAGCAAGTGTCAACACCTTGAACTTGATGCGAGCAGTGAGTGGTAGCCAGTGCAGAGAGATGAACAGAGAAGTGACGTGGGCCCTTTTGGGCTCGTTGAAGACCAGACGAGCTGCAGCATTCTGGATCATTTGTAGAGGTTTAAGGCCATTGCACACTGAGTCCGAAATTCGCATCCGAATTTTTCGCACGTTAAAAAAAAAATTCGACCTCACGTTATTTCAATCACGCTTGCACACCGCCTCCGAAACTTTCGTCCGTCATAAAAAAATTCGGATCGGGTTCGATTTTCTGCGTTTTTCGCATCCACAGCCAGCATTTTGAGAGGTTTTTTTTGCCAATTCAGAGCCAAGTGCGAACGACAAAATCCAGAATCGCTTCTGACAAGTTGATACACTTTGTCTCGCAGCACAAGTAGCCTACTGTTACTGTATGAAAAACAAAATGCGGATTACAAAGTCCTTTCAGTTTCGGTTTTCAATTCTATCAAGTGTTTGCATGTTCTCTCGGGTTAATAAACCTCCCCTTTCAATCAGATCAAAATTTCGGATCGATTAAGGTGTGATTGAGCAGCCAATTTGATAACTAATGTATTATTTGGGTACAATATATAACCTGTAGCCTATACAGCTGCTCTGTCTGCCCGACGCTTCCGCCGGCCGCGCGCGCGCGCGTGTGCGTGTGTGTGTGTGTGTGTGTGTGTGTCCATACTTATAGACATATACTGCCAGTCTCTGTTCAGGATCGATTGGTTCACGGAAATTGGTGGTCTTCTTTTTAATATGTGGCTCCAGAATTGCTAGCAAAGCATCAAACTGTTCCACACTGACATTCTGAAGTAAATTTTGAATCGCTCTGGATAATTTCGCAACTCCTTGATAAGGAGGTGGAGCTCCTTCCTCTCGGGCCAATTTCAGGATTGGATGGACCCAATATTTTCTCTTTCTCTTTTTTGAGGGCAACAAAATCATCCTCATCACTGCTTGACGAATCCATTTTGTATTTTTTTTGCGTTTTTCCCCGCAAATGTTTAATAAATATGCATCGGACTCAGTGTGCAAGGTGTCTGTGCGTGACGAATTTTTAGGCTGACGAACACGAAAAAACGCATACGAAAATTTCGGACTCAGTGTGCAATGGCCTTTAGTTGCACATGATGGAAGTCCAGCCAGAAGAGCATTGCAGTAATCAAGCCTAGAAATGACCAGGGCCTGGACGAGAAGTTGTGTTGCATGCTCAGTTAGGAAAGGCCTGATCTTCCTGATGTTGTGCATAGCAAACCTGCATGATCGAGCTGTCTTTGTGATGTGGTCTGTGAAGGTCAGCTGATTATCAAAGATTACTCCAAGATTTCTGACTGACCTTGATGGGGTGATTGAGGATGAATCTAGCTGGATAGTGAGGTCGTGCTGTAGAGACTGATTGGCAGGGAGGACGAGAAGCTCAGTCTTTGCCAGGTTGAGCTGCAGGTGATGTTCCTTCATCCATGCTGAGATGTCCGCCAGACAGCTTGAGATCCGTACAGCTGCTGTGGGATCATCTGGTTGAAATGAGAGGTAGAGCTGGGTGTCATCAGCATAGCAATGGTAAGAGAAACCATGTGCCTGTATGATGGGTCCCAGTGATGTGGTGTAAATGGAGAAGAGGAGCGGTCCAAGAACTGAACCCTGGGGAACCCCTGTGGTCAGTTGATGTGCTTTGGATACCTTACCTCTCCATGTGACCCTGAAAGACCTACATGTGAGATAGGACTCAAACCAGTGGAGAGGAGTACCTGTGATGCCCAGTGATGAGAGGGTGGACAGAAGGATCTGATGGTTCACAGTGTCGAAGGCAGCAGACAGATCCAGGAGGATGAGAACTGATGATTTGGAAGCAGCTTTCGCGATCCGCAGGGCTTTGGTGACCGACAGCAATGCAGTCTCAGTTGAATGCCCTTTCTTGAAACCAGATTGGTTGACATCCAGCTGGTTGTTCAGAGACAGGAAAGATGATACTTGGTTGAAAGCAACTCGTTCAAGTGTTTTCGCAATGAATGGTAGGAGAGAGACAGGTCTGTAATTCACTAAAAGTGATGTGTTTAACGTTGTTTTTTTAAGCAGTGGAGTTACCCGAGCCTGCTTGAATGCTGTGGGGAAAACGCCAGTGTGGAGGGATGAGTGGATGATGTGTGTGAGAGCTGGAAGAAGTGTGGGAGAGATTGCTTGTAGAGGGTGTGAGGGGATGGGGTCCAGAGGGCAGGTGGTAGGATGACTAGAGAGGAGAAGTTTAGATACTTCATCCTCGGTTAGTGGAGTGAAGGAGGAGAGAAGGTTGTTGGCTGTGGGAGGGGTTAGTCTGGGTTCCTGTGTGTGTGAAGTTGAGAACTGACTACTGATAGTTGTAGTTTTGTTAGTGAAGAAGTTAGCAAAATCATCAGCAGTTAGCGAGGAGGTGGGTGGAGGTGGAGGCGGACTGAGCGCAGGTTTCGTCTGAAAGTAACTGGTAGGGGAGTTGGTGGTGCATGGGTAGTGAGTTGTAGATTTAAAGTAATGAGGAAATGGTCTGAAACGTTGAGAGGTTTCACCAAAATATCGTCTGTGATGCAGTTGCGTGTGTAAACCAGGTCTAGTTGGTTGCTAGGAGAGGCTAGGAGAGAGATGAAGTCTGTTGCATACGGCTTCTCTGGATGAATGTTGAAGTCGCCAAAGACTACAAGTGGGATGCCATCCTTAGGGATAGAGGAAAGCAGCACATCCAGCTCCTCTACAAAGCTTCCCAGTTGACCTGGGGGGCGATATATGACTACAATATGGATCTTAACCTGTTAAGCTTCACCAGAGCGCGGGCGCACTGAAGCGTTTTTTTTTTTTAAATAGTTCAAAGTTACTATCAGATTTAATGTTATTACCTTGACAAACTATACATCATTAAAAAGATATAAGACTCAAGTTTCAGTATTTGACCACTATTGTATTCTGATAAACTTATAGTGACAGTTATGTCTTAATTTGTGTCAGGAGTTATGTAATTAAAAAATGAGTCGTTACCTTTAATATGAATTATGAGCGTCAGCCGCTTCCATTCAGAAAAAAACTCCTGTGCGATCGTCATGACAGAGCTTGACAAAACAACGTCCCTCAGGGCTTTTAGCTCAAACATGTGCAGATTTGGAGAAATATTGATATATTCTCATAGGTTTACATCAGATATCTATAGACAGGAATAATATTTATTGAATTTATACCCAAATGCGTCGATGTAATCATGAGCGCTGGATACTCTGATGTACTGTGTTTTCAATCCATACTGGCCGCCTGAGAGCGCCGGCGCTCTATGCACAGTAATAGTCCATATATGGAACACACGAAGAAGTGGCATAATCATGTGACATTCCAGGAAGTCCCTGACACAAACAAAGCTTCCAGAGATCGCTGTAACATGCAGATACAGATGTTTTGAAGACAATAAACATGATTGCAATGATATTCGATTTACCTGTGTTCTTCGAGCCATGTCAGGTATTTTCATAATAATAGATTATATTTATAATGTAATGCTAATCGATATAGAGTTTATCATTGCAGAATACTATAAATTAATATATTTTCTGTCTTATTTTTTCATCTGAAGCCAAATCAGATCACAGAAGGTTATTTAAAACACTCGACTTGCGTTATAAAGTAAGTTTGGAGCACAAACATGGTTTTAATCACATAAATTGTCGTGTATTGATGGTGTGCTAAGCTAACATGCTAGCTAACTCTGTGCACCTGCCAGCACATTAGCTGTTATTTTTATGAATTTTTCTAAATAGGAATGCTTACTGAAATTTTTCAAAAAGGGCATTTGATACAGTTTCAAATGTGAAGTGAGAACTTTGATAAAAGAAAAAGGGATTGAAACAGTGTGAATAGCCAGTCGTTAGTGATTATAATGCAGACAAAAGAAAAGCATATTTAGACCCATAACCAGGCCGGAGAGGTGTGAATGTGTGCAGGGGAGACTGACACTGAATGGGGCTCGTTTGCACCACAAAACAATAGAGAAAATAGTCTAAATAGATGCTAGAAGATGACAATAAACACCTATGCCATTTCTGGGGATTTTTCAAAAGTGGGGTTGAAGCTTAACAGGTTAATGGGAGTTTTAAGTGTAATAGCATGATATTCAAATGAGTAGTTATTGCATAGAGAGAGTTGAGTATTTCCAATTGTTAGAAATGAGAAGACCAGTACCCCCACCCCTCCCCGACTGGCGAGGGGTGTGAGAGAAAGAGAAGTTGTTAGAGAGAGAAGCAGGGGTTGTTGAGTCTTCTGGACGGATCTCAGTCAAGCCCAAGATATTAAGAGTAGAATGAGATGCAAAGGCTGGAATGAAGTCAGCTTTATTGACTGCTGATTGACAATTCCATAATATCTACCTTTTCCGCATCAGCCTTTTCCGCATCAGCCATCAGACAATTCCAGCTTTATAGCCGCTTTAGAATAAAATTGTTGTCCAGCTAAAGTTAGTTTTGATCGATTCACCTCAGTTGCAAAGATCATTAGGTATTAACTTAGGGGCCGCTAACAAGACACCGTTCTAACAGAAACGCTCATCCGCACAACAACAGTGCCTGGTGGCTCGAGAACGCAAACCTTGAAATAGGTTCCAAGGTGCAAGTCTTTTTTTTTTAAGCTTGCGCAGAGATAAAATAATATTATTTATATATATATATATATATATATATATATATATATATATATATATATATATATATATATATATATATATATATAAATAATTATTATTTTATCTCTGCGCAAGCTTTAAAAAAAACCCGTGAAAACGCTGATGGCGTGCACATGCGTATGACGTGTTTAGTCTATAGGGTCACATGTATACACTTACATGTGTTCTTTTGAGCTCTTTGTGAATGTATATAAAGTATTGTTTAAATTCAGTTGATTCACAGTAGTCAATATAGTCAGATATTTTCCCTTACGGAAATTAACCATGGTTTTACTACAAAATCGTCCAGGAGCCCAAGCCCAGCAAAAAAAGTCTGACCAGGTGCGTGAGCCGGCAAAATCGTCCGTCACCATTCCTTCAACAAAGACAGATGTAAGTGCGCTGAACTCTGCACCCCTGATAAATTTAGAGAAGCAGAAAGTGAGCACCATGTCTATTTCATCGTACTGCACTGATTTGTTGGATAGCACTGAGTTATTGGTGTCTTTGGTGTTTCTGCCCTGCCTCCCACTTCTACCTCCCCTGCCTGTTCCGCATCAGCCAAGAGGACCGTTCCTGAGATATCTGCCTGTTCCACATCAGCCAAGAGGACTGTTCCTGAGATATCTGCCTGTTCCACATCAGCCAAGAGGACTGTTCCTGAGATATCTGCCTGTTCCACATCAGCCAAGAGGACTGTTCCTGAGATATCTGCCTGTTCCACATCAGCCAAGAGGACTGTTCCTGAGATATCTGCCTGTTCCGCATCAGCCAAGAAGACCGTTCCTGAGATATCTGCCTGTTCCGCATCAGCCAAGAGGACTGTTCCTGAGATATCTGCCTGTTCCACATCAGCCAAGAGGACTGTTCCTGAGATATCTGCCTGTTCCACATCAGCCAAGAGGACCGTTCCTGAGATATCTGCCTGTTCCACATCAGCCAAGAGGACTGTTCCTGAGATATCTGCCTGTTCCACATCAGCCAAGAGGACTGTTCCTGAGATATCTGCCTGTTCCGCATCAGCCAAGAAGACCGTTCCTGAGATATCTACCTGTTCCACATCAGCCAAGAAGACCGTTCCTGAGATATCTGCCTGTTCCACATCAGCCAAGAGGACTGTTCCTGAGATATCTGCCTGTTCCACATCAGCCAAGAGGACTGTTCCTGAGATATCTGCCTGTTCCACATCAGCCAAGAGGACCGTTCCTGAGATATCTGCCTGTTCCACATCACCCAAGAGGACTGTTCCTGAGATATCTGCCTGTTCCACATCAGCCAAGAGGACCATTCCTGAGATATCTGCCTGTTCCGCATCAGCCAAGAGGACCATTCCTGAGATATCTGCCTGTTCCACATCAGCCAAGAGGACCGCTCCTGAGATATCTACCTTTTCCGCATCAGCCAAGAGGACCGTTCCTGAGATATCTGCCTGTTCCGCATCAGCCAAGAAGACCGTTCCTGAGATATCTGCCTGTTCCGCATCAGCCAAGAGGACCGTTCCTGAGATATCTGCCTGTTCCGCATCAGCCAAGAGGACCGTTCCTGAGATATCTGCCTGTTCCGCATCAGCCAAGAGGACCGTTCCTGAGATATCTGCCTGTTCCGCATCAGCCAAGAGGACCGTTCCTGAGATATCTGCCTGTTCCACATCAGCCAAGAGGACCGTTCCTGAGATATCTGCCTGTTCCGCATCAGCCAAGAGGACCGTTCCTGAGATATCTGCCTGTACCGCATCAGCCAAGAGGACCATTCCTGAGATATCTGCCTGTTCCACATCAGCCAAGAGGACTGTTCCTGAGATATCTGCCTGTTCCGCATCAGCCAAGAGGACCGTTCCTGAGATATCTGCCTGTTCCGCATCAGCCAAGAGGACCATTCCTGAGATATCTGCCTGTTCCGCATCAGCCAAGAGGACCGTTCCTGAGATATTTCAGATCATTTCCTCATTACTTTCAATCTACAACTCACTACCCATGCTCCACCAACCTCCCCACCATTTACTTTCAGACGAAACCTGCGCTCACTTTCTCCGTCCCATCTTTCCTCTGCTGTGTCATCTTCTCTTCCCTCACCCTCACATTTTTCATCTCTGGATGTGAATACTGCAACGGATACTTTATGCTCCATCCTAACCTCCTCTCTAGACAACATCTGCCCTCTCTCCTCCAGGCCAGCACGCACTACTCCCTCTAACCCCTGGTTATCTGAGGTTCTTCGTGAACACCGGACCAAGCTCAGGGCAGCGGAGAGGAAATGGCGCAAATCAAAAGACACATCTGACCTCAGTAGGTATCAATCTCTGCTCTCTGCCTTCTCTGTTGATGTTCACACCGCAAAATCTTCATATTTCCACGACAAGATCAACAGCGCCACTAACACACGTTCACTGTTCAAGACATTCAACTCTCTCCTCTGCCCACCTCCACCACCACCCACCTCCTCGCTAACTGCTGATGATTTTGCTAACTTCTTCACTAACAAAACTACAACTATCAGCAGTCAGTTCTCAGCTTCACACACACAGGAACCCAAACTAACCTCTCCCACAGCCAACAACCTTCTCTCCTCCTTCACTCCACTAACCGAGGATGAAGTATCTAATCTTCTCCTCTCCAGTCATCCTACCACCTGCCCTCTAGACCCCATACCCTCACACCTTCTACAAGCCATCTCTCCCACACTTCTTCCAGCTCTCACACACATCATCAACTCATCCCTCCACACTGGCATTTTCCCTACAGCATTTAAGCAGGCTCGGGTAACTCCTCTGCTTAAAAAACCAACATTAAACACATCACTTCTAGAGAACTACAGACCTGTCTCTCTCCTACCATTCATTGCGAAAACACTTGAACGGGTTGCTTTTAACCAAGTATCATCTTTCCTGTCTCTGAACAACCAGCTGGATGTCAACCAATCTGGCTTCAAGAAAGGACATTCAACTGAGACTGCATTGCTGTCAGTCACGGAAGCCCTGCGGATCGCAAAAGCTGCTTCCAAATCATCAGTTCTCATTCTACTGGACCTGTCTGCTGCTTTCGACACAGTGAATCATCAGATCCTCTTGTCCGCCCTCTCATCACTGGGCATCACTGGAACCTCCCTCAACTGGTTTGAGTCCTATCTCACAGGTAGGTCCTTCAAGGTCGCATGGAGAGGTGAGGTATCCAAAGCACATCAGCTGACCACAGGGGTTCCCCAGGGTTCAGTTCTTGGACCGCTCCTCTTCTCCATCTACACCACATCACTGGGACCCATCATACAGGCACATGGTTTCTCTTACCATTGCTATGCTGATGACACCCAACTCTACCTCTCATTTCAACCAGATGATCCCACAGTAGCTGTACGGATCTCAAGCTGTCTGGCGGACATCTCGGCGTGGATGAAGGAACATCACCTGCAGCTCAACCCGGCAAAGACTGAGCTTCTCGTCCTCCCTGCCAATCCGTCTCTACAGCACGACCTCACTATCCAGCTAGATTCATCCTCAATCACCCCATCAAGGTCGGTCAGAAATCTTGGAGTAATCTTTGATGATCAGCTGACCTTCACTGACCACATTACAAAGACAACTCGATCATGCAGGTTTGCTATGCACAACATCAGGAAGATCAGACCTTTCCTAACTGAGCATGCAACACAACTTCTCGTCCAGGCCCTGGTCATTTCTAGGCTTGATTACTGCAATGCTCTTCTGGCTGGACTTCCATCATGTGCAACTAAACCTCTACAAATGATCCAGAATGCTGCTGCTCGTCTCGTCTTCAACGAGCCCAAAAGGGCCCACGTCACTCCTCTGTTCATCTCTCTGCACTGGCTACCACTCTCTGCTCGCATCAAGTTCAAGGCTTTGACGCTTGCTTACAGATCGACCACAGGTTCATCCCCCTCCTACTTCCACTCACTACTACAAGTGTACATCCCTACCAGAAGCCTACGATCGGTCAATGAGCGACGGCTCGTGGTACCATCACAGCGGGGCACAAAATCACTCTCCAGGACATTCTCATTCACAGTTCCATGCTGGTGGAATGATCTCCCCACCGTCATCCGGAATGCAGAATCCCTGACAACATTCAAAAGGCAACTGAAAACTCATCTCTTCCGGGAGCACTTAACATAAAAAAAAAAAATAAAAAAAAAAAACTTTCCTTTAAATCCTCGCTTGCCTGGCTTATGCTACTCCGAGCAATGCCTGAACTTTGTATTTTGAACACTTCTTGCGTTGTTTTTGCCTCTTCACGATGACTCGCTTGGTTTAGTCCTCAATTGTAAGTCGCTTTGGATAAAAGCGTCTGCTAAATGACTAAATGTAAATGTAAAATGTAGATATCTGCCTGTTCCGCATCAGCCAAGAGGACCGTTCCTGAGATATCTGCCTGTTCCGCATCAGCCAAAAGGACCGTTCCTGGGATATCTGCCTGTTCCGCATCAGCCAAGAAGACCGTTCCTGGGATATCTGCCTGTTCCGCATCAGCCAAGAAGACCGTTCCTGAGATATCTGCGTGTTCCGCATCAGCCAAGAGGACCGTTCCTGAGATATCTGCGTGTTCCGCATCAGCCAAGAGGACCGTTCCACCAGATATCTACCTTTTCCGCATCAGCCAAGAGGACCGTTCCTGAGATATTGGCCTTTTACACGTCGGCCAAAATAGCCGTTCCTGAGAAATTGCCCTGTTTCACGTAGAGCTGAAACAATTATAAAGTAATTAATTTGTTGATTAGATGCTGCATTAGCAGAGAAAGAACCGAAGTATGTTTGCTATCGAGTCTGAGAGGAATAACAGAAAGGGTTTCTACCTCAGGCGGTCAAAACAATGTCACAAAAACACAGGCCAACCTCACCCAAATGTTTTATGTCGCAATTGTTACCATCTATATGCATGAGTTTATATCCAGCAGGTCACTTTTATGCATTCATTAGCCGGCGAAGTTTCATATTTAGAGCTAGTGACGTGATTGCTTTCTAAACATTGATATGTTCATGCAGCCGACAAAAACATAAACAAATCAGAAACGCATTCGATTCCAGTTCTTTTTTTTATCACTACAATACATATTGTTATTTTGATTAGATAATCATCAAGTGTTCTAAAATAGAAGCAAATAAAGTGAGAGATACATGTAATATAGGTCTAAATGTATGTAATTGTAATGATCTGGCCTTTGCAGATATTTAAATATGGCAATCTTCTTTAAGCATGACTCTTTGGATTTATATGAAATAGCAACACTTTACAATTTTACAATTTTAGCATTAAAGGATAATTCCGGTATTTAACACTTTGAGTCTATTTTCTAGTTTGTTTTGGATGAACTAGAGTGGTGGACTTAGAAATGTTGACGATGGGTCCTGTCTCGACTTTTTGACAATTTTAGAATCGCCTCCGAGCGCTTCAGAGTGGCTGTCTATGGGCATGCTCAAACATGTCCTTAAAACAACCCTTAACGTTCGTTTTCAAAACTGTGCAACTCACCGAGTGGTTAGTGGTGTTTGTTGATGTTCCAAAACAAGTAGCGTAGCGAAATACAGTTTCTGTCGTGTTTTAATTGCCATTTTTTAAAAATCGCATTGATGTCTGCTGCAGGACTCAGTGCTCGTTGATATTACTGTGCTACCGGAAACGGAAAGGGGTCTGTTTACATTTGGTTGTAGTCTTTTCGCTCGGTTCTCCATCTCTCAGAAGGCTAGCGTGAGCTGAGCAACTGCGGCAAAGTGGTTGTCGCCATCAAGTGGTCGGGAGTGTGCTAATGCTTCAGACTCAAATATCGAGCGGAAGTTTATACGCGGTTGTGAGGTATCTGAAAACATAGTTCCACTATAGCAAATAACACGGATTGAAAGCATACATTGCGCCGACATATTTGTTTTTAATCATCAACAAACACCACTAACCACTCGGTGAGTTTTGAAAACGAACGTTAAGGGTTGTTTTAAGGACATGTTTGAGCATGCCCATAGACAGCCACTTTGAAGCGCTCGGAGGCGATTCTAAAATAGTCAAAAAGTCGAGACAGGACCCATTGTCAACATTTCTAAGTCCACCACTCTAGTTCATCCAAAACAAACTAGAAAATAAACTCAAAGTGTTAAATACTGGAATTATCCTTTAACTAAGGTTAATGTATAAGTAATAATCATTGTTAGTTTGTTAATTTCAACATTTACTAATACATTTTAAATTGAGTTTTAATTTTGATTTAATCTTTTATTACCTTAGTTAATCTACTATGAACTAACATGAATGATCAAGGTACAATTGTATTGCTCAAATATTAATACATGCAGTAAAAACGTATATTGCATAATGCATATAATTCATGAAAGTTAGCTAATGCATCCTTGTTAACAAATGGGACTTGCAAAGTGTTACCTATGGCATTTACATAGGCTATGTTTCTAGGTTATAGCTAAAGAAACACAGATTTGACCGGTGATATTTCAATGTTTAAATTATTTTCTGTAGAGTTCGTTCTGTAGAACTTCTCATTTTAATATATTCATATTTATATATTTATTTCATTTAGCACATTTCAGTTCAGCACTGTTTTACTTGGTGTGTTATGTTTGTTTTTAATACAGTAGCCATTTTTTTAAATATCAGTTGAATAATCGGTTATCGGCAGGTACGGTCAAACCTAAATATCAGTATCGGTAAAATCCACAATAAACCTCTAGTTTCAGAGGGCCGTTCCTGAGACATCTGCCTATTCCACGTCGGCCATGTCTCTTGGAACAACCTGCTACAACCTATAAAATGGTCACTGAAATGATTTTCAGCGCTTATGTGCAGAAGACGTGAGATAACACAACTAGGATGACCTCGCTTAAACAAAAAGACTGATAGGCACTATCCAATGCCTGTGATGACAGTGTTTTAGAGGGCTTGTGGGTGAAACGGCTGAGAAAATTGCAAGCCTTGAGGAAGGACTATGTGTGTTTGCCTCTGTATGTGTGCGTACACACTCCCCTGCTGATAATAGAAAGTGTCACAACCTACAAGACTTTTCCTTAAATGGATAGACTGCAAAAAAAAAAAAAATGCTTTACTTATTTAGTATTTTTGTCTTGTTTCCGGTCCAAATATTGAACTATTCTTAAATAAAGATGCATTTACTAGATGAGTAAAATGACATAAGATATTATGTCTAAATACAAAAAAAATCTTAAATCAAGATGCATTTACTAAATGGCATAAGTAATAATGAATTGTTGCTTAAAACAAGCAGAATGATCTGCCATTGCGGTAAGAAAAATATTCTTAATTCAAACGGAAACAATATAATTTTTCATACCCCATTAGCAGATCATTTTGCTTGTTTTAAGCAAAAACTCACTTAATTTATTTATCGTTTTATTTTTTTTTTTTTCAGAAAACCAGACATAATATCTTGTGGTATTTTATTCATCTAGTAAATGCATCCAGATTTAAGAATTTTGTGATATTTGGACTGAAAACAAGACAAAAATACTAAGCAAGAAAGCATTACCCTTAACCTTAAAAAATAAAATAAATAAAAAAAACAGGCAGATGTACAGTATACACCTAACTCATTCATGCCAGTGAGAATATCAGGCACATAGGCTATCCCACTTATCAAATGTGAGAAGCACAAGAGTAAACACAAACAAATCCTCTCTTTATTACTTCTATAAATGCAAAGGTTCAAATGCAAAGGGATGCATAACTGCAAATAAGAGTGTTAGTCATAAACTGAACGGTGTGAGAATATTGTCGGCTGTCAGTCTTCAGTGTTTGTGGCTCTAGCCTTTATTTCACACTCTCTGCTCTAGCTAATTACCACTGTAATAACATCAATGGCAATTTACATAGCAAACACTATCTGGAGAAGCACAAACACTTGTGAACGAGCTTGTGCGCTGAGTGCTGTTAGTGCGTTTGTTCGCTGCTTCTTTGGTTCCTGTGAGGCACTTGGGGGAACATCGATTTCCCCTCTTCAATTATAATGACGCAGATAATGTGCTTGCTTTATGCTCCACTGTAGCCAAACACTCTATTGTTTCTCTATTTAAATGAAAAAAATCAACCTTAGGAGATTTGTTGATGTTTGCTGGATTTAGAGAATTAGACCATGAAAAATAATCAGCAAAACCCACAATGCATAGCGGCAGGCTCAGTAGTCTCACTTCTGAACTGGTGGGTCGTGACTCAAAAGTGGTTGTAAATGCAAATAATAAATTGCAACTTAGCATAATTATAATAAAATAAATAGGTTAACAGGATACAACACCTATATTTTGTAATTGATGTCAAAGGTTGTGTTTAAATAAAATGGGTGGTATTTTGGTGAACACTCATGTCATTTTGTAGAAACTAGCCAAGTTAGACAAATGCGGACAGATTATGTAATATGCCCCTATTATTGAAAACCATGGACAAAATGAGAGAAAATACAATAAATACACTAAAGGTATAATGTGGGTCGAGTGCATGCTCCAACGACAGCATTTGTGACATAATGTTAATTATGCAAAAAAACAAAACAAAAAAAAACCCTGCTTCTCGAAATTAATAATTAAATTGCAAAATATTTTAACATTTAAAATAACATTTATTTATTTTTAATAAACTGAAATTATTTTTATGGTTTTTGTTTTAGTTTTACTTAACAATAATAACACTGAATGGAAGTGAATGGAGCCAATTTATACATTTATCAAAATACCAACTGTCTCAATATTATAACCATAAGAGATAAACAATGCATGTTAGCATGATTTGATTGTAAAAACAAAATCAATTTCACAACTTTGTCACCATGACAACACAATACTTTTTTAAACACCTTTTACAGATCAAATCAAGTTTTATCAGAAGAATGAATGTGTTGGCTTTTATAAATTATTAGCTTGACATTTATGTTTTTAAATCATCCCATAGTTGGTCCAATTATCACACTCATTCAGTTGTGTTTGTTCTTAGTTTTGTTCTCATGGACTTTTGGTTTGTTTTCATTCATCACATGTTTTTCCTTTCATTTAGTTTGTTACCACCATGAATTAAGTTCCTCCCTTTTCGCTTGGTGTTTGCCGGTCGATGTTTGTTTGCGTAGTTGCATGCAAACACTTTCTATCTGTTTATTTTTAACACCAATTTACTTTTTTTAAAGATTTTTTTTTTTCGTGGTAAACGGCATTACACCAGAAATGCTGTCAACTGAGCTTTACTTGTATTAAATCAAGAATATTCCATAAAAAAAATTAATAAATGTATCTTGTGCATTGCATTATTGCTTGCAGAAAGAACAAAAGCAAATGCCATGGGTCTATGCAGTTCATAGTAGTAATAATAATAACAAAATGTTTAATCATAAGGAACTTTTTCAACTTTGTGCAAAAAAACGAACAAAAAAAAACATCTCCAACGTGATATCTGTGTTCTGAAGCAAAACCAGTTGAGAAGCACTGATCTGGATCCATGCTCTGTTAAGATAAAGGGGCTCAGAAGAATGACAAGGTTCTTGAGATTGTTTCAGTCAGGCAGGAGTAGATTTAGCAGCTGTGTGTGAAATCTCACTGGGTTACAGTAATGTGAAACCCACAGACTGTTCAGCAGGAGAAAAAAATATATATTTTTAACATTCATTTTCACCTCAGTGAAGCCAGGCTGAAGCTAATTACAGCAGGATAAAAAGACGGCCAGAGAGAAGAATGAAGCGAGACAAAGAACACGTGCTGATTCAGTTAACTATAGTGTCTTCTGTTTTTACAGAATTAGTTCAAAACTCAATAGATAGTTTTCAACTGCATTCAACACTGGACCTTTACAGCCATTTAATCTTTATTTTGTCTCTTTATATTCTAAAACCTCCAGACAGGTCTAAAATCACACAAATCATTTTGAATGATAATGTAAAGCTAACTCTCGGAGGCCCACGCATGGTTAAAAAACATGGTAACACTTTACTTGAAGGGGTGTGCATAAGACTGACATGACACCTTCATAACCATGACATGACATATGTCTTGAATATGAAGTAAGGTTTATGCATGTTTATGACAACTGTCATTAAGTGTCTTTCGCTCAATAATGACATTTTGAATGCAAATATGACATTGTTTAAGATGTCTTTGTTATGACATCTTGACATAAACCAATACATCTTAACCTGTCAGTGTCTTTGTCATGATAACTTGACATACAATTAAGTTAAACTGTCATATGGTTGGCTTTGACATTGGCTGTCATGAGGCCATTATAACTGTGTCGTGAATATTTTTACAGCTACAGTGTATAGAATATAACTACAGTGGTACAAATTGAATTTGTCATTAAAATGTTATAATAGCTTTTAAGTGGTTTCTTAAGTTTGATCATTAATCTGCTATGTCATGTTTATGACATATTTATGACAGGTTGTGTTGTCTTAGTAATATCAAGTTGTCATGACAAAGACACTGACAGGTTATGATGTATTGGTTTATGTCAAGGTGTCATAACAAAGACACCTCAAAACAATGTCATATTTGCATTCAAAATGTCATAACTGAGCGAATGACACTTAATGACAGTTGTCATAAACATGCATAAAACTTCCTTCATATTCATAACATGTCATGTCATGATTATGAAGGTGTCATTGTAGTCTTATGCACACCCCTTCAAGTAAAGTTTTACCAAAAACATGATGATGTTAAAGCATATTTTGGTGTAAATTCTGGAAAAATTTCTAAACTGTCATAATATACAAGTACAAATGTTTTGACATTCTCCAGAAGTTATTCCAGCAAGCTAGGATGCTGAACTTCGGATAATGTTCATCTGAAATTATTAATCTGACACACACATGTAAAGTTTCATGATCCTCAAATATTCTTACACTTCAGTTGTTTATCTGTGATTTACTAAATGTATTCTACTGAGAATAACAGCAGCAACATGAACAAAGATCCACTACTGCATTTCTTTAAAAAAAAAAAATGTTTTGTTTTTGTTTTGAATTTTAGATAGACAGACAGACAGACAGACAGTTAGTTAGTTAGTTAGTTAGTTAGTTAGTTAGTTAGTTAGTCTCACATAGCTAGACCTTCAGACTGACAGCAGAAGGTCTGGACTCGATAGCAGCTTTCATTGGCCAAGGACCGACCAGAAACCGTCTGACTGACATGTAAAGCAACCAATCCCATTTATTTTTCTTTATTTTCCCCCATTTTGTAGATACACATCGCCATGGCAATGTTTTGCCGGTAGAGGCCCAGTTTGTTTCTCTTTAAGATTTACCTGCAACCTTCAGGCACCACAATGTGATGGGAATTACTGCAGCGATCAAGGCAAGCAGCGCTCCATTAAACCTGCATCTACAATGATGGACATAAAGTGCAACCTGGATCCTAGTGGTTGATGATTGATGGCTCTAATTAATCCTTGATTTGATTAAAGTTAAGCATTAATGGTGACACTGGATTTATAAATGATACATTGATTCATAAATTCAGATTCAAAGGAAGAGAAATGGACTGACTGAAAACAACTGCATCTCAATCTGCAGAGAATCTCTGTGTGGTTCCCTGTGGAAACACCTTGTTAGCTCACCATGCCTAATCTCACACACTTGGTTAACCATGTGTGGACACTCGGGGGCAGTGAAATATTGAGTTATCAACTGGACAAAAATATTTACCGCAAATCAATACAAATTAAGCAGGACCACAGGGTTTTAAGGGAGCTTAATGGGCCAAAAGGGGTGATTATTTACTAACCATCATGCCGTTCCAAACCTGTATGCTGTTATTTATGCTATTAAACACAAAAGTAGAACTTTTTGTGAATCATTAAGCAAGAAAGAAAAATAGATAATTTTTGTAAAAGTATCTATTACATTAGAGTTGAGAGCAGCCAGAAAAATGGAGCGCAACTGGAAGAAAACTAGAGGTATTTCGGATTTCATGGAAAGAGAGCTCGATTTATTACAGAGAGGCTTTAAAAGCTGCTAGATCTGCTTATTTTTCAACCCTATTAGAAGAAAATAAACATAATCCAAGGTATTTATTTGAAACAGTGGCTAAACTAACAAAAAAGAAAGCTTTAAGCTATGAAGTGTCCAAGAAACACAGCAGTGATGACTTTATATAACTTCTTCACTTATAAGATTGATAATATCAGGGACAAAATTATAACTATGCAACCGTTTACTACAGTATTGCTGAGGAAAAATCCCTGAGGAAAAATTTGATTCATTTGTTGCTATAGGAGAGGAAGAATTCTGCAAACTCGTTAGTTCATCTAAATCGACAACTTGTATGTTAGATCCTATACCGACTAAGCTACTGAAAGAGATGTTTCCAGAGGTCATACATCCTCTTCTTAATATCATTAATTCGTCTTTGTCTCTAGGATACGTACCAAAAACCTTTAAACTGGCTATGATAAAAACTGGCTTGTTAAAAAAAACACAACTTGATCCTACAGAATTAGTCAATTACAGGCCGATCTCGAATCTGCCTTTTCTGTCAAAGATATTAGAAAAAGCAGTATCTTTTCCTTTCTAGAAAGAAATGATATCTGCGAGGAGTTTCAGTCCGGATTTAGACCGTACCATAGCACTGAGACCGCTCTCATTAGAGTCACAAATGATTTGCTCTTATCATCGGATCGTGGTTGTATCTCTCTATTAGTGTTACTCGATCTTAGTGCTGCATTTGACACAATTGACTACAACATTCTTTTAAATAGACTAGAAAACTATGTTGGCATTAGTGGAATTGCACTAGCATGGTTTAAATCATACTTATCTGACCGTTATCAGTTTGTAGCAGTAAATTAACCCTTTAGGCGCCAGAGGTTTTTTCCATAAACGTTCGATTTTGACATCTTAATTTCACAAGGCTATATGTGAAGTGAAAAAAGATAGAGACTTTCTGCAAATTAGAGAAATATTAAGGATGACCCAAAGTTGATGTAGGGATTACATTTTTCCATCTAATTTGCATATTATGACGCCATATGGTGGCAGAAATCTTGGATTATAGAAGTTTCATGAAAAGTCACATGTTTAAATGATAAAATGCAGCATATCTTTCCCCCCAAAATGTCCATCACCTTCTGTATGCTATATTGCACAATACTGAATGCTCAGGTATATAGGAAGTAGTAAACAAACTGTGTAAATAATTACTAATAAATGGTAGAACAAACCGTATGCATGTAGTGGTTGGCCTTTTGCTGTAAAGATTTTCCATTTACTACATACAGTAAGCACTCTGATTCCATGTATGGGGCACATATATATTATTCATATGACACACAAACACAAGTAGACAAGACCTGTTTAGTTCAAAAGATCACTCGCGACGGCAAGGCATCATGAGTGAGATGATACGAGCAGCGCGAGCGCGGCCAGATCTGCCTCGCGCGCGCGCCGAATATGCACATTCATTGCGACTCCCCACCCTGCCTTCACGTTGCCCCCTAACTGTACTATGAATACTTCGACCTCGTCTAACATACCCAGTGATAATAGACAAAGTCTCCACCACAATACTGTCGCCGCGATTACGGAGAGGCTCTGATAAAATGGCTCACTCGCACACTAGCTCCGCTTTTGATCGCACTGATTCAATGCGCTCTAACTCGAACATTTTGTACAGAAGCATGACGTTTTTTTGAGTCTGAGATGAAGTATGACATGTCTGCCATCCAGTGGAGGGGAGGTCGAACGAAATTTGACACCCAATTTGACAAAATCGGCCGTTTTATTCAGTGCCGCATCTTGTCGAGTAAACTCGACCGTGGCGCCTAGAGGGTTAAGAGATGTCTTATCGATCACAAGTTCAGTATGGCGTACCACAAGGCTCAGTACTAGGACCGCTGCTGTTCACTCTGTACATGCTACCATTAGGAGATATCATTAGGAAACATGGAGTTAGCTTTCACTGTTATGCCGATGATACTCAGCTGTATATTTCTTCAAAACCTAACGAAACTTACCAATTCACAAAATTAACGGAATGCATAGCTGATATAAAAATTGGATGACTAGTAATTTCCTACTACTAAATTCTGAAAAAACAGAGATTCTAATTATTGGACAAAAAACTTCCACACGTAATAACCCAGAATACTGTCTAACACTTGATGGCTGCTCTGTTAAGTCTTCGCCGTCGGTTAGGAACCTGGGTGTGCTCTTTGATACCAACCTTTCTTTTGAAAGCCACGTGTCTAGTATCTGTAAAACTGCATTTTTCCATCTTAAAAATATATCTAAAATACGGCATATGCTCTCATTGGGAAATGCGGAACAATTTGTTCATGCGTTCATGACCTCAAGGCTAGATTATTGTAATGCTCTACTGGGTGGTTGCCCTGCACGCTTTATAAATAAACTACAGCTAGTAGCTGCTAGTAGCAGCTTACCAGAACCAGGGAGTATGACCATATTAGCCCGGTTCTGTCAACACTGCATTGGCTCCCTATTAAACATCGTATAAATTTTAAAATATTGTTGATTACTGACAAAGCACTAAATGGTTTAGCTCCACAGTACTTGAGCGAGCTCTTAACGCATTATAGTCCTTCACGTCTATTGCGATCTCAAAATTCCGGCCAGTTGATAATACCTAGAATATCTAAATCAGCTGCTGGCGGTAGATCCTTTTCCTATTTAGCACCAAAACTTTGGAACAGTCTTCCTACCATTGTCCGGGAAGCAGACACACTCTGTCAGTTCAAAGCTAGACTAAAAACACATCTCTTTGACCTAGCATACACATAATACACTATAGACTTCTATAATTCAATGTTAGGCTGCATAGATTAGGTCAGCCGGAACTGGGAACACTTCCCTAAAATCTTGATGTACTCGTTACATCATAAGAAGAATGGCATCTACGCTAATATTAGTGTTTTTGTTTTATCCCGAGGTTTTCCCGCAGCCTGCCGGATCCAGGCCGTGTCCAGATCTGACGAAGGAGATCCGCCTGGACCCGATGACAATGCAGTGCTGAAGTGTCAACTATCCTCTACCTATGGAGGATCTCTTTCCCACTCTACAGATAAAGCGTTGTTGAAAATCCGGCTCGCGTACCCCGAAGTGATAAAATAAAACAAAATTCTGTATCAAAATTTATAGCCAAGACAAGTAGTTTGTTTAGGCATGGGTTGTATGGAATTACAAACCTGCGCACATATTTTCAAAAGTACATAACTATAGAATCAATTCTTAATGCGCATCTGAACGCCGTCAGCGTTAATCACAGGTTCGCGTTTAAAGTCTGATCATTTCAATGGAGGTGAACCAATCAAAGTTAACTTTAGCTGGAAATTACATTATTCAAGAACCGCTATAAAGCGAAAACAATCTCTGTTGCCTTAAATTATGTTTATCTCTGTAAAGCTGCTTTGGAACAATCCATTGTTAAAAGCGCTATATAAATGAAGATGGCTTGACATGACTTGACTATTACTCAAGCTCCAAAATGTATCATTTGATCACAAACTGAGCACAAAGGTGCTCTCAATGAACGACTGAAAACAAACTAGATCCATAAAGTACAACCCATGCACTATATTCCAAGTATTTGGGATATATATATATATATATATACACATATATTTGTGCTCAGTTTTTTAATTAAATTGAGGTGTTTTTTCCTCAAGCATGAGCTCCATATCATACTGTTCTAGCAATAAAATCCTGATGTATCACATATAATACTCAACCAAAAACACATATGCAAAAACATATTGTATGCATATTTTCTTTAGATTTAATTAAAAGGTTAAAATAAACTGTTCAAGAAAAAATTTGTCACACTTTACAGGGTTAAGCTAAATATTCGTGTTTAAAAAATTTGGGTTATTAGTAATTTATGTCTTCACTGATATGATTCGGAAGTCTTGGAATGCATCACACAAGTTGAATGGCCTTTTTTATGATACCTCCATGGTGTCGTTTTTGTCCTTTTTTAATCTGGACAGCTAGTCACTATGAACTATCATTGAATGGAAACAACTGTTGTCCTCCATTCCTTTAATACAAGGTTAAAAGGACACATTCATTGTGATGTTACACCTGTACAAATAAGTGTCTCTTGCTGAGTCCTTCCTTGAAGTGAAAGACAATATTCACATTCAGTCACAAGACTCTTGGGCTACAATATGCATTAAGAGCGTAAATCCCCTCTTTTCTCTATGAGGGGTTTAACAGCAGAGCCGAGGGAACCATCTCTCTCCACGAGGGATTAGAAAAGAGCTTGGATTCAATTCACTTCATTATTCAACGGCTATTGTGTGCTCGAGGAAATGTGTTTAAAACCCAACACACAAGCAAGGTGACTGTCACATAATAAAGGCCCTGAGTGTACCAACATCACGTTTAAAGAGCAAAATATCTAGATTGAAGACTCAGTAGTGTGGAGAGCTAAGCCACTGCTACACTCCTGACTGAACAGACTCAGATAAAGTTTAATGGGATATGTAGTGCTGTTTAATTCTCTTCCTTCTTTGACAGATATTCAGAGTTAATTGATTTAGAGTGACTTACAATGGCAAGACACGTCGGATGAGTAATCCTTTCGATTCTGCTCATTTGCTGCGTGAAGGATGTGCATATATACATAAGAATTTCAGCCTGTAAATGTAGTCACCACCTGGAGCGCCACCGTCCAATTCACATCCGAGAACCAATCAATCTGATCATCCATATTCATGAATATTCATGTCATGAATAGTTGTAGATGCAGACGATGACGAAGAAGATTAGGTTAAAAGTCTTTAATTACAAACTGGATAGATCACCGCTTTAACCCACCTCACATTAAAGAAAATGGATAACTAAACACTGAAAAGACTCCAACTTAAATACAAATCAAATTAGGGAAATAAACACCTGTGAGAATAAATGAATCACCATAACTGATAAGGGAGCGGGAAAACTGAACAAAGGAACACTACACATGTGAATGAAAATAACAAACTAAAAGTCCATGAAAATGAAATTAAATAAACAGACCCGTGACATCACGCCCCCTCCCGGAAGGTTCAACGTCACACCATGACAAGGGAGATGTTGGGGCTTTGAAGGAGGACGAGGAGTTGGCAAAGGGCTGGCAATAGCAGACAGGCAGTATTGAGGGAGTATCCATGGGGGCGAAGATGGGAGGAGAAGCCAGATGGTACAGACCCAGAGCACTGTGAAGATGACAGCCCACTGTGGCGTCAATGGAGGGAGGAGCCAAGGTTTAGGCTTGACTGGCGACCTCCGGGACGACCGACAGAGACAAAGCCGATGTCAGGGGATCCCAGGGCGATAATGAAGTGCCGATGTAACGGAGTGACACCGCTGGCACTGGAGACATATGTGGAGCCTCAGTGACGAGTGTCCGAGGTGGAACTAGAGCACCCGAGGAACGAGATGGAGCCGGAATGACCGAGGACCTAGGCAGAGCTGGAGGGAAGGACGAGCTCACTGAAGCCGTAAGGGTGGAGAGACGGAGCTCTGCGGAAGGCTCGCAGGTCCTTGGTTCAGGCAGGGTAACGACTGGACGAGGGAGCCAGGTGGAGCCGTAAGGCCGAGGGTCTCTGGTGGAGCTGAGGGTGGGCGGAGCCAAGTCGGAGCCGACAGGTCGATGGACAGAGGTGGAACGAGGGGGCTGGAGGTGGAGCCACAGGATCCTAACGCTCATGAGAGGCTGGTGAGTGCTTGACCTAAGGCTTATCCAAGCAGCAAGGCGCCACAGGGGAAGACGAAGGGCTGCACGAAATAAGCTGAGACAGGGTTGGAGGAACGGCAGTTTTAAATAGTGGAGGTGGGAGAGGGAGGTTGGGCAGGATTACTGATAACAGCTCTCAGTTTATGCAGGGCGATGATTCAGTCTCTGTGCTGGTAAAACCAGCAATGATGAAGAAAGTGCACATAGTTCAGGGTGGGGCAGGGAGGGGGGCAGTATTACAGTGTCCCAGCCTATTAGCCAATCCTCACCAGTAACCAACTCCACCAAAATTTCCACATGGTCGTCTGTTGCCGGCTCACACCCCTGGCCAGACTCACATTGGGGCTTCGGGGTATTTGTGGGTGCTGTCAGCACAGGCTCCGTGCTCGCGGCGGGTGGAAGCTCTCCGCCTGCGGCATTGTAGTCTCTGTGGTGAGGGGTGTTGGTGGGCTGGGCTCTGGTCACGTGACGTCTGTGAGGTGTGGCCGGACTAAGCTCTCCTCTGGCCAACGAACGAACGCAGTATGATTTAGGCTGCATTACAAGTCAGAATTCAGATCGGGATCTGTAGCATTCAAATATTCACCCAGTTCCTGATATTCATCAAAGTCACAATAATAGATGCACAGTCTGGTTGAACAAATAACGTACAGTGATTTGTCTATACCATGTCTTTATTAAATGCACCCTGTAAACATTCACAGTGCATGCTTGAAGTGAACTCAAACTCCTAGACTAATGAGACACTAACCTGATAACTAACCACTAACCTAGATTAACTCCAATCAAGACGAGATTGAAGGCTTTATTCAGAGACTGTCCAATAAAAACACTTCAAAGTTTGAGTTTCTGTTCATAAGAATCATTGATGTGAACATGTGATTCACATACTTTGTCCAGCAAATGTATTTAATGTTTTAAAAACGAAAAAAACAAACAAATCATGATTAACAATGTTAGGTAAGATTAATAATAATCTTAATCGCAAATAATCACAATATTATTCTTTTTTTATCATAAATATATTTACATAATATCT
The DNA here is from genome assembly GCA_030578255.1 of Tiaroga cobitis. Taxonomy (NCBI): domain Eukaryota; kingdom Metazoa; phylum Chordata; class Actinopteri; order Cypriniformes; family Leuciscidae; genus Tiaroga; species Tiaroga cobitis. The sequence continues at coordinate 35,659,985 of CM060610.1, forward strand.
GTTTAATGACATCTTAATTTTGAGACAGATTATTGCAATAAATGCATATGTTGGAGCTTGTTTGAATGTATTAGCTATTAAATGAACACGTTTTAAATTATTATATGTAATTACTATGTTATAACAACCACCATATATATCTACAGGTAGCTCTAGACAAGCAAAGCAATTTGTGTTTTTGCAATTGCGTTTAGTACTCCAATGGCATCTTTTGAACTTAAATTTGTGAGAGATTATTCTTATGAATGCATATGTTGGTGCTAGTTTTTGCATGTATTGCTCTGGAATTGCCACTATTATAGGAAGTAAAGAAAAAGACGTTAAAGAGAAAAAAAGGAGCTGCATTAACCCTTAAATGCATACCTCGGGTCTTTAGTGACCTGGGACGTCATTCACTACCCTCCTCCTCATTAATTTTTTAAACCTTCTTAGTATTCCTCAATCAATTCATTATAAACCTTACAACAAGAAAAAAATAATGACTTTGTAAAAGAATGTCTGTTTTCCCATTTTTTTGTGTGTGAAAATTGTATGGGGTGACCAGAAAAATGACCTGAGGTGTGTAACAGTGTAAGTATTTGTTTGTTTTTTTCTGCACAACAATAATTGAATCTTTGATGACTGGATTTCATGAAGGATGGAAACTGCATGCATAAACACATTCTTCAAATAAAACTTATCTGTGTCAATTTAAAACAGCTAGCAATGCAAATTAACATTTGTTGTCTAGGCACATCATTTACTACCATCTGAAGCTTTTTAAACAAGGAACTGATGGGACTAATTGTTTCAAACTGCAAACGTTAGAGCTTTGATGACCAATTACTATTTTGGGTTTTGATGACCACAAGGAAAGAGTCGCAACATCAGCAATCATTCACTTCATAAATTTAGCTGATGAAAACTGACATTTATTGTTTCCAAGTAACCAAATTTGAGTCAGAAACAGCTGACTGCTTCAAGCATTCCTCCCGTGTGTGCTGAGTCTCAGCTCTTTGTGTTGCTGTTTGCTGTGTAACTGCTATCAACAACATGAAATCATACCTAAATTGTAATCCGAGAATTATTTAACATTTAAAGTACTTTTAATTGTCGCTGAGACAAGATTTCAAAATCTATGTAGCATGATTTCCCCAAAACAAGTAAAGCGGAAGCTGATTTCCTTTGGTCAACTCAATCACGCAGTCAAGAAAAGTTCAGACTTCATGGATTCAGAGCAGAGTTCAGAAATATCATGGATGGAGCTGATCATGACAAACAGTAATACTATCTATCAGGATGTGCTACCAAGAGATAGGAGTTAGTTTCAGCATTTTGTAGGAAATCAGCACTGTGATCAACATGACCAATGAATTTTTGCTTAACTGGTTTAATAACAACACATTTTACATAAGTTATAATAATAACCACCAAGTGTATATACTAGCAGCTTAGAAAAATAAAGCAATTATTATATTTGTAATTCTGTTTAGCCAACACAGTCTCATCCCAAGACGTCAACTAACTGACGCTTTTGACCATACGTCAACATCCGATGTTTTAGGGTACCCTTTAACGTCAGTTAGATGACGATCCTGGGGCGTCCTCCAACTGACGCTTTACCTTTAACGTCAGTTAGATGACGCGGGTAGGTTAAGGTCTGGGGTAGGGTTAGGATTAGATGGCGTCATCTAACTGACGTTAACGGGGTACCCTAAAACGTCGGATGTTGACGTTGAAGCGTCAGTTGGTTGACGTCTTGGGATGAGACTGCGTTGGTTTAGCGCAAATATTAAACTTCAAGTTAAAAACAAGACCAAATTCATCCACTGAGCAGGAAAAACGTTATAATAATGCAGGATTCGAGAAAATGAATGATTCGATCAAATGAGTCAAATCAATTTTTTACTCAAAAGGTATGCCTTAGCAGTCTCGGTCTAAAGTTCAGGGGGTTTAAGAGGTTGTGTTTTTAATCATTTTTTTCCCCCGCTGTAGCTCTGAGTTTCTCTAAGCACAAAACTCCCACCTGCCTGCTCTTTGTCTCACACCAATCTATTTCTGCTCAATCCAGGCGGCTTGTCCATTTTGAAGAGGACTCAGAGGAGAAAGCTGGAACACAGTTATACTGCTGCAACAGCACTCCCTGGAACAAACCCCAAATCAAATCAAGAGTTCTGTAAAAACATATCAACTGAAAAAAAAAAAACTAAAACTCATAAATAACCTCCACTCGACAATCAACTCAGAAACTCATAACTAAAAGAAAGATCTACTTCAATAACAACGACACCAACAACAATATTTCAATATAATATCAAGCACTCGCATACAACTAACCTCAAAACCAAATACTTACAAACTCTTAAAAACACATCAGGTTATATATACTGCTAGATTTTATTACAGTTTTTACTGGCTAAGTTTAATAGAGTGGAACTCATTTCTGGCCTCCAGCAGCAGTCAAACCTCAGATAACAGCCTATGGGCTGCACGGACAGCAGCTGTGTATGAGCGCAAGAGTTATATCACTGCTTCCACTCGGAGAGTTTGACTCAAAGCTGCTGCCGGCGGGAGGAAGAGGTTGTTTTAAAATCAGCAAGAGAATGGACATGTCCTCAATATTATTTTAGCAATGAACACATGGAAGTGTAGCAGTCTGTTGTTGACTGTCAACAATGTCCACAGATTTATGCCCAGCGAAATGTATTCTGTAAGAACTCGCATAATACCAAGTGTCACACCAGAATTACACGGCTAATCGTCATCAATGGGGAAAGAGGCTTTTTTTAGCAGCAGAATGGAGTGTGATCTACCAGCAAGGGCTAAAAGTATAATGTCTAGTTTTGGTTTTTTGGTTCATATTTATTGTCTTGTCATGTGATTCCCTAGCCCTCATGTGATCCTGCCATGTGCTTCCTTAGTCTCATGTTGTCATTGGGTAATTGTCAAATCATGTTCACAGGTGTGTCTTGTTTAGTGATTAGTCCATGTGTGTATTTAAGACCTCATGTTTGTCTTTTACTGTTGGTGAGTTTTCTGTTTAAAGGCACAATATGTATTCTTTCTGCTTTAAAAATAGCAAAAATAACTGTAACTATGTTATATATTTCTATGAGATATGTACCTACATCATCCCGACAGTTTCCACCAACTTTCAAATCCAAAGAAATGTATAGTTTAATTCGAAGACAAGGGACGTTTCTTTATTTCCGTTTTGTCGCCCGTCTATGGCGTCATGTAACCTTTGACTCCTCTATTTTCTCTAACTTCCTGCGGAACCGCCAAACACAAAGGGGAACACCGGACTACTGCCAATAAAAGAAAAGAAAACGACGTAGAAAAAAAAGTAGTAGCTAGCAGGGCTGTAGTACTCGAGTCCGGTCTTGGACTCGAGTCCGGACTCGAGACCATTTTTCTATGGTCTCGGACTTGTCTCGGACTCGCTAGTATTCGGACTCGGACTTGTCTCGGTCTCGGCCACTGGTCTTGCCAAATATGTAGTCCAGGTGTCTTTATTATGTTCCCAGTAACGTATTATTGTAGTATGCACCCGCAGAAACCTCCACAGATTACCGCAGATTGTAGTGCCAGTCATTGACAAGTACGACCTGCGCGTGTGTGATTTATTTTCTACTATTTGCTACTGCAATACCGGCGCTGAAATAACAGATCTGTCTATTCACTGCCGATCATAATATGAAATTGCTATATGGACTATAGTGACTGTGAATATTAAAGACTGCTATCAAATCTGATTATTCAGCGAGTCTCTGCAAATGAGTGCCGCAGGTTCATGTACTACATACACAAGTACACATTTATCTTCAGCATTTCATCGTCAGATACACTCAGAAACCCGCCAAAATAAAAGTTCGGTTGAACGTGAAGAAATTACCACATATATTTTACTGGAGTGAAGGTATATTGTCATTTAGTTAGTACTAGTACCTAGCAGTGGTAATAAAAGTAGGTTGGTGTTGTTTGTATCAGTTTTAACACTGCTATTATGAGGTATCACCATATGTCATCATTCTTTTTTCTTTAGATTAAAGATGATATCAAGGGGAATGTCTATACTTAAAAATCCTGGGTGTTGTGACACTGTTTTTGCTTTTAGATCAACAAATAATAACCCAAAATGATTGTCTTGATAATGTCATGCATAAGACTTTTTTTCCTGTCCTGGACTCAGTCTTGACTCGGACTCGAACCTTTTTGGACTCGGCCTTGTCTTGGACTCTAACCTCTTTGGACTTGGTCTTGACTTGGACTCGACTAGTCATGGTCTTGGACTTGTCTTGGACTCGACAAAGGTGGTCTTGAATACAGCCCTAGTAGCTAGTATCATTTTGCAACTGCACAAACTTGAGAGGGGTTTGGCTGCACGCGCAAGATCTCTCGCTCGCTTACCTCTCTGACATCGTGCCCGTGCGCGGTTAGGAGCTCAACATCTGTCTCGCATGCATGCTCGCTCTAGATTACAGGATATTTTAGCTAATTTGCGGTAAAACTAATTGATCACGAGTGGCTCAACAGGTAGATCTATAGATAAACTCATCTTTCTGGCTTTGACCGACCGGGTTGACACTTCAGCGTGAGAAATCGGGGGTGTGGTGTGAGAGCGCGAGAATTGGCTCAATTGCGTGAGTCTCGCGCTGAATGCGTGAGAGTGGCAGCCCTGTAAGTTATGAACCACGATTACGCTTTGCCTGTACGTTCTGCTGCCGGAGCCAGCTCAAAGCGCAGACGTTAGGGTGACCAACAGTCCTGACATGTCCTGTTTTCACGTTCTGTCCTGGCCGTCCTGGCTGTTTTAATAAACTGATGAAAATGTCCTGGTTTTCAAAAAAAACAAAAAACTGCTGGCCGAGTGTCCTGGTTTTTGGTAATCAAAATATGGTCATCCTAGCAAACGTACGGGTGAAAAATATGACAGGAGAAGAAGCATGACACGGGTAAACTGTAGGGTTGCATTTAAAAAATGTAGAGAGCTTTGTGACAAGCTAAATATAGGCAGAGAGATGCCGATCTCGCTTGCATTCTAATAAACAGGTAAGCACCCATTCAGCTATCCGTATATTTTGTGAAATGATGTCATGTGTAAATCGCAGATGGGCTAGCTCTCATGTAGCTATAATGTAAATTCATATTTGTTCCATATATAGCTGGAGAAAGTAGCTTCATTTGCAGTTCACTAACGTTATCTTCTTCGATATCATAGTATAAACGTATAATTATATTTTTAACGAAAGGTGACCGTGTTTTGTAAACATCTATTAATACTAGCTAGATGGAATATTGATTCAATAGGGGTCTGATAATTCATATATCTCTCTGATCGAAAAGACGTGATTATCAAAATACATAGTTAGAATGAGTGAGGAATGTGGGGAACGACAGATCGCGCGTGTGGTTCCAATGAACATCGTATCGCTGGTTCGCGCGCGCTCTCCCTCTCTCTCTCTCCCTCAGAGGGCTGGTTTGTCATTGACAGCGACAACAACTCCCGTGAGCCCACGCTCTTTCCCGAAGTCACCAAAGTACGTCTTTTGTTATTATTTAGATCGAGTGCCCCCTGGTGGCCAAAAATTACATACCGTACGTTTAAGCTCCAGTTATAGTAACCAAATAAAAAGAGAAAATTGCTGTTCTTGACTGAATAACTATTGTAACTATATTTTTATTTATTTTATATTTGATTACGGTTTCTGTTCCTGAATACCTGACAATCTTAAAACAGTTTATTTCAATATTTCAATCGGTTCTCAGTTCAGTTGTATTTATTTGTGCGATTGCTACTTTGTTTTATTTCTTCTTTTTTTAATTGAGTGTTTACTTGTCTTTAATAATGCTTGAAATGTATAGTAGTTAGGCTAGTTGTTTTTGGTATAGTATTTTTAAACCATAGGCAAAAATTTTCCTGGTGTATGTCTTCTTTAGCCTTTTGACTTTTGCTCATGGTATTCAGCTACAATTTAATGTTTTGCAATAGAAATGTGATTTTTTTATTTATTTTTTACCTTATTTGATTAGATATTAGGAATTGATAAGAACTGGAATTGTTCAAATTCAAACGATACCCAACCCTGTGTATCACGGCAACTGGGTAATAAAATGTCCGGTGAGTGGCGCTAAAAGGTTAGTGGCTTCTTTTCACAGTGGTTTTAAACTCAAGCTAAGCTTAAGCTTAAACTTAAGCTAATCAAGTTCTTCAGGATTACTAGATAATTTGGAATTGGAATTAAACTCTGCAGGCCAGTGGCCGTCCAGGAACTGAGTTTGAGACCACTGCACGATCATGTTTTAATACAACATGCCAACTGTACACTAAACCCTATCCAAACCTAAAAAAATTGTGTGACCAAAACCAAATGTGTGATAAGAATACATTTGCTGGAGCAACTTAATTTGCGTCTACATGTTTTTGAGCTCTTTTATCGTGACTCATGTCTCACAGAACTCTTCGCATCTCGAGTGCACTGCTGTATCAGGTGAGCGACAGAGCAATTTTACATTTGTGTCAGAAAAGACATAAGTATGGAGCTGTTTATGTGGTGCAAATGTCAAAATATATTAGATCATGTGGTCAGAAATTAGTATTTTACAAGGAAATGCATACAAATAAGTCTTTACTAATTAAATTTGTAACCATAATTTGTGTGAGAAGGAATACAAGTTGTTTTGAAAAAAAGTTGGCATTTTACTACCTATGCTTTGGAGTTGTGCAGAAATGGAGGTAGAGGGACATTTCTTTCATGAGCCTATGTTGGATATAACCAGTACAAAGATAAACTAACAGGGTTAAGCTCCATTTAAATGGAGGTTTCTTTTTCAAGTGGGAGAGAGAAAGATAATGTGAAAAAGAAAATGTTGTAGCTGGGTGGCTTGTCCTTCACACATGGAACAGACAGGGTAGAAGGTCATCATACACACTCAAGAGCTGTTGTTTCAAGTGATATGTCAGTGTGAAGGTCAGTGAATAGAGTCTGGTCAAGATGCAGCTGCTATTGTAAAATGTGTCTTTCTTTTCTTGTCAGTCATACATGATAAATGTGTCTTAATACATTGATGAATGCACATTTAGAAGGTTGCAGAAGCTAAAAGTGGTTGATTATACAGACAATGCTTGACTTTTTCTAATTAAATGTAATGTTATGCATGCATAAACAATGTCAATCTACATCCAAATATAATTAAATCTAATCCGGAGTGTCTATTTACACTAACTCCTCCCAGACACAATTTTGGAAGATGCTGGATTGTCGACAGTAGCAATATTGTAGTGGCAGAAAGTTTTGACGTAGATCGACCCGAGTTCGACTCCGCCTTTTGCCGAACTCTCTCTACTGCCTTTTCCCATCACATATCAGATCGAAAAGGCATTTATTTTCAATAAAATGAAGAAAATATTCGAAAAGTGGAAATAAAGTGTCTAACGTATAATAAGTGTTTATCGGTTAGGGTTAGGGAGGGCTTTATTGTCCCAATAAGGCGGAATCCATTTAATAATTTTAATTAAAATAATTAACATTGGTTATTATTGCATACCGTTTAATGTACAACAACACTGATGTGCAAATAGTATCTTTATAACTATAAAGAGCATCTAACAACTATTTACACATATTGCAAAGTAAAAACTGTTATTATCACAAAGTGTAAATAGAATCTACCATTATTTTCACTAAGTGTAAATATAATCTATTGCTATAATAGCAGCTATCACTAAGAAACTAAATTCAGCCAGGGGTGCTGAATAAAAGAAAGTCCATGACAACTGATTAGTGGCGGGAAACTAGAACAAAGGAAACGGGTAACTGAAGAGAAACAAAAGTCCATAAAAATGAAACTAATACAAACTAGACATGACATATTGATTATGTATTTAATAAATACGCTACCATTCAAGTTTGGGTTGTTTTTTTAAATGTTTTTATAAGAAGCCTCTTGCGCTCACCAAGGCTGCATTAATTTGGTCAAAAATACAGTAAAAAAAAACTGTTTTATGTTTGAATATATTTTGAAATGTAATTTGTTCCTTCCGCAGTTATTACTTCCACTTGGTAACTGTTGATAACTGCCAAGTTATCAACATAAACAAATGCTAAGTTAGGTAATGATTTGGAGATTTCCACGATTTTCAGTAAAATGTAGCTACACATAAAGTGGTACAACTTGAATGAGTATTTTTCTCATGAGTGCTGGAAAGAAATGATATTGCAAACAATTTGTATCCGCCACTATTGTTAAAGGTCCCGTTCTTCGCGATTCCATTTTTCAAACTTTAGTTAGTGTGTAATGTTGCTGTTAGAGCATAAATAATACCTGTAAAATTATAAAGCTCAAAGTTCAATGCCTAGCGAGATATTTTATTTAACAGAAGTCCCCTTTCAAAGCCTACAGCGAACGGCCGGTTTGGACTACGTCCCTCTACTTCCTTTTTTAATGACGTAACTAGAACAGTTTTTTGACTAAATTCCCACCCACAGGAATACACAAAACTTTCGTTGTCATTCCGAGTTCCGTCGGATGACGACGAATAGCGAAACCCCCATTCGTCGTCATCCGACGGAACGTCTCCGTTCCCTACTCAGGGAACGAGGGTTACATTCGTAACCGAGACGTTTGTAGAGTGTGTTTGTCGTCATGTCGTCGAGACGCTGTTATTCTCATGCCGGAGTCAATTCACCTTTGTTTGGCCTTCCCAGGGACGCTGTGCTTAGAGATCACTGGTTACAATTTATGTTTAACTCGGTTCCCGAAAAATATAATCCACAATTAAAACTATGTGCAGCATCATTCGTCGACAAACCTATACATTGATGTGAGGCAGTAATAATTTAATGTGCAGTCACGTAACATTCAACTTTGAATAAATAAATTATTTTACTGCATGCCAACGATTTCTTTTACACAACATGCCAGCTTTTAAGGCTATACTCATGGTAAAAATAAAGTGTGTTTATATAAAGTTGTTTGGATGAAAACAATTTCAAAAGAACTATACACAACTGAAAAATATTTAATTAGGAGGTGTTACAGTACTTTTTGTATTTCTTTGCAGCAGGTGTTTTCAACCTCCGTTGGCATTTTGTCACAGTTACCACACGTACACCTATAAAACATATATTACTAATCAAAACTCGTGCACACGTGTAACTAAGGTAGGAATAAACAATGGACTTATTTTAAAAATTCAACAACGCCATCGTTAATTCGACAGACGGAGAAAACCATATACCACAAGCTTTTATAACGGTTTGTAACATTTAAAATTACAATCTAACCAATTAAAAGTATGACAACTACTAAATAAACAGCTCACCACTGTGAAACATCCTGCAAAATTCGTGTTTGAACAGGTTCAATCAGCGCATGCATCTCCAATTTATGGTAAGAGGCGTGACCTTTCCGGGCAACGTGCGATAAGCTGCTGTCCAATCACAACACAGGAACCGCTGGCACAATCAGAACTCGTTACGCATTTCTGAAGGAGGGACTTCATAGAACAAGGAAGTCATCGGGCCGTTTTTTGGACAGTGAAAACAGCGGGAACAGATAAGTAAATTGTGTGAAAAATACTGAGTTTTTACACGCGAAACATCAACACATGTTATATTGCACACTGTAAACACAATCAAAGCTTGAAAAAAAAAAACATGAAGAACGGGACCTTTAAATTACACTGCAGTATGATTAAAAACGACATTTAAAAAAAAAAAATCTGAATTGCAATTGTGCAGCAGATTAATGGCATATTTTGTGAAAAGCACTTGTTTCCTGCTTTTTTCACTCGCACAATCACATCCCTGGTGTGTGAACACACGTTACTGAGTCGATCATCTGTGTGTGTGTGAACGCATTACTGAGCCGATCACGTGTGTGTGTGTGTGTGTGTGTGTGTATAAGTATATATGTGTGTGTGTGTGTGTGGGTGTGAGTATGCGTATATGTGTGTGTGTGTGTGTGTGTGTGTGTGTGTGAACACGTTACTGAGCCGATCATCTGTGTGTGTTTGAGAAAAGCACTTGTAGTGTCCTTAAAATCTTAAAAGTATATTTAAAAGACAATCCACTTTCATGACTGTTTCTTAACTTTTAAAAAGTGTACTGTCACCATAATGTTTAGTTGTATTCAGTTCAAGGACTTTTAGTTTGTTTTCATTCAGCACATGCATTTCTTTGTTTTTGTTTTCCCGCCACTGATCAGTCACCATGGAGACCTACACAATCACAGCTGTTCGTCATTGTCTCATCATCACTGCCTATTTAAGTTCCTCTTGAGTTCTCATGCATTGTCCGGTATTGTTTGTGCAGTACACGGTCTCTTGTTCTGTGTTGTTTAAATAAGCCCCCTGTTATATCATCCTCATCGTCTTCTTCATCGTGTTCCATGTACTTTGTAATAATGTCAAATTAAGTTTTACTTTAAAGTGCATTATAAGTCATTAATCTAGTAATTAATGACATACTTCTATTTTTTGAAGTATGTAAAATGTTTCATTAATTACATATAACGATGTACTTAAGTGGGTCAAAAAACACCCTTAAGTACAACTAATTGCATTTAATATACATTTTAACTATAATATATGTTCATTTAAGTATAAATCAAATGCAATTAAGAGTACAAATGTATATTATTTCCGTGATAGGTACTATTTTTAAAAGTTTTCTAAAAGTGTACTTCTTTTTCACAAGGGAAACACTGAACAGAGGAAAACTTCAGTTTAGAACTGATAACTGCATGATACATTAATGATGCATGATGCTTTTTTTCTCTAATTTGAAAGTTTGACAGCTTAAGTCCTCATTCATTTTCATTATCGTCGGGGTACTCTTCAGAAATTCACTTTTTCTGTTCCACTGAAGAAAGAAACTCATGCACATTTGGGGAAATTAAAATTTTTCAGTAAAATGTTTCTTTAATGCATTAATATGTCCTTCAACTTGAGTAAACATTCTAGGAATTCATTAGCTGTATTCATAGTACATGAAGAGAAACTTCAGGATCAAAGCCGTAAGGCTCTCCAAGTGCACAAAGACAACTATTTCATCGCTCAAAGAGGCATGATGTAGTAATGGGAAAAGATTCATTAAATAATTGTTTCAGGACACACAAGTGAGAGAGGATGTTATGCAGTTCTTGCTACGAAAAAAAAAAAAAAAAAAAGCACAACAACAGTCCTAGAAGTAACTTACTAAAAAATGTGCTACACTTTATATTGCCTACTATATTCATGTGGCTGCACACTCTAGAATCTACAGTAACATCCTGGTACTTTTTGGCTATACGCTCTAAAAACACTGGGTTAAAAACAACCCAATTTGGGTTGTTTCCAACCCAAGGGCTGGGTAAATATAGGACAACACACATGTTGGGTTAATTTTACCCAGCAAATTTTGTTGATTATTTAACCCAGCATACTTGATTAATTTACTTTATTCTGTTATTTTTTACTTTATACATGAATTTATGTTACATGAATATGTGTATTCCTGCTAATTTGATGTACTGTTTATTACATCCTACATACAGTAGGGAAGCATGTTTCATGTAGTGTAGTGTGCTTTAGGTTTTTGCAGCACATTTTGGTCTAGTAGGTCATACAGGTTTTTATACAGAAAATATGCATATTGTAACTGTACACATGTAGGCCTATGCATGCTATATTATGCAACAATGGTAAGAGTAGTATGTTTTTATGCTGTATTGAACAGGTTTTTCTTGTTTGTTAATTAGTTCATTGTGTCTATGAATACTCTTAAGCATGATTTTAGCCCCAATTTTAACTTGCCGACAGTTTTGTGGAAATCACCAACAGATGCCGGAAATTGGAGGCAACTCGGTGCCCGTTCATGTGAGTGACAATTGCGTGTGCGAATTATCAAAGACGCAATCGGAGAGAAGCTTTGATGTGTCGCCGATGCCTGTGAGATATTTAGCATGCCAAATATGCAGACCTGTCTGCGCCTCAAGAGTCCTGCGGTGTGAAATGTGCTTTGACTGGAAATTACATTGGCGGCGACCTACAGCCAATGAGAGAGCAAGATACACATACAGGGAAAGTTCAGGGGGTTCATAAGGCCAATTCACACCGCACGGACAAATGCCAACAATCAAGTTGGCAGTTGGATTTAGAATTGTATGAAAAATAACTGTCATGTTCACACTGCCCCAACACATTGACTATGTTCAGGTGAAAACAAACCCCGACCAACACCAACAGACGCCGACAGGGTTTACACACTGATTCAACAAAACCCAACAAACGTGTTTGTTGGCGTTTGTCTTTGCGGTGGGAATTGGCCTATAGACCTGCAACAGAACATCAGCAAGCATGGCCTCTGCAAGCAACCATTCTCTACTTCATAATCTTCTACTTTTTTTGCGGCAAATCAGCGCACAGACAACTTGGATCGCAAGGTTGTGTAATGTGTGACCTCCTGTCACCGATCCGTCATGTAATGTGAACACAACAGCAACTAAATGGTACACCAGACAGTCGTTTAGTGGGAGAAGAACAGGGATCTAGCGACTTTGAAAATGTGTACCCGGCGTTACTCTCGACCTACCATTTGATAACTGCTGTTTTATAAGATTTCACAGATTTCTGAGGGCACATTTACACGACAACGATGTAATAAAAACAGTTTTTCCTTTGCGTTTTGGACCAACAGACGACAACGTTGTCAAAACGATCCCCGTTCAAAAACGATTAAAAAAGCTGTTTTATTCATGCCAGGCCAGTAGTTGGCGATGTCACTTAGTAAAGACACTACGCGACTATAGACTGAACACATAATACGCATGAGCATGATGTCATCGTTTTAACAAATTCACGTTTTTGTAGTTTACGCAGAGACATATTGTTTTCAAAAACTTGCACTTTAAAACCCGTTTTCAAAAGTTTGTGTTTTCAGGCCCCCAAAACGCCATTGTCGTGTAAATGAACGGCCAAAAGGCATAAAAAGTTTTCAGATGAATACCGTTTCGTGCCAACGCATGAATGTAAGTCTTGGAGGGAACTCATATCCATCCCCCATTAGCCACTAAAAGCACCGATTCCATGCAATAAGCCAATAGGCAGTAGACAGCAGCTGTGTATGAGCAGATGTGGATTCACATAGAGAGTTTGGCTCAAAACTGCCACTGGCACTAAGAAGAGGATTTTTTTAAAAACAGCAAGAGAATGGACATATACTCTATTATATTAGCAATGAACACATGGACATAGCAGTCTATTGTTGACCCTTGACAATGACCACAGAATGACATCTAATTTATTCAGGATTAGCGTGTGAATACAAGCCAATAGTCACAGAATACGTTCAAATGCTAGATTATGATTTCCTTTGTTTAGGTATTTATGGAAGCTTGTTTCCACCCCAATATAAAAAAGATCATTTTGACTTTTCATCTCACAATTCTGACTTTTTTTCCATGCAGCTGTGAGTTTATAACTCACAAATCAAACGTTATAACTTTATATTACACAAAAGTCTGAATTGTGAGTTGTAAACTCCGAATTGAGTGAAATAAAGTCAGAATTGCGAGCTTATATCTCGCATTCGACTTTTTTCTTATAATTGTGAGACTTTTTTTTCTTCTCTCAATTCCAAGTTTGTATCTAACCTAATAAGGTATTGATATGTGCTTTATATGTACTAATAACAGCCAATATCTTAGCACTATGCATGCTAATAAGCAACTAGTTAATATTGAGAATTGGACTCTAAACTTCCATAGGTATTCTTTACATGTTGTTTTATAATATTCTAACATTTGATTGCATATTGATATTATAAAACACGCTCTATGCTTTTAGATAATGTTTTTTTAATAATGCTTTAATTCAATAATTTGCATCCAGATGAAAGCCCAAGATGGTGAATCGCACAGTTTAATTAGTTCAGTATAGTTAACTATTCAATCATATTATTGCATGAACTATTCTTGTTACTGCTATTTGTGTATGTTTTATAAGGGTGAGAACTATATAGTTATAGGCTAATTAAGTCATGCTATGCTTAGAAAATTACTGTCTCAAGTTTCCATAGATAATGACCCTCAATAGTAAAAACTCCTTTTGAACAATTGTTTGTTTGTTTTGGTCTTGATTCACATTCCGTTTTTGTGAAAACATATCAATGTTGCATTATTACAAAAGCAATTCGTTTGACTCAGCATTGCCTTTTTTTCAAATTTCTGGAACAATAAAGCAGGGCAGTCTTCTAAGATCTGTCTCTTGTCTTCGATTTGACTTCTTTTAATTGTGTTAAAATGTCAATTCACTCCTCGCTGCTGAGAAAAAAGTCCTGCAATTAGACAAAAACAAATGTGAAAAAGTCTAACATGTTCGAGACTATCAATTTGATGGTGGGAATGAAATGACACATTCTTTGTTTCGCAGCTAAAATATCAGGGATGGACTGTTTTACATTCATGTCTTTAGTTTGTTCTTTGTGAGTCAGCTTATATATGATGAGCTCATAAATGATGAGCAAATGAATCCCTTTGCATGATAAAAGTAAACAATGTATGAATCAGATTTGGACTTTTATGACTTTATGGTGGAGTTTTGGTCCAAACCCTGTGTGGTTCACACTGTCTTGTTCTCAATTTTGAGGGGTGAGACCACTTCATCTGTGTGATTATATGACATTCTGTGATTTTTGGTTACTTGCCACTGTCGTCATTGGCTTTTGGCTTGCTTAGTAATTTTGATGGTCCGTTTTAAACATTCTGTTGACTATAAGTAACTTTGCACATGTCAACTAGCTCTCATTAGAGTATTAGTAGACTGTCTGCTTTATATCTGCTAACTCTTTATTGTGTTGGTCCTCCAACAGACTTTACTGACTATAAATAAATTTGCAAGTACATGCCAACTTATTCTAACCCTAACTCTACCAGTCTACTAATACTCTACTAACACTCTAATGAGAGTTAGTTGACATGTAGATGCAACGTTACTTATAGTCAACAGAATGTGTTTAAGGGACCATCAAAATAAAGTGAAACCCCATTTTCTTCTAGATCTGCTGTAAAGCAAAAATAAACTTTGTTGCACTATTTTTCCTGTTATCACCGTAAAGCTGCTTTGAAACAATCTGTATTGTAAAAAGCACTATAAAGGTGACTTGACTTGACTTGACGGTAACACTTTACTTGAAGGGGTGTGCATGAGACTGACATTACACCTTCATAACCATGACATGACATATGTCATGAATATGAAGTAGGGTTTATGCATGTTTATGACAACTGTCATTAAGTGTCTTTCGCTCAATAATGACATTTTGAATGCAAATATGACATTGTTTAAGATGTCTTTGTTATGACATCTTGACATAAACCAATACATCATAACCTGTCAGTGTCTTTGTCGTGACAACTTGACATTAAATTAAGTTAAACTGTCAGGTGGTTGGTTTTGACATTGGCTGTCATGAGTCCATTATAACTGTGTCATGAATATTTTTTGTGACCTCAACTACAGTGGTACAAATTGAATTTGTCATTAAACAGTTATAATGGCTTCATGACCGCCAATGTCAAAACCAACCACCTGACAGTTTAATGTAATGTTAACCAATAAAGCTAAGTGGTTCCTTAAGTTTGATAATTAATCTGCTATGTCATGTTTATGACAGGTTGTGTTGTCTTAGTAATGTCAAGTTGTCAAGACACTGACAGGTTATGATGTATTGGTTTATGTCAAGGTGTCATAACAAAGACATCTCAAACAATGTCATATTTGCATTAAAATGTCATAATTGAGCGAATGACACTTAATGACAGTTGTCACAAACATGCATAAAAGTTCCTTCATATTCATAACATGTGTCATGTCATGATTATGAAGGTGTCATTGTAGTCTTATGCACACCCCTTCAAGTAAAGTGTTACCGACTTGACTATCTGGTATGATTTTACAAGCAATGCAATAGAATAAAACATGAAATGCTATTAACTTTCCATTTCAAAGCACACCTTTTACTTTAGTTCAGACAATTCCCTTAGGAACAATTGAATTTTCTTACCATATTATGGACATTACATCATAAATAATGTGGCTTTAACAGCGCCAGTGTAGTAGAAACTGATACGTGCAGTCCATTTATGCCAAAAAGTATTGTTTAAATCAATGCTTCCTTATGATGTGTCCTCACATTAAACAGTATTGTGTGAATTTTCACTGAACAGTTTTGCCATCTTAGCATGCTGTATTTCAGCACAAAACTCATCATCATATTCACTAATCACCTGCAATCCAGTTTAACCAGGTCATAAACCCTTTATTTTTATATAGACTAGCTTTAGACTGCAGCTTTTTCACAAAGGCCCTATGTTTGCCTTATCGCTAATGAATGTTTTCGGAATTTTTTAAAAATGTATATTAAATTCAATTAGTAGAACTTAAAAGTGTTTTTAGTCATGAAAGTTTACTCTCTTTAAGTACACTTAAGTGGTCTTTTATTATATTAATATTATATTATCTGCAAGTATAGTTTGCAAGTGCACTTTTTCAAAAGGGATAACTCATGAAAAAAACAACACAGATACTTTAGCCACTTTCCAAGACAAGGACATTGGACAGCAATAGGGTGGCAATTTTAATTTAGTTAGGATGGTTGATTGTGGAGATTTGCAAACCAGTTTATCTGTCAAACCCTGACAAATACGCCAGACAGCTCGGTCTGACAGCACTCATGGTGCCATTACTGAAACAATGCCTTGGATCTGTGCTTTAGAAACCTAAAATGCTCTCTGAAAGGTACGAGTAATTACTAAAGAATAGCCGGCCATGACAGCCTGTCGCTCGGGCTCCACATACATTAGCAAACAGCAATTAGTTTAATCACCACTGACAAAAGTGGCATTAAATATACTAAACTGACAAAAGAAGCTCACAGAGGCATTCTCATTATCAATACTTGTCCACAAGGCATAAAAGAAGGACAGGCATTCATATCTTGAAAAGACCTACAAAGAATGTCTGCTAACAACACTGCCAAACCAGTTAATGCAAATCAAGCAGTTTGAAATATCTCTCTTGGAAATCAATAGAAAGAACTTTTATGAATATAAGGCCGTGTTTCCACCAAAGCGTTTGTAGCCAGCTGAAAACACCAGCGCTCTGTTGAAAACGCCTCGCTGCAGGCGCTAGAGAATTCTTCGGCGGCGCAGCGGTTTTTTTTTTTTCATTTATTTTTTTAGATGCTATATGTGCTATTTACAAAATATCCATGGAGGTTTTAGTGTCTGATTTCCCAGATAGTTTGTTTCTGAATATAAAAATGGTAATACGATTTATGCATTTGCTCTGGCTCTCATTTTCAATGATTTTGTTCCGTTGTTGTTGTAACGACTGAGACAAATCAGACACAATTCTTTGTTATATGTAACAAATAATCTTTAAAACTCACTCTGGGATCTTTGGACCCATCCACCAACTAGGGCAAGAAGGGCCTCTGTTACCAAGACTACCAACTGATAAGACTGTTATTGCTTTAAAAAATGTGGTCACGTGGAAAAGCAGAGGCCATAGAATAGACCCACAGCCCTTAAAACAGATTTTCCTGCATTAATTTATAGACAAACTGATCTATAAATGTATGCTCCCCCAGGACATTGTGTGAATGATTATTACTGTCTTGTGTAGTGTCTTCTGATACTATTATTTTTTTTATGTACTATTATGTTTTTTTATGATAGAACCACGGTCAATGTACCTCATCTATACCATGTTTGGTCTATATTGGTACTTTGAAGATCGAAATGATCGTGTATATGATAGGTCGATAGCTGCGCAACACATTAGTATTATAAGAATCTTTAATAGTTTATTTATTAGCAACCAATCCAGCTGCATATGCAAATGAGCAAGCTTGAAACAAATAGTCATACATCTCCAACAGATGAATTTTCCCGCTTGGAAATTCCACCTTTCTCATTGGTCAAGCCAACTCGGAGTTCCCCCAACCGTGTTCCGTGCAAACTCCGCCCCGCAGCAGATTCTAAAGATTTCAATGGTCATGTCAATCACACTGTTGATTTCCTACAACAAGTGCTAACCCCTAACCTTAACCAGTTAAATTGACTGCTGGGTAGAATTTGTGCTGAATAGTGTGCTAAAGAAAATGGCAGTTTAGGAGATAAGCAGTAAGATTATGCAACATGAGATCGGGTCGTCCATAACTCCCCAACCTCACCGGACAATGGGACTTTTTTAGTTGCGCTCAACGCAACAAACCCCTCCTACCCTGCAAATCTCTGGCCCCCGGACACCCCCAATGCTTAGAACACAACGATAGAGTAAAACGTTCCCACGTGCTGCACTGGGACGGCTCACGGGGTATTTTCTCTTATATCGTTGAGCAGAGGTTCAAACTCCAGTCTGAACGGCACTGGCCACGAGCTCCGGGCTCCTCTCTCATGGAGAATTTATATAGGAATTTTTGTTTTAGATCAACTAGAAACAATGTTTAATTTACAAACTTTTTATTTTTTAAATGTAAGTCATTGGCAATTGGCTAAAGCCAGAGCCAATGGCGAAAGTCTTTGTGCGTGGAGACCCCGCCCCCTTTTGTACGTTCTGCCCACTTTTGGAGTTCACGTCCCATTTTGGAGATCTCCGTTCTGAAGCTATTACTACTTGGGGGGAAAATAACACAGAGAGCTCGGCGTGAAATAGATGCTCTGGTGCACACATGGCCTAAAGTCTTGTCCAGACAGAAAGAGGCCTTCTGACCAACCGGTGAAGAGACCATCCTCACTTTCTTTTATTTTATGTGTGTTTAGTGGTGGCAGTAGGTTTTGATAGAACCTCAGAAACCTTAAAATATTGTAATTATGTAATCTCTCTTCACATTACCAGTTGTTAAAAATTGTTTTTTTGTGGTGGACCAGATTACAAGGCAGTAATTTGTCTTTGTCTTTGTTCCATCTCAAAATAAAGCACAACCAACTGCAATCACCAATATAGACTTAATATATATCAACTGACAATTTTTTATTGTGGCAATGAATGTTCATCCATGGATAATCCACGGGAGTCAATTGCCAGGTTTCCATTCCAGTGTTTCATATTTTTTAAGCACATTCCTGAAAATTCGACTTCTTCGTACTGAAGCAATTACATGGAACCGCCCATACTCAAAACCATTCTAATAAAATAAAACGATACTCGGTTACAAACGCAACCTCGTTTCTCTCTAGAGAGGGAACGAGTATTGCGTAAGTTTAGCTTACGCTACGGGAAAGATTCACCTTCTCGAGATATTGAAGCCAAAAAAATAATTTATCCCTAATTTTGTATTCATTGTCAATGCAGTGCAGCAGCTAGCAGACCTAGAGCAGGCCATCTCACATGCTCACTGGCTGCCCTGCGGGCAACTGCTGCAGCCTACCAGTGAGCCCGGCGTGACGTCACGCCCAATGAAGGGGCGCCCGCGCCTTCATAGCGTCACAGCCCGCCAGAATGGGCGTGGCTCAGCGTATAAAAGTAGGGGCTGTAGGCTGACTTCCCTGGTTTTTCGTCGACTGAAGCGAAGTCGCTCGTGGCGGGAGCACGGCCGGTTACGCAATACTCGTTCCCTCTCTAGAGAGAACCGAGGTTCCGTTAGTAACCGAGTATCGTTCTCTTACGAGAGGTTATCTCGTATTGCGTAAGTTTAGCTTATGCTACGGGAACACTTTGTCAACGCCGTGTGCACCAAGCATCCACCATGAGACCCCGAACTTTCAGGGGAACCCCGTAAGTGGAAAAAATAAGGTGGCCAGCCCCGCGTGCCATCACTTGTACATAAGCACACATAGGGAATACAGTGCAGCGCGCCAGTCTGTATAGGCACATGGCACATACCCTACTAGTGCAGCTCAACCAGGAGAGCTGAGTCACGTGAGAGTGATCTGAGCAGGAAGATCTGGGCAGAATACACCTCTCCATCAAACTGACAAAATTTTAGCCTGCAAGGCAGGAACTTCTAGGTTATAAAACCTGACAAAGGTAGACGGGGAGCCCCAACCCGCCGCTACACATATGTCATGGATAGAAATCCCACTGGTGACCCGAGACCCTTGGTGCACCCACCAAACGAAACAAAAAGCTGTTCTGAAACGCCTGAAGGAGGCGGAGCGCGTAATGTAAAATCTGACAGCGAAATAACTTGCGCTCTAAATGGAGTGCCCATCACTTTAGGAACATAGCCATGTCTAGGTCTGAGGATGACTTTAGAGTCATTCGGCCCGAACTCGAGACATGACGCGCTGACAGACAGCGCACGCAGGTCCCCCACACGTTTTACTGACGACAGTGATAGATAGATTTTCAGTGATAGATATTTCAACCCCACGGAGTCTAGTGGTTCAAATGGAAAGGCTTTCAGGGCCTCGAGGACCAATGAAAGATCTCACATAGGAACCAATGGGGGGCGCAGCAGGTTCATTCTTCTAGCTCCTCTAAGGAAGCGGATGACCTACTCATGTCTTCCCAGTGACTGGCCGTGCGTCGATTTTGCGAACGCTGCCACGGCCGCCACGTATACTTTGAGCGTGGATGGGGACCTCCCCTTATCCAACAGCTCTTGTAGGAAGGTGAGCAGATGCGCCACCCCGCATGTCCGTGGGTCCAGACCTCTGTCGGTGCACCATCCGGAGAACACCGACCATTTAGACGCGTAGAGCCTTCTCGTGGAAGGAGCTCTAGACTGCGTGATCGTGTTCATCACTCCTTCTGGCAGGGCAACGAGTACCCGTTGATCAACCATGCGCGCAGAGACCAGCGCTCTGAATGGGGATGCCAGATCGCGCCGCGAGCCTGAGAGAGGAAATCTGCCCTCACCGGAATCGGCCACGGAGCTGTATGTGACAGCCGTGCTAGTTCCGTGCAACCAAATCTGATTCTCCCAAAACGGGGCTATGAGGAGCACCGAGTGGCGCGTTTCCCTGATTCTCTTGATCACCTGTGGTAACAGAGAGACAGGAGGGAAAGCATATAGCGGGAGGCTGGGCCAAACCTGGGCCAGCGCGTCCTCGTCCTTCGAGAAGAACGTCGGGCATTGAGCGTTGTCTTTTGACGCAAATAGGTTGACTTTCGCTCTGCCGAATAGGCGCCACAGCTTCTGGACCGTTTGGGGGTGCAGGGACCATTCCCCTGGGGGAACGTTGTCCCTGGACAGTTTGTCTGGGCCGTCGTTCAAATGGCCAGGCAAATGCGCCGCCCTCCCTGAGATAGCAGTTCTGTCTCTGACTGTGCCAATATCAGCCAATCGTCCAGATAGTTCATTATTCTCAGCCCCTGACTTCTCAGGGGGGCGAGCGCCGCGTCCATGCACTTCGTAAATGTACGGGGTGCTAGGGACAGGCCAAACGGCAGGACGGTGTATTGATATACCTGACCGTCGAAGGCGAATCTCACAAATTGCCTGTGATGGGGTATTATCTGAATCTGAAAATAGGCATCCTTCAGATCTAGAGAAATAAACCAGTCCCTCGGGCGAACGTCCGCGAGGATTTTCCTGGTCGTAAGCATTTTGAACGGTCTTTTCGCAAGCACTTTGTTCAAATGTCTCAGATCTAGGATAGGTCTGAAGGCCCCGTCCTTCTTGGCTACGAGAAAATATCGTCTGTAAAAGCCTGACTCGCTCAGAGAAGGCGGTACCTTTTCTACAGCCCCTTTGCACAGCAGCTTTGCTATTTCTGCGTGAAGTAGGTGTGCTACTTCTGCATTCACTATCGTCGTGGTCCGGGCTCGAAAGCGCGGGGGACGGCGAATGAATTGAAGTGTATAGCCCTGCTTTATTGTGCCCAGCACCCATTTTGAAATCCCTGGGATAGTCTCCCACGCAACTATGTGAGCCGCTAGGGGGCGAATGGCCTCCGGGTTCAGATCGCTGCCGTTTGCGGGCTTGTGAAACTGAACCGGATCCAAAAGCGATGCGCGCGCGCTCTCGGTTCTGGGCAATGGCTGCTTGCTGAAAGCCGAAACCGGCTGATTTATGTGAGATGTCCCAGTCATAAGGGATTGGGAACATTCCTTTTTCACGCGCGAGCATTGCTCCGGGCGGAAAAGCTTCCTGTAAGCATGAGCGCGTGTGCGCGGGCACGAGACTCACAAGAGTATTTGACGCCCCGATCATAATGGATGGGGAGCGTCTTATTAATGCCCTGCGTTTTGTGATAACACTTAAACGCGCGGGCGGAGCCCGGAGGGAGGTTTGTGTTAGCAAGCGTGAACACTTTCTGGCGGGCACGAGACTTACATTCATAACCTGCTTTTTTGATCGTGTAACAGAGCGGGCAGATAGTGGGCACAGACCTGTGGACACATTTCTTGCATTCAACACTCGAGCGGCTTTTCTGCGCTTTATGAGAGTGTGCTCTGTGAGTGACACAAGATTCAGAGTGCTTGTGTGTAGGGGTGAACACTGGCGCGTGGGCACTTTCACTACACTTAAAACACCGACGGCGTGAGCCGGACCAGACATTATACTCTTTTTGAGATATCTCTGGGTCGCCGTGAAAACGGCGTTTTTGTGCAGGCGAGAGGGTGAACAAACCGGCTCGTTGGCTGCTAAATGAACCACTGCAGTAGCCTGTTTGAAGGGGACTGACAGGGAAATAAACTTTGACGGCGGTCCGGCCGCAGCGGGACACGCGCGTCTTTTCTCTCTCTTTGTTAGGAGGGACTTCAGAAGAGGCCTGGAACGAGACTTCGAGAGATTTCTACGACGCACGCGCGAGAATTTAACTGAAGTAGTTTAAGGAGATCGCAATTCTCGCGCATGCGTCGTGGAAATCTCTTGAAGTCTCGTTTCAGGCCTACAAGGAAGAAAAGGAATAGTCGAATAAAGTCGTTATTTTTGTTTTATTTCCGCACAAAAAGTATTCTCGTCGCTTGATAAACTTATAGTTGAGGCACTGTTGTGACATGGAATATTTAAACATTTTCTTCATTGACTTTCTGGGCCGTCAGGATTCATTCCCTTAGGGAGCCTATGGAGGAGTGATCCAGCTGTCACATTTAATCAAAAATATCTTCATTTGTGTTCCGAAGACGAACGAAGGTCTTACGGGGTTGGTACAGCATGGGGGTGAGTAATTAATGACTTAATTTTCATTTTTGGGTGAACTAACCCTTTAAAGACCACATACAAAGAGCTTGCAAAATAACACACGACAACATTCCTTTTTATCTACATCATAATCCCTTTTGTTACAAATACAACCATGAAATCATTAATCACACACCGGCACAATCAAATCTCACTCTACTATATCGAATAAACAGCATCTCTGCACTGTTCACCCATAATATGATCAAATTTAGCCCCGTCAATATCAAATCTCTGCACCACTGACCCACAAATATGATCCAATATAACCTCATCAATATCAAATCTCTGCACCATTTTATCATCCAATATCATAAATCTAACATAATCAAAATCGACCCTCTATGCACACCAGAGGTTGAGTCCAGGCTCTTTAAATCAACAAGGATTGGACACATGCTGTTAAATCAGTGCAGTAGTGGTTCTCTGTCTGCGGCTTTCACTTCAAACGTAGTATCAGTCACATTAGAAACCTCACACAGAGTGGCTGTTCCCCTTTCAAGCACATCACAAATAGCGCAGCGCTGTGACTAAATGATTAAGGCATGGAATCAAAGTGCATTTTCTCTCGCCTACCCAATCACATGCTAATTACATAATGAAGCAGTTTTCCAGCATGACGATTGGGAGCGTGTTTGAGCTTTAAGGACAGGGCACACCGACAACAGAATATCATCTGTAAATGAAAAAAAAAAATGAAAAAAAACATCACATTCTAGCATTTAGAAATGCACATTTCTAAATGCTAATGTGATGGCTTTCTCCCCTCACAACTTTAAAGGGTCATCAATTACTCACCCTCATGAGAGATTTCTGTCCTTCCATTAAAAGTCCATTCCAACAAAACCTTGATGCTTAAAAAAAGAAAAACAGTCAAATAATCCATATGAATTGAGCGGTTTAATCCAAGTCTTCTGAAGAGACATGATTTAATTTAGGCTTTTATTCACATATAAACATTGATCAAAGCACACACATATAGCAAATGTGCTAAACGGAAGCTCAACCATACTTGCTTGATGGATGACAACAAAAATATCTGGTTCTTGCTTGCTTGAAATGCAATATGCCATGAAATGCTCGCACATCAAGCACGTTTGTGCTTTATTAAAAACATCTTTATTTGTCGACCCTAACATTCAACCCTGTTACTGAAGTTTATGCAGGACTTTTTTTTTTCTAAATATATCAATAACTACAAACTGTGTTTTTAAATTAGCTAGCCCCTACTGAGTGACATCTTCATTTAGGTTAAATTTGCATCCCTGTTACCAAAGGAAAACTGATTTCATTAGTTCATCTACTTTTTTAATTATGGGATACATATGTTCATCATCAACTACAAGAAAGCATTTGGTCCCAAATAAGTAAGTAAAAAAAAAAAAAAAAAAAAAAACGTTCAACCCTGTTACCGTTTCTGGCATATGCTACTAAAAAAATCTGCTTATTTAATGCTTAGTTTGATCCTTTGTTTTTATCATTAACAAAAAATATTACAATATTTGATGGTAATTGAAATACAGCTGAAATAAAATAAAACAACCTTAAAAAAGTAAGTAAAAATTAGAACTAAAATAAAATATAATAAAACATGGTTTCTTGAAATGCCAACTTGGGTTCTTTGGACACATCATCAGTTATGGGGTCTTAGATCATCAGACACCCTCACCCGGGCGACCAAGTTGGGGTGATCCAGCCAGATCGCACGGCAATTCGTACGAATTTTACGAGGTGGCTAATTCGTACGAATTCATACGACCTCACTCGTACAAATCCATACGATTTTTGCTAATTCGTACATATTTTACGAGTTACCAAATTCGTATGAATTCGTACGAATGACCTACCCCTGACCCCGCCCCTAAACCTACCCAACACGTGGGTTTAGGCAAATCGTACGAATTCGTACAAGTGAGGTCGTACGAATTCGTACGAATTAGCCACCTTTTAATCACTCGTACGAATTGGTCGTGAGATAACGTTGGGTGATCAGTCCAAGTGGCGCACTACACCATGGTTCACCCTTCTTAATCCACAGACACCTCAATGCTTTTTCTGCAGCTTCAATTATGTTCTTGGTGGCTCTTCTTTCCTGCAACCCTCTGGCTCTGATGCCAAAGATATTGAATGCCCGATGTAATGACTGTCCTGCAAAGCCCCTGCAGCCAACCTCAATGGGCTAACAAAGGGCCTTCCAACCATATCTCCTACATTCCTCTACCATTCCTCTACTAAATAAAATGTTTAACTTGAAGTAAATTACTAACATAATAGTAACAATTGTAACAAATATTTGGTACCTTTCTGGAAAGTGTCAGAAAGCGGCAGGATTTGAATTCATTGCACTTTAATAGACCACACCCGCACCTAATGTACTGGCGCACAATGATTCACAGTTTTAAGATTGCATGAAATGAACAACATCTGGTGCTCTTCTCTTTATTTTTTCTCCCACTAGTCATATACGTAGACAATGAACTGAAGTGAATAGAGAGAGTGATGACACCAGATGTGTAAGGGTCCAGATGGGACGATTGTCTGGGCCTCATTCCAATGTGACAGTCAGATCTTCAGAAGACGAGTGATAAAGTCCTCTCGGCGTGCTGCACACGCTCAGGCCAGCCCTCATTAGAGTCGAGTAATAGAGCTCACACACTCTCTTCAAGGATTAGAAAACTGTTTAACATACTGATAAATGCTTGAGTGTTAATTTAATTTCTCTTTTGCTTGTCGTTGGTGTACTCCAGTGTAATTAGTATGGAAGCACATAAATGTCATTAGATGCCTCTTGTGAGGGGTGTAGATAAGCCTTGTTCTCAAGATAAGCCCCCTTTGCCAAATATATGACGGCAAGCTGTATAACAGATCACTTAATCAATTTTTATCATACACTTAAAGGTGCTCTAAGCGATGCTGGGTGACGTCACTTCTTGTTGACGTTCAAAGTATTGTCAAACAAAACGGAGGCTAGCTAGACCTTCCCTCCTCCTCATCCCGTCCCCTCCCCCTGTAGTTTTACTGATACTTCTTTCAAGGTGTAATGTCGCCAAGTTAGATCAATGCTTTCATATAATGCAAAAAAAAAAATAGAAACATTACCAGAAAAACACGATAAAACGTTTCTCCACCTGAGGTTATAACTTTAGCTCCCATACCAGGACGCAATAATAGCAAGATAACGTTAGCTTCAAATTTAGTCAAAGTTGTCAATATGCTATGAATGAACATTCAATTTCATAATAAATAGTTGGTGAAAACTATCATTCACACAAACTGTCGCCCTACTGTGAGTTTGCTTGATTATTTACAATAGAGATCGATAGCTAGCTGCTAGAATCCAGTGCCGTCGCAGGTGGGGTGCGAGGCCCTGTGCGAACTTGAAATGCGAGGCCCCTCCCAGGGTCTGAACGTTAGAATAATTGGCTGCGCAGCCTACTTGTGAGCCTTGTCCGCTTAAATGAATTATACATAAACATAAAAAAACTAATAGGCTATTTGCAGTATATTAAATCGTTTTTGACCTAATTATTTGGTACTAAAATTACACACTCTGTCGGCTCTACATCACGTGCACCTGCACAATAAAGCCTATGATTTCTGAAAATAGTACAATGTCAACTAGTGATATCAGCACAAAAACTGTTGAGGAATATGCAACAGAATTTAGACAATTGTTAATGTCATAATATTATAATAACTGACAGACACTATCATTTCAGCCGCTCTGTGCATGTCCTCGCTGAGACACGAATATATTTTTCAAATGTTTAAAAGGTATTACATTGAAATCTGTTGAATAGTGTAAATTTAGTTCGTGGGTAGATTAAATAATGATAAGCGGATAATCACCCGTATGGAGATCATTAACTTTTTTTTTTTTTACTGGCTCAAAACAAATACAGCACAATTACGCAATACCGTCGTTGCGTGCGGGTGCGCCTGCAGTTATAAACATGATTATTACTAATTGGCATATTTCTTATAGCCCTATGTTCATTCATATAGCCTACTCAAAACAGACGGGGCAACCTAACGCAGACAAGTTACCTCACCGTTTTACCTCACCGCCATGTTTGTAGTCGAGCTGTGATATGCAAACTGTTGCTTGCAAACTTGCTTGCATTCGACTTTTTTTCCGTTTTCCGTGCTTGTCCATCTATTTTCGTAAAATGCTGCCACACTGTCGATGTCTTTGACATGGTAAAGGAGGACTGACAGTAAATTAAACGCTCGCAATTAAATTAATATTCAGCAAACCTCCATACCCTCCATGCCTTCTAGTACTTTCTTCAATCTGTCTCCAGTGGGTTGGGCTAATCCAAAAAAGTGAAAACAAGGGGGGTGTTCTGAAGACAGGCTGTTACCTGTGAAACAGGGGTGCTCTGAAAACACCCCCATTCGCAATTAGTGCTTTCCACCTGATGAAATTAACACGTCAAAAAATAAATAAAAAATCCAGAACGTATATCGACTAATCGACTGGGAGATTACAGCCCTATGAAAAAAACCCTTAATTTGTTAGGGGGAGAAAAAAAAACAGCAAGATTGCGAGGCCCTCTAGTGGCGCGAGGCCCTGTCCGGTTGCACAGTTCGCACAGCCCTTGCGACGGCTCTGCTAGAAACCTATATGTTGTATTCACCAAAGTTAGCGCTGACTGCATTGTTCTAGCTAATTATATCCTTGTGTTTGTTACATGAAACATGAAAAGTCCATTTAGAAAAACCAAACTGGATTTACCCTGTCCAGCAGAAACAGAGCTAACGTTCCCTGAATGTGGGATTGGAAGCCCTTCTGCCGGCGGAGTTCTCACCACCTTTCAAAGGCTTTTCCAGTGTAAATTCGGGCATGCGTTCCTTCTCCTTTTCCCTCTTCTTTGTATTTTTGCAATCTGTTCATCAGAACGTCGTCTCTTTGGTCGTGTGTCGGCCATATCAAACTTAAAGAGTTATAATTCTCACTTCCCTCTTCATGCTTCTCTCCTCCACACCCCCCATGTACGCTCACTAACCCCACCCCCAGGCTGGAACACTGTTTGTCATGTTTCGTGGAGCGGGTCGCCCCAGTTTGTTTTTGTTGCTGTTTGTGGAGCCTGGGCTGTCTACAGAGACCGCATTTTGTTACAGTGTGTTCAGGGGACAGGCAGCTAGCGGATGGTGAGGAGATGTTTGCTGGATGCGACAAAAAAATGTTTTCGCCTAAAAAACGCGTGACATCGCTTAGAGCACCTTTAAGTCATCCTGTAGCTTTAAAATGGTCGTAACTTTTGAGCCAATCTCCAGGAAAATTACATCATGCTGATAGTGATGGCACAATCATTGACAATAAAAAAAATACATATGATAAAAAAACAGTAACCCTGTTGTAAATCACTGTCCTTCTATTACACAATATTTAACATGGTATTGTGTATTATTTAACAAGCCTGTAGCTACCTAGTTCAGAAATTAAAAACACCATTTGCAGCCAATATAGGCAATTTACCATAGGAAATATTTGGTTTTTAAAGCTTTTTAACAGTTATAGCGCCACCTATAGTCCGATCTCCAAAAAAGACTGCATGCTTATTTGGAATCATTTGATGCATGTTCTCACCCAATTTCTTGAAAGTTTTGAGTTTTCTTTTAGGATAGGATTTTGAGTATATTTTGCCACATCCATTTTCTAAATGACCCTGTTATAGCACCCCAAATGGTAAAGTTCATCATTTGTTTTGATAATTATTGACCTAGAGAGTCCAGAGAATTGAACTGCAGTGGTTTTATTGAGGTTGAGCGAAAAACCTAGGACTAGTTCGCAGAAGTAGGTTTTTTACCTAATCGTAAATATTTAAGGAACGATTTGATTGACAGCAGTGGTTCTTGAGGTAAAATTGTTCAGTATGAAGAGATCTAACAAATGAAATGAGTATTGTGTGTATGTGTGAAACACCACATGATTACATAGGCATACAACTCGTTAATGCCTTCTAGTGGCCGATTTCTTTCAAAATTCTCAGACCTCTAGGGCCATGAGTCGAACATGCCCACTGAGTTTTGCTTTGATCGGCCTCCGTTAACAATGTCCTAATACAAAATCATGGCACCTTGGAGAAAGACACCGCATGCCAATTTCCATGTCAATCGGACTAACGGTGGGTGATTATAGCCGTTGTTATGTTTTTGCCCTGTTATAGCGCCACCAAGTGGCCAGTCACCATGTGCTTTTTTCACATGACAACAGAATGAGCTCTTACATATGTGCGCCGAGTTTGGTGAAAATATATCATTCTGTTCACGAGTTGTATCCATTTTAGTAAATAAGTGGCTCCTTCCACTTAGAAAGCGTATAGATCGTGAATCGAAATTTCTACAGTTTTTTTTTTTTTTTTTTTGATAGTTGACAATCAGACTCCAGAGTATCTTGCTGCACTGGTTTGGTTCCGATCGGGCCAAAAACTTTTTGCAAAAGTCGTTTAAAAAAAAATCCAAAATAGCCGAAAATTTTGCCAGGGGTTATGAGGGATTTTGTACTTTTCACTGCTGTAGCTTCAACCCCTAATAACATTATACATGTTATTTACCACAAACCAACATGTGATCCCAAACCCTCACTGAACCTGTGAAGAACACGAGTGGCTCATATTTACCCTAAAATCACAAGACGGAAATAAGACATTATGTTTCTAGAAAACCTCAACAGGAAAGTGCCTCTCGAGGGCCAGAGTTGAGAACCCCTGAGCTAGAACCTAGAGTTCATAGAATGAACTTAATTTAAGCTAAATTGTTCAACCCTGTTACCAAAGTGCTGCTTGTAAAGAAAGTACTCACTCCCAAGCCCTTCACTAGTGGTAATAATTACAAGGATTTTGCAGGGATGTTTGATGACAATGTCATTTAAATTTAGTATTGCCATGTGATGTTCATTATTTATTCATTTTAGTCATTTTTTGCCAAAAATTCTCAAACATGTGAACCATTAATTAAAGACTCCATGAAATGGAGTGGCCATGACAAACACAATTTTCTGATGCATTTCAAAAAGGAAGCTGAAGTGGGACATATTAGAAGGAGGACAAATTCTCATTGTTTCACTGGACACAAATAAAATAAACACAATTTGAGAGACTGTCAAGAGTAAACTAACATATACACTATAAACAAAAAATTATTGTAATTGCATGGGGTCACAAGACATCAGTTAAGTGATCTCCCTTACTGCTTTCATATTTCATACTGTTTATTATTTATTTATTTTTATTGAAAATTACACACACAAAAAAAAGAATCCTATAAATCAATAAAAAAAAAATCGATGCAATTTCCCCCTAGTTTACTTGGATGCTGATTGGCTGCTGGTGTATTGCTGTAGTGATGTGTGATTGGTTTGTTGATGACCTTGCAGAGGATCTAAGATAATAATAGTTTCATTTTATTACTGCTGCAATGAATCATATTCTATTCCCCTGCGGTCAGCGCAGAGTGATGCAAATCAAATCAAACACACATACGCATTTACTTCCAATATCAAATTGAGCTCACTCTCTCCCACACACATACCAAGAAGAACTCACTAAAAAAAAAACAGACTCACCCATATAAAAACACGTTTGGCATTCATATCTAGCTCTTTTTCTCCGCTCCACTGATTTTATCATCCTACCGAATCCATAACAAACAACAACCAAAACAAGCCTTGCTGCTTGTCCCGATCTGATACTGACAGACCTTTAGAGCAGCTGATTCACTTTGACTCCATATTCCTGTCAGTCAGTCTTCTAATCTCCCGTATGAATTAAATATGTCATGTAGTGCATGTCTGAGGCCAGCGGAGCAGAGAACGGTATTTGAATCTTGAGTGTTCGCGTGAACTTTATCTTTGATCTGCTGAGGGGAACATGCAATAGAGTTCTAACTCTGGCTCACAATCAAAACAATCATTGTGTCTATGGAAAGTCCCCATTACTTTTATAACAATGCATTAAGTTGATCAAAATTGACTGTAAATACATTTATGTTTAAAGAAAAATTTTCTATTCATCAAAAATTCCTGAAAAACTAAATGTATCATGGTTTCACAAATACTTCAAATATTGATAATAATAAGAACACCAAATCAGCATATTAGAATGACTGACTTCTGAAGAAGTGACACTGAAGCTGAAGCTGTAATTACATTTTCAAATATGATAAATAAAAACAAATATCTCAAATAGAAAACAGTTATTTTAAATTGCAATAATATTTCATAATATTACTGTTTTTACTGTAATGTTTACCACATTGATGTAGCCTTGGAGAACATAAGAGACTTCTTTCAAAAAAATTAAAATATTATTTTTAATTAGCGGTTGGTTGGTTTTTTTTTTTTTTTTTTTTTTTTCAGAGTGATCCAATATTCGATTAACATATTGCAATGCACCAACAACTAATCTTAAACATCAGCAGGCGAATTAAACTTGAACATGCAAGCAGCTAGTGCTTTATGGGCCATAAAGTGAACGAGTTTGTGTAAACTCATTCCAAGTGTTTACAGACCTCACATCACCTCCAACGTTAAAAGAGGCATTTCTTGGTCTATCGGAACCGTTAGAGATTGAAGTGGTGGAATTGCAGGATTTCCTCATGAGAATGTGGACATATTGAGGCCTTAGGACACAGGGAACACAGTAGGTCAGCATCGGATTGAACAGATGGATGTTTCATCCAGGATGGTCTTGGGTTGTACTTTGCTCTTGCTATTTGCTGACTTAGATATGGCCGAAATGATGCTGCTTTAGACGAGCGCTTCATTTATAATGAACTAAAAATGACATAAAAGGGCTGTTAGAAAGGTTGAAACACCTCCTTTCCAAAAGGCATCTTTAATTTTGATCGTTATCTGTGAATTAGTGCATTTGACGTAAAAATTAAGATTCATAATTCCAGGTT
Source organism: Tiaroga cobitis (assembly GCA_030578255.1). Classification (NCBI taxonomy): domain Eukaryota; kingdom Metazoa; phylum Chordata; class Actinopteri; order Cypriniformes; family Leuciscidae; genus Tiaroga; species Tiaroga cobitis. The sequence goes on from CM060610.1 coordinate 35,691,991, forward strand.
TGTACTACCTCTCTGTGAAAGGATCAACAAATTCATTTTATGAAATGCAGATAAAATTCATCTTAGATAAAATTGATTAATTTAATAAGATTCATCTTAAATTGTTGGTAT